>CM033645.1:157597175-157814125 GCA_019512145.1 Engystomops pustulosus | reverse complement strand
AATGTAAACAGATGCGCAAGAAGCGCATGATGCGCATGGAGCTGGCGCTCCGCTGCCAGGCGAGCTTTCGCCAATCCAAGCCCCTGTCTCTAGGCTACTCCCCAAACAGCACTTCTAAGAACCTTTTGTATAAGATCAAGTGTAGTAGCGTTCTTATAAGTTTAGGATATGCCGGGTGAGGGGAATGTAAACAGATGCGCAAGAAGCGCTGAAATAATATTGGTAAATGATAAAAGTTTGCCAGTATATTTTGTGGATTACACAGCAGGCTGGAATAATTCTTTGAACGCGAGGGTCACGGGATAGGCAGCCTAGCATGAAATCTGCCATATGCGCCAGAGTACCAACGCGTAAGAATTCACTCCCCTCACTGGCCTGACTGTCCATTTCCTCCTCCTCCAACTCCTCCAACTCCTCTTCTTCTGCCCATACACGCTGAACAGTGAAGGACTCAACAATGGTCCCCTCTTGTGTCTCGCCAACATTCTCCTCCTCTTCCTCCTCATCCTCCTCCACCTCCACCTCCTCCGATATGCGCTGAGAAACAGACCTGAGGGTGCTTTGGCTATCAACAAGGGAATATTCTTCCCCTGTCTCTTGTGACGAGCGCAAAGCTTCCGACTTCATGCTGACCAGAGATCGCCAATCCAAGCCCCTGTCTCTAGGCTACTCCCCAAACAGCACTTCTAAGAACCTTTTGTATAAGATCAAGTGTAGTAGCGTTCTTATAAGTTTAGGATATGCCGGGTGAGGGGAATGTAAACAGATGCGCAAGAAGCGCTGAAATAATATTGGTAAATGATAAAAGTTTGCCAGTATATTTTGTGGATTACACAGCAGGGTGGCGACAAAGTTAACAAGTTTGTTGTGGAAGCCATGAAAACAACCCAAAATTCTGCCTGACACAGCTCGTTTGATAAGGGGACCATGTATGCTTACAGTTCATGCCAGTCGCTGCACTGGCTGCCAGTCTCCTTTCGAATACAGTTTAAAATAATAATAACCCTCATCCATAAAGCTCTGTATAATGCTGCACCCCCCTACCTCTCCTCTCTTATCTCAGTTTATCGCCCAACCCGTGCTCTTAGATCCGCCAGTGATCTTAGATTAACCTCTACCCTAGTGCGGACCTCCCACTCGCGTCTCCAAGACTTCTCTAGAGCTGCACCAATTCTATGGAATGCTCTGCCCCGGACTATCAGACTAATACCTAACCTCCAAAGTTTCAAACGTGCTCTTAAAACCCATTTCTTTAGGCAAGCCTATAACACTCATTAACTGCATGAAGTTTTAACTCTTCTACTAACCCGTCCTGTGTCGTCCTCCCATCTGTTATCCAGCAACCAACAGGCACCAGACTTCTCTGCAGTCCCATTCACCCTGGACCTGGTATATAAGATGACGGCTGAGTGTTTCAAGCGACAGCAATTCCATTTATTATATTTTTTTCTATTCCCTAAGAAGATGTCTCCTCATCGTCGGACACCTCTTTACACACTTCTTCCACTACGTCAAGAAGGTCATCATCACCCACAGACTGCGACTGGTGGAAAACCTGGGCATCGGAAAATTGCTCAGCAGCAACCGGACAAGTGGTTTGTGACTGTGGGAAGGGTCCAGAAAACAGTTCCTCAGAGTATGCCGGTTCAAATGCCAAATTTTCCTGGGAGGGGGCAGACTGGGGGGGAGGAGGCTGAGGTGCAGGAGCTGGAGGAGTGCCGATTTCGGTGACATGGGTGGACTGCGTGGAAGACTGACTGGTGGACAAATTGCTCGAAGCATTGTCGGCAATCCACGACATCACCTGTTCGCACTGTTCTGGCCTCAACAGTGCTCTACCACGAGTCCCAGTAACTTCAGACATGAACCTAGGGAGTGCAGCTCTGCGGCGTTCCCCTGCTCCCTCATCAGCAGGTGGCGTCTCACCCCGCCCAGGACCACGGCCTCTGACCCCTGCAGTAGTTGGACGCCCACGTCCACGCCCTCGTCCTCTACCCCTAGCCCTCGGGTTAAACATTATCAAAATCAAAGTGTAAACTTCAAATTTTTTTTTATTTTGTGTTTTTTTTTTTTAAACAAAACGATGCTATCCTATTGCTATAGCTCTCTCCCTAGCGGCATCCAGACACAGAATGATCCGAGCAGCGCGGGCAGCGGCTAGTCTATCCCAGGGTCACCTGATCTGGCCAGCCAACCACTGCTATCGACGTGTAAGGGTACCACGTCATGCTGGGTGGAGTGCAGAGTCTCCTGGCTTGTGATTGGCTCTGTTTCTGGCCGCCAAAAAGCAAAACGGCGGGAGCTGCCATTTTCTCGAGCGGGCGAAGTATTCGTCCGAGCATCGAGCAGTTTCGAGTACGCTAATGCTCGAACGAGCATCAAGCTCGGACGAGTATGTTCGCTCATCTCTAGTTGTAACTATTTATATGATGTATCTACCTGTTTGCATGGTCTCTAACAATCTATTACAAGGTAAAGTGGGTGAAAGCCATGATGCTATGCACCACCTTCAACACTGTCCGTGACAAGGACACCATAGGTGACACAATACCCTTTGTTAGAGCCATACCTACTGTATATTTATCTGTTAATGAGTTAATCATCTTAGTAATGAAAGCAAATATGACAAGTTTTGAAGAAAGTTTCACTTCTAAAATTTCACATAGATTCAGAATTACATTTATTATCTTTATTTCCTTCCTTTTCTATTTTTACTTTAGGAAAACCTAATCTTAAAAATAATGACACAAAGAAAGTCTTTGGATTGTCAAGTGGTAACATGAAGAAGGAGTGGAATGCATCAGTTATCAATGAAGACAAAACGTCCTTGGAAATAAAGATTTTCCCTCCAGCTGACGCCATCATTGGACTTCACACCTTAAATTTACAAATATCCAATTTTCCACAAGCCAGAATCTATTCTCTTGGAGAATTTATTATACTTTTCAATGCTTGGTGTCCAGGTATTATTTTTTCATGATTAACTGTCAATTTTATACTTAATTTTATATAGTTAAAGAGTAGAATCTGTATTTCAATGGGCTGCACATGGCTAAATCCAAGCAAATCTAAGAATCTATTCACACAACCATTTTTAACAGACTCTTTGTTAATGATACAGCTCATGCACACAGGGCCATTTCTAGCATCTTTTGTTATATACATATACACCATATATACTAACAGTCAAATATAGGTGCACTTAAATATACAGTAGATACCCACATACAATATGCAATACCTTATTGACTTATCGCTGCAGAATTCACAATCAGATTCAATGTTTTCAGCTCTTGGATCACATCTTTATGCTGTGCCCCTAAAAATATCACGGTCTCTTACAGCAGAACGGCACTTGGTAAAAATTCAATAATTTTTATACATCAACAAAATCTCTTAATTATAATTTTTATGGAAAAGGTGGAGGACAGATGCTTGCACCAACCTGCTCCACATGGCTCACATCCCGCGCAGTAGAAACAGCCCTGGACAAGTTCCCTTTATTAAACGTGTTGTATATGTATCTCTAAATGACACTGTCACTATCGCAAAAATACAGCAGCGGGTCGCAGTCCTGCTCACTACACTTGCTCACCAATTGCTAGTAGATGCCCTGCATGCAGTACAGCGCACCAGCAGATCAACCAGAAATCAAATATATATACGCTAACTGTAGGCGTAAGTAAGCCGTTTGGATTCTCCTTGGCTTTTTCTGCCAAGTATGAAAGCACACTACTATGCAGATGAGGATGACCGAGTTATTAAACAATAACGTAAATAAAAAGAAATGGCAGACTGTGCTAATTGAAATCCACCTAAATTTTCCCCTTCGGTCTTTGCAATGGATATGTGCGTCACTAAGCGCAAAACACAGCGTCGCAAGTCTCACTACAAATTGCTCACAATTTGCTAGTAGAGATGCACTGCGCAAGTACAGCCACCAGACAGATCAACCAATCAATATATATAACGCTACTGTAGGCGTAAGTAAGCCTTTGGATCTCCTATGGCTATTTTCTAGCCAAGTATGAAAGCACCCTACTATGCAAGATAGATGACACTGAGTTATTAAAAAAAACGTTAAATAAAAGAAATGGCAGACTGTGCCTAATTGAACAATCCCTAATAATTTTCCCACTTTGTCTTTGCAATGGATAGTGCGTCACTAAGCGCAAAACACGCGGTCGCTCAAGTCTCACTACAATTGCTCACAATTTGCTAGTAGATGCACTGCGCAAGTACAGCCAGCCAGCAGATCACCAGAAATCAAATATATATAACGCTACTGTAGGCGTAAGTAACCGTTTGGATTCTCCTATGGCTATTTCTAGCCAAGTATAAAGCACACTACTATGCCAGATGAGATGACGCTGAGTTATTAAAAAAATAAGTAAAATAAAAGTAAATGGGCAGACTGTGCCTAATTGAAATCCTCCCTAAAATTTTTCCCACTTCGGTCCTTTGCAATGATATGTCGTCACTAAGCGCAAACACAGCGTCGCAAGTCTCACTACAAATTGCTCACAATTTGCTGTAGATGCACTGCAGCAAGCCACCACAGATCAACCAGAATCAAATATATATAACGCTACTGTAGGCGTAAGTAAGCCGTTTGGATTCTCCTATGGCTATTTTCTAGCCAAGTTGAAGCACACTACTATGCAAGATGAGATGACACTGATTATAAAAAATAAACGTTAATAAAAAGAATGGCAGACTGTGCCTAATTGAAATCAACCCCTAATATTTTCCCACTTCGGTCTTTGCAATGGATATGTGCGTCACTAAGCGCAACACAAGCGGTCGGCAAGTCTCACTACAAATTGCTCCCAATTTGCTAGTAGATGCACTGCAGCAAGTACAGCCACCAGCAGATCAACCAGAAATCAAATAATATACGCTACTGTAGGCGTAAGTAAGCCGTTTGGATTCTCCTATGCTATTTTCTAGCCAAGTATGAAAGCACACCTACATGCAGATGAGATGACCTGAGTTATAACAAAATAAAACGTAAATAAAAAAGTAATGGCAGACTGTGCCTAATGAATGCCACCCCTAATAAATTTTCCCACTTCGGTCTTTGCAATGGATATGTGCTTCACTAAGCGCAAAACACAGCGGTCGCAAGTCTCACTACAAATTGCTCCAATTTGCTATTAGATGCACTGCGCAAGTACACCACGCAGATCAACCAGAATCAAATATATATAACGCTACTGTAGGCGTAGTAAGCCGTTTGGTATTCTCCTATGGCTATTTTCTAGCCAAGTATGAAGCACTACTATGCAAGATGAGATGACACTGAGTTTTTAAAAAATAAACGTTAAATAAAGTATGGCAGACTGGTGCATATTGAAATGCAAAACCCCTAATAAATTTTCCCACTTCGGTCTTTGCAATGGATATGTCGTCACTAGAGCGCAAAACACAGCGGTCGCAAGTCTCACTACAAATTGCTCACAATTTGCTAGTGATGCACTGCACAAGTACAGCCACCAGCAGATCAACCAGAAATCAAATATATATAGCTACTGTGGCGTTAAGTAAGCCGTTTGGATTCTCCTATGGCTATTTTCTAGGCCAAGTATGAAAGCAACACTACTTGCCAGATAGATACGCTGATTATTAAAAAATAAACGTAAAATAAAAAGGAAATGGCAGACTGTGCCTATGAAATCCCACCCTAATAATTTTCCCACCCTTCGGTCTTTGCAATGGATATGTGCGTCACTAACGCAAAACCACGTGGTCGCAAGTCTCACTCAAATTGCTCCAATTTGCTAGTAGATGCACTGCAGCAAGTACAGCCACCAGCAGACAACCAGAAATCAAATATTATAACGCTATCTGTAGGCTTAAGTAAGCCGTTTGGATTCTCCTATGGCTATTTTCTAGCCAGTATGAAAGCACACTACTATGCAAGATGAGTGACACTGAGTTATTAAAAAAATAACGTAAAATAAAAAGTAAATGGCAGACTGTGCCTAATTGAAATCAAACCCCTAATAAATTTTCCCACTTTGGTGTTTGAGGTGGATATGTTGTCACTAGAGCTAAACACAACGTAGCAAGTCCCCCTGCAAATTCCTCACATCTGTACAGCTGCAAATAAAAAAAAAAAGTATAACTTATTGTACCTAAGAAGGCTGTGGTTCTTGGAGAATCACTCCGGCTAACGTAGCTAATAGAACCGTTACTCCAACGCTTCTCCCCGACACAGCAGCAGTCTCATCCCCATAGCTGCATCCAGACACAGAATATCCGAGCAGCGCGGGCAGCGGCTAGTCTATCCCAGTGGTCACCTGACTGGCCAGCCAATCCACATGCTATACGACTGTGATAGGGGTACACGTCATGCTGGGTGGAGTCCAAGAGGCTCCTGGCTTGTAGATTGTGCTCTGTTTTCTGCCGCACAAGCAAATCCGGCGGGAGCTCTGCCATTTATCTCGAGCGGGGTCCTGCGAATATTCGTCCGAGGCATCGAGCAATTTCGAGTACCCTAATGCTCGACGCAGCATCAAGCTCGGAAGCATGTTCGCTCATCTCTATTCATAGACTAAACATTTTATAAATCCACCTTTTTCCAGATTCCTCCCTACTGGGTTTATGGATCCAGACCTAAGCAGAACCGGTTGGTTGTTAGATTGTAGTTACCCTTTAAGTTCAACTATTAGAATGTAGATTTGTGAATCAGTTCTGCCTCCCACTTTGACACAACCAAGTCATTTCCACAGTCATACCATGATGCAGTCATGTTTAGGGCACAGCAGAAATCCTGTTCATTTGAATGGTACCTTTTTATGCCAGTTGTCTTACCCACAATAATAAAAGTGGGCCATTGTCAGCCAAGTTCGAACTCGAATTTTTAAAACCTGGCTACCCGAACCAGACCCCTCCTTGGTAAAAAAAAACAGCAATCGGTGCTGGGTGTTAACCGTTTAAATGTTTAGGGCACAGCAAAAATCCTGTTCACTTGGGTGGTACCATTTTATGTCAATTGTCTTACCCACAATAATAAAAATGGGTCATTGTCTAATGTAAAAAATAAACTATTTTCATATTTTTTGTATAGAAAAAGTGAACCTGAAAATAAATATAAACATTGTAATATTTTTTTATGATCTTCACTGTATAAATTAAATGTCAAATTGTGTTTTTGTTTTTTTTAATATAGACAATGGCCCACTTTTATTATTGTGGGTAAGACAACTGGCATAAAAAGGTACCATTCAAATGAACAGGATTCTGCTGTGGCCTAAACATGACTGCATCATAATATCACTGTGGAAATGACTTGGCAAATATGAGATACTCTTGTGAAACAAAAAGGAAAAGTGGGAGGCAGAACTCATTCACGAATCTACATTCTAGAATTAATAGTTGAACTTAAAGGGTAACTACAACCTAAAAAAAACAGAGGTCTGGGTGCCCTTTAATTTCTGATCGGTTCTGACTAGGTTTCAATAATAGAGCAGGTAGTGAATGGATCCATAAACACAGTAGGGAGGAATCTGGAAAAAGGTGGATATTATTAAAATGTCAGTCTATGACTTTTCTCTTACAGTACAATGTGGTCTTCTAATCCTGTACAAACATCATCAAATAATAATAACATAAACATGAATCAATACTTGTCTCTCCCAATTAACAGCTTGGCATGGAGCAACACTTTGAACTGGGAAAGTATATGAGGAAGAGATATTCTGGATTTCTGAATGAGACTTATAGTCGGCATGAGGTAAATATATATTTGCTTCCCAGAATACCCTTGTTTGTGATATCCATTTTTAAGTGCCTTATAGGGAATAGTTATCAGTTTTTCTACACCAGTCATCTGGAATAGAAGCACTGAAATAATCGCAATTGAGATTATTCTGGCGTCTATGCCAACTTCATGCCATGTGGTGAATGGCAGAGTGAATGTTTGCAGGTTTTTACCCAAAACTACACCAGGACATTACAGTTGAAGCTGTGTCATGTAACTTTCCTTGCACATTTGTGATTGTCACATGACCAGGGCTGATTCTTCTTCACCAGGATATGGTTATTATGGTTTCTAGTGAATAACAGCAAGCAATGATCTTGACATCTGTGAGAAATTGATATAGAAGTTGTATTGGGAAATATATGAGTTATAGAAATTATATCCTTAATCTGCTAAAAGTGGAACACACTTTAAAATGTAGGCCATTCAAATACATGGCTGTCAAATAATGCAGTCCATGGACAGGCCAGGTCTACCACAGCTGTCACCTCTAAGACATCCTAACTGGATATTTGGTTGTCTTGTGGAGAAAACAGCAGTGATTCAAGGGGAAAAAATATTTGAAGAATGGCTGAACATGCATCCTCCGACATAGCAAACCCTAACATAGGCCAAATACTGGTCCGAACCAACCCTTGGATTGTTGGAGCAGATTTCTCTAACTATTCTCTGTGCATTAGGCTTCCTGCTCATAGGATGTGCAGTATTCTGTGGACCTGTGGTTTGTTGTTTGCTACAGGTGTGACATCGGCAGATAAGCCCCACTCACATGCCCAAATTCACATCAAAAGTTAGGTGAACTTACTTAATATATAATAGGGAACCAGCTGTAGAACAATGAAATGCTGCATTTCAGTTATTTTCATTTGCTAGGATAGAGTAGAAGTTAAAAGAATACCCCTATCCAAAATGACTGATGACACCCAACATTAGAAAATTACACTTGAATCTGGTTGTGAAGATATTTCTTACTTTTTTTTTTTTTAAGAATGAAGGTTAACTAATAGTAATGGCAGCATTAGGCCCAGAAGTCTAGTACAGATATTTCCTAGGTTATGTACCAGATAGGTTCTGAATGTCCTTAAGTTGTATGTAAGTAAGAATTTGTATGTAAGTCCGAACTGGAATATTTTGTAAGTGAAACTTCAGGCAAAGATTTTTTTTGTCCCTGTGATGATAGCATTTTCATGATTTTGGGATGTCACGGAAAGAAGAATTAACAATGGATCTTTATTGCAGATCCATTTAATAACTCTTATGTTGACCATTACAAGCTAGGGCCAAAGATCAATAATTTACCAGTTTACAAAGAGCTCCCACAGATGTTACTGTGAGCAGAGAGGTCCATTTGTAACTAGGGAGTATCTATGAGTTGGGTGTACTGAAGTTGGGAATTGCCTGTATACAGTATATAGTGGAACAAATCTAAAATTCTACTAATTTATAAACTAACATTGTCATAAGAATTGCATTTAACAAAACAAACAATATTCAGTACTGTCTGGGGCCAAAGCCTCATAATTCTGCAGACCGAGGGGCAACGCAGCTTCATGTATGTACAGTAATCTGAAATGATTTGTTCTGCTTTTAGGTTTACGTGAGAAGCACAGATATGGATCGTACATTAATGAGTGCACAGACAAACCTCGCTGGTTTATATCCACCAGTTGGCAGGCAAATCTGGAACAAAAATATGACATGGAAACCGATTCCAGTCCATACAGTGCCTCTCACAGAGGACAAAGTAAGTTTCAGAATTTCTTTGTATGGTTTTGTGAAACACAAGTACTTAACCCATTCTAAAGACTAAATGTATGGGGAATCGATAAATGTAACTATGGGGCAAATTTATCATATACCTTATACCAGTTTATGGCATAAAATGTATGAAAAAGTATTAAAACATTTTCACGCCACTTTTTGGTGCAAAAATTAATAACTTTTGCCAAATTAGCATTTTTGTGTGATCCCTACATCTCGAACCTAGTACCAGAACCTTTTTAGAAAACCTCATACATGTTTGGCAGGTGCATGAATAGAAAAAAAGAAAAAAGGGGAAGCGGCACTGGCACTACTCTCATACGCACTATAGCTTTAAATTATTGGCGGATATCAATGTGGATGGAGTCTCTGGTGGCATCCGCTGCAGTATTATGAAGACACCGGTGGTGCCCAGCGAAGAGGCATAGCAGTCACGTGTAGACAAGTAGAAAGATGAGGTGAGACTCACCCGGGAACTCTTCAAAATTTATTGATGGATACACAGACGATACAGGACACCAGTATGCGGCAAGGCGACGGGCCGTTTCGCGCTAGACAGCGCTTCTTCTAGCCACTGACCAGGTCATCTTTCTACTTGTCTACAGGTGCATGAATAGTTCTGCAGTTGGAAATTTGTGATGCTGGTGGTGCAGGGTAAGGGTTTATGACACCAACCTTTTTGTAGTTGTGATATTTCATTAGATTCCTTCTGGTGTCAGAACGCATATACCTTATATTTCGGTCTGATCGATCTTTAGAACGAGTATCACGACTCCAATACATCAAATAACTTAGTATTTATTACAAAAAATGTAATTTCTGTGAGTTCAGCAAATTTAGGAGCCGATTATCTTTTTAAGGGGAGTCTCTTTGAGTAACGGCTTGTAGGTGAGGTGCCCTGTATCACAAAAATACCTTTCATGAGATGTCTGTGGACTTAATGAAGAGAAAATAAATTCTACTTAGAAACAAGCATTTCAGAGTATTGTGGGTATGGGTGCAATGTCTAATGCACCCTCTCTAAGTCTTGATTTAAAATATCCTGTTACCACTGGCCAATAGAGGATGCACCTAAACTTGCACTAAGAAAAATGAAGATTTCTCATTCATTTGCATTTGTGGATCCACTCAAGAAAAGTGTGTGAAAAGTTGAGTGACAAATAGTACAGTCATGACTGTTGGTCTTTCATGTGTAGTTTACAGTTTTTTTTCTATTTCAGATTCAAATTCCCTTTAAACTAGACTCAGAATGCAATTGTTTTGTAGGTAATGGATGTAGCAGATAACTGTAATGCTTTTTTTTTATTTCAGCTGCTTGCCATGCCCCTAAAAAATTGTCCTCGGTACAACCAACTGCAAATTGAAACATATACATCAAAAGAGTTTAGGAGTCTTCTCGAGCCGTATAAGGTAAGTTATATACTATCTAATCTTAATAGAAAAAGATGGTTTAACTTTTACTTATAGTTTAGTTGTACCCTGCTGTATTTAGATGAGCAGTTGTAGATTTGACCATCACATGTTTTAAGGAATTCTCTTTAAATTTCATATGGACTGCCTTCACACACTGCGGCAGATTAATCAGCAAACAGTATCACAAGTTAAACAATGCACAGTTAGACTAGACGGTATTATTCTGCCCCAGATTTAGCAAACTGTCTCATCCACACCTCCCAACCATCATGGGTATGGTGAAACAGTCCTGGATTTCAAGTTCTGTCACGCTGTCCCAGGTGGCTGCAGGTTTGCCTTGGGACATCAACTCTATGGGGCACATTTACTTACCCGTCCCGTCACAATCCCCGAGGTGCGTTGTCCGACGAGGATTCGGGGCTGCCGTGATTCACTAAGATCGTGAGTCCAATTTCCTGCATGTGTCGCTTCCCGCTGAGGTCCGTTGGAGTTCACCTTCTTCTTCCCGGTGTATTTGAGTGCGTGTCTTGCGACACAATTTGAATTTTTAATTCTGCGGTTTGTCCAAATCAGTTGGGTTGTCTGAGAGCCACACCCCCTGATTTGTGTTGCATGAAAGCCGGCACCGATGCGCTAAAATCCGATCACATGCGCCAAAAACCCCTGTGCAATTCAGGGCAAATATTCTGGAAACCTGACGGAAATGTGTCTGACGGACCCTTAGTAAATGTGCCCCTATATGTGTCCTTCAGATGCCAAGAGTTAAAGAAAGTCTACCATTTGTTTTTATGTATTGTGAACTAAACATACCATGAGAATGCTGTAGCTACACTGATGCAGAAACAAAACTTGTTTACTCCCTGTGGATCTGAGTGGTTTTGTTTAAAAACAATTATAAAGTTCAGGAACTTGGGAAAGCTGGGTTGCATGCAGGCTGTCATTCATAAACACATAACAAGAAGCTTCCTGAACTGTCCAGACAGGACTAATCAACCTAACTCAAACACAGCAGCTGGGAGATGGTACAGTCATAACTTCTGCCTGTCAGGGACAACACATTGATTACAGTGCTCTCTAAAGCAATGCATACCATATATACACAAGTATAAGCTGACCCAAGTATAACCCAAGGCACCAAATTTTACCACTACAAACTTCGAACACCTGTTGACTCGAATTTAAGCCGAGGGCGGGAAATGCATTGGTCATAGCCTCCCAGTATATAGCGAGCAAACCCCCTATAGTATAAAGCCAGCCAGCCCCCTTTAGTATACAGCCAGCCAGCCCCCTGTAATATATAGCCAGCCATCCCCCTGTAGTATACAGCCAGCCATCCCCTTTAGTATATAGCCAGACAGCCCCCTGAAGTATATAGCCATCCCCATTTAGTATATAGCCAGCCACCGGTAGCATATAGCCAGCCCCCTGTAGTATAAAACTAGCCTTTAGTATATAGACAGCCATCCCCTTTAGTATATAGTCATCCAGCTGCTTGTAGTATATAGCCAGTCATCCCTCTTTAGTATATAGCCAGTCAGCCCCCTTTAATATATAAACCAACATGGGGAGAGAAAAAGAACTGGACCGCACATCCACACATCACACAATGATCTACTGCCGCTAGGCTACATTATATAACGAACTCAAAGTTCTTAGTTACATTTTGATCAAATTGTATAAGCCCACCAACCACTTCACGGTGACCTCTTTATGGTGGGTCCCTACGCTATTATGTGCAGCATCACATGGCGTCCACCACCGCCGCAGCACAGCGCCGGCAGGGACCAAGACCCGGTTGCCCCCAGTACCCATACTGGCAGGCATAGCCCCCATGGCTCCGGGCCCGGGCCCCCACCAGCACCACACCACAGAAGTGGCAGACGCCATGCAACACCGCACCATGTGAACAGGAAAAAAGGCTCACCATGTGTGAACAGGTGTTGAATACTCACTGTTCCATGTGGTCTCAGACACTGGCTGAGAGGAAGTAGGCGGTCCCTATATGCAGTCTCCTGCTAATTTTAAAATTGCGGTGTTGCATGGCGTTCACTGCTTCTGTTGTGCGGTGCTGGTTGGGACCCGGGCCTGGAGCCATGGGGGCTATGCCTGCCAGTACGGGTGCTGGGGGGCAACCAGGTCTTGGTCCCTGCCGGCGCTGTGCTGCAGAGGTGGTGGACGCCATGAGATGCTGCACACAATAGCATAGGGACCCACCAAAAAGAGGTCACCTTGAAGTGGTTGGTGGGCTTATACAATTTGATCAAAATGTTACTAAGAACCTCGAGTTCGTTATATATATTGTAGCCTAGCGGCAGTAGATCATTGTGTGATGTGTGGATGTGCGGTCCAGTTCTTTTTCTCTCCTCATGCCCCTTTAGTATATAGCCAGCCATCCCCCTTTAGTATATAGCCAGCCCCCTGTAGTATATAGGCATCCCTGTTTAGTATATAGCCAGCCCCCTTTAGTATATAGCCAGCCACCCCCATTTAGTATATAGCCAGCCATCCCCCTTTAGTATATAGCTGCCCCCTGTATTATATAGCCAGCCACCCCCTTTAGTATATAGCCATCCAGCCCCCTGTAGTATGTAGCCAGCAATCTCCCTTTAGTATAGAGCCAGCCTCCTGTAGTATAGAGCCAGCCGGACCCCTGTAGTATATAGCCAGCTATCCCCCCTTTAATATATAGCCAGCCACCTGTAGTATATACCAAGCCCCCCTTAGTGTATAGCCAGCAATCCCCCTTTAATATAGAGCCATCCATCCCCCTGTAGTATACAGCCAGCCCCCTGTAGTATTTAGCCAGCCATCCCCCTTTAGTATATAGCCAGCCAGCCATCTGTTGTATATACCCAGCCCCCTTTAGTATATAGCCAGCCCCCTTTAGTATATAGCCAGCCACCCCCCTGTAGTATATAGCCAGCCTTCCCCCTGTAGTATAAACCCTGTCTGCTCCCCCTGTAGTATATAGTCAGCCCCCCAGTAGTATATTGCCAAGCCCCTGTAGTATGTAGCCAGCCCCTTGTAGTATATAACCAGCCCCCTGAAGTATATAACCAGCCAGAACCCTTTATTATACAGGGTAAATATTTGGGTAACAAGTCAGGAAAACGCAAATCGGGCCCTTAATAAATGACCCCCTTGATGATTTTGGGATGCAAAAACAGTTGCATGCAACTGTGTTGGAAAAAAAAGAAAGCGCACAGCTGTAAAAGGAGACAAATACAATGCAAATTTTATAATCAAATAATGACACACTACTATATACAAACTCATATGTATATATACATAATAATATATGCACAAAACATCATGTACCCTCATAGTCACACATACCAACATACATTCCATCATACATACACACTCCACAGATACACTTGCCCCATCGAGGCTGGACCCAGGCTCAGATCCTATTATACCCTCATCCAGGTTATTAGAGGGGACAACCAGAGGCAGGAACAGGAGGACACAGCACACACAGGGATGAAAACTGTTTACTTTTCCATTGCCCTTTGACAGCCTCCTCCTAAGGTGTCTCTGACCAGCATCAGTAGAACAGTGTAAAGGGGAAAGGACAGCCTGCACAGATCTTGTGAGCTGTACAACACATATACTGTAAAGGGCCCACACGCAGTAGCAGTACCGGACCAAGTTCCTCCTCTAAAGAAACATGTAAGTCCCTTTAGTTAGCATCCTGGTAGCCCACACTGTAGATTAAGTATCAGCACACCTGGAATCTGCCTGTTTGGGCAGATTGACCGAGTGAACACTAGTAGCACAGTTAATCTGATGCCGCTCCCACTTCTCCAGCAGGAGATGCCGCCTGAGTCTCAACCCACCTCATGGTAGGTGTGTCTGTACTTTAACCTTTCATTATCCACTGGTATTGTTCCATTTTCATTTAAACATGCCACTGTCACACCCATCCTAAAGAAGCCTTCTGTGGACCAGTATTCTCTACTGAACTATCTCATGCCCTTTCTTACTACTACTACCATTTGCTTCAAAACTCCTGGAACAACATATCCATTTAGAACTATTCTCCTACCTCAACTCCAACTCCCTCTTTGATCAACTACAATTTGGCTTCCAATCCAATCATTTCACAAAGACTACCCTGACCAAAATCTCTAATGACCTACTGTCTACCAGGGCAAGACAATTACCCTGCTCCCTCCTTCTTCATCTGTCCTCTCCCTTTGACACTGTTGACCTACTGCTGCAGACTGTGGGCCAGATTTCTCTAAAGTAGTGTGCAAACTCCAACTAAGTACTACCACACCTCTTTAGGTGCACAGTTTTTCTGTTGGACACAGTGCAGCCGTGACACAAAACTGAAGCAGACACTTTGTATCATAGTATCATAGTTTATGCGGTTGAAAAAAGACACATGTCCATCAAGTTCAACCCAGGAAGGGAAGGGATTGGATGCATGTGCAGATAAGGACAGCAAACACAGACAGCACAGACAGAATGATAGATCTCGGCCACTATGCTCTCTTGGCATCACTCACCTGGGCCTCTCTTGGATCTCCTCATACCTCTCCAACCGGACATTCAGTGTCCATCACTCTCATACTACCTCTTCACCTCACTCTCTCTCTGTTGGTGTCCCTCTTTCCTGGGACCCCTACTCATCTCCATCTAAGCCTCTGGTCAAGAATAGCACATTAATCCAGAGTCTACAAAATAGCTACAAAATAGCTAGTCCATGCCCTTATCAACTCCCGCTTTGACTTCTGCAACATTCTTCTCTATGGTCTCCCAGCTAACTCCCTAGCGCCTCTCTAATCCATCCTTAATGCTGCTGCCCGGATAATTCCCACAGTCTCCTCACTTATCCTTTGCCTCTCTTCTCTGAAAGTCTCTCCACTGGTTACCCATTGCACAGCGAATTCAATTTAAAATACTAACCATGCTCTCCACAACCTGTCCTCTCCATATGTCTGAACTTATCAGCCAATACCATCCCACATTTAATCTCCTCTCCTCACAGGATCTTCTCCTTCACACATCCTCTCCTCTCACAACTGTATCCAGGACTTCACACATGCATCTCCCATACTGTGGAACAAAATTTGTCAGATTGTCCCTCACCTTCCAATCAATCAATGTAACCTGAAAACCCACCTGTTCAGTATACAACACACAATAACTCCACTGCTCTGCTCCCTCCCCTCGTGTCCTCATCTACCTTGCATATAGAATGTGCGCCCTCATGGACAGGGTCCTCCTGCCACTTGTTTCATGATCACTGTAGTTTTGTATTTGTACTTGCATTTGTTCTGGTCTTAATGTAGTGTTTATGAAATCCTTATCTCTTCTATAGTATAGTATTGGTGCTCTATAGATAAATAATAATAATGCTACATCTGGAATAGTATAAGATTGTCTAGTCTGAATGTGCAACTCCTATTAGCTGTCTTAGTTTAATGACCCTTTCTTATCATACAAAGTACAGGTTTTGTTTTATCAATTACACGCCTCTAGATGATATATATGTTTAATGTACATTGAAACATTGGGGCTCATTAACTAAGGGTCGCGCTGTGCACTTTAGTCGGACTGTGCACGTTCTTCATGGCCAAAACGGCTTGCAAAGGTATTTAAGAAGTGTCCCTTTTGTGGCACAACTGGGCTGGCTTCCATGCGACATAAGTTAGGGGGCGTGCCCTATGTTAAAGGTGCACCCCAAAAAAGATGGTGAACTCTGTTGGGCCTGAGCGGGGAAGTGACACATTCATGATTTCTGGCGCACAATCTCAGTGAATCGCTGCACGCAGCATTATACACGGACAATGCACTTTTAGTGAACTCTAGCAGATTTGTATGTAAATGTGCCCCATTATGTCTCGACATCATAGTTATCTTTTATTTCTTACAGGACTTGATAAATAGTTTACCAAATATTACTGGTTACTCGATCAAGGAGATGCAAGAAGGTGTCAGGTGGTGGCTATTATATGATGCTTTGCAATGTGAGGTAAATATAATTGTGCTTTACATCAATAGACGTTGAAGGTAATCTGTGAGCAGGAACCCCCTTAAAGTAATTACACGCCCCTTGAGATCTCAGGCATAGTTGTATGATTGCAGGTGGTAATGCAGCTCATGCAAGCAAAATAGGATACCTCACCGATAGAAACAATACTCGCAGATCAGGAGTGTCAAAGTCATTATCATCAAAGGCCTTATGGATGCCTTCAATGGGCGAAATTGTAAAACTGTACAAGTGGAACTGCTCATTAACATCATGCTTACTGTTGGGCTATGGTTGTTGTGAGCACATATATGACAGGGGGAGTCTCGAGCCTTGTTCTCTGCTATCACACAATAAATGAGGGAAATACCATTTTCGAAGTGGAGCACAAGAGAAATAGCTGTTTACATATGTTGATAGAGGAAAGGTAGGCTGGTGTGTAAGTCAAATACAGAAGAAAAAAAACGCCTGCCTGTTCATGTGGAAGAGTTAGTTGTATTTAAAATAAACTGCATATAAAAAATGTCCATTTTTTTCTAGCAAATTCACAATTACCCTTTGCCGGTCTGGGCAACCGATGACGTCCTGAACAAACTGTCTCAGCTAGCAGATATTGGCATGGCAACTTTTTTTGGAGTATATAAGCATCATGAGAAATCCAGGCTACAAGGAGGTAAGTTACTATCCTCTTACATCTAGTTTTATATTTCAAACATAATGTAAGTACCGTACAGCAAAGCACAGTATTTACTTACTGTGATGTGGTCAGTGGCAAGATGACATAAGGACCATGTATTCTGAATACTTCCAAATCATGTGTAAGGGTTTTTTACAATGATTTCAATTTGTACTAATATGTATTTTCTGTCATTTGTAGGTGTCCTTATGGGTTCTATTATAAAAAATATTTCACATGCAGCAAGTAATGCCTCCGGCAATCTGAAGCTGATCATGTATTCTGGGGTATGTAAAAAAACAAAATGTGTTTTTTGTGCTTCTGTATTTAAGTTTTTGGACTTTGATATGGTAAAAAAATGATGAAAATTACACAAATCAACTTAAAAGACATCTTTAACCAGGATCAAGAATGGTAAAGCAAGCACACTGACATGCTGGTGTGTGCACCTTATGTAAGAATGTCTTGTTCTTTTAGCTTCTTATGCCCTTGTTTTTACATAAAAAGGCTTTTAAATTATGCAAATGAGCCTGAGGGGCTTTGGGTTTCATAGGTGTTAATAGAGCCTGCAACTCCTCAGACTCATTTGCAAAATTTTTATAGCCTTTTTTCTTACAAAAAAGAGCATAAGAAGCTTAATGAGTGAATCCTGTCAGAGGGCACACGCCAGTATTTCAGTGTGCTTGGTTTACAATTCTTGATCTTGGTGGTAGATGTCCTTTAATGTTACATTTTGGATTGTATGATACAAATGAAAATAAATTTACAATTACAAAAAAGAGTGATGTGATCACCTATATGTGTCTTAAAGGGGCCGCCTAGCTTTTTACTAATTTTCTTAACAATATTTATTGTAGCATGACACCACTATAGCTTCTCTCCAGATGGCTCTCAATGTCTCCAATGGAAAAATCCCCCCTTTTGCTTCATGTTACATTTTTGAACTTTACAGAGGTGATGATGGGTAAGTTGCACATACGATTGTTGGTGTAAAGGGGGACATGGTCTTCCTTTTTTCAGTGTAACAGATAACTTTTACTTTCTTCATAATAGTTGCACAAACATTTCCTAAATTGTTTTCAGAAACTGCATAATACTTTAGCTGGTCCACCAAGGTCAACTTTCCTCTGTCCTGAAGTGCTGCTGTGGGTCTCTGGTAGGCCATTCCATGTGTCAACCAGCAATAATAAAAAATGATTCACCATCTGGGCTTGTACTAGTGAAACTTTATCGAAACACGATATCGCCTCAGTTTGAAAAACAATATACCGGCCTAGTATGCAGTACAGGAATGCAGTAATGTCAAATAATGTCATAGCCATTCACTAGTCTCTTCTAGAAATCCTTTGTAGAAAGTTCTTTACATTTTTTACAGGGAACTTGTGACAAGCTTTTACTCCACTAAACTACCACCACCCTCAGGAATGGTATTGAATATCCTTTCTAACATTGCCTCAAGTTTAACATAGTAGAAGCAATGCTTAAAAGGATATTCATTTCCCTACTGTCCTTATATGGTTTTTATACAGAGCATACGCTCAGCAAAGGCTGGGGGAGGGATGCAATACTTTGCATCCATCCCCCACTGTCTCCAATGCTCTCCACAGAGTTTATAGGTGTCTATGACAACTGAAAACATTAAGGTCATTAATCTGCAGAACTGAAATTCGAAAAAAGCTACCCTTTCTTTTCTCAATGTTCAAGTCCATCTGTGTGTGGTTCAAAATATTAAAAAAAAGTAAAGTAAAACAAAAAAAAGTAAAAAAAAATACAAAGTAAACAAGTTTCTCCCCAAAGTCCTGTCAAGTTTGTTTTTTATCTCTACTTCAAGGACAACATAGAGCCTTAGGTAGTGGATGTTTTTTTATTTGGCTGAAAATCTACACGTGTTGCCTAGACAGTGAGATAGAACTTTGCCTCCGTAAAAGAGATATTTCTTTACAATCTTGTTTTTTATATTATTTACTGTATGATGTTACAAATACTAGTTTTATTCTCATTTCCAGTGTTATGATTTTTATTGATACAAAGAAGACTCTTTCTGTCCCTATGCCCACTGTTTCTACTGATCATTCCAAGGACCTGTTAGAATACCCCTAGACAGACAGTCAGACGCCGTCCGTTGTTGAACAATTATTCCTAGCACAGAACATTTGCCCTTGAGGGACTGCTCTTAGGGTATGTTTGGGATGGCAGGAGGAAATGAAAAGGATGGGAATTACAGGAGAGTTAATTTCGTCCATATAGTGACCATACCAGAGCACATAAGAAGAAAAGAGCTTCTCCTTTTTCCAAGCTACATTTAAGTTTGCTACTGAGGGCGAAAATTTCTCTCCCATTGCCTCTCCTTTAGTTTGTCAATTGAAGCTGTCATTATACATAAAGTGGTCGGTGATGAGGAGTAATTCCGCTGCTACCAAGATAAAGTTCTTTAAATCCCCATTGTTATTCTATAGCAATTGTGGGAAATACAATTATAAAGAAATTTAATATCACGAAAAATGATCTTCCCATTTTACTTGTTCTATACATAATAAAACATATTTTATGTCAAGCAAATAACTTAAGCATCTGGTTACCAACGGCTACAAAAGTGAATCTACCCACTCCCCAAGCCTCTTATTTAGAGAACCTATTCCACCCATAATAGATCTCATAGCTAGATGAAACCGGTTTTTATGAAATCCCTACTGTACATTGAATATCTATCAAGATTTTATTCTGTAGCATTTATTGCATTCTATGGTATTGGAATTCTATACCAAATATATGGAATCCAACTACAAAGAGGTTCAATATCACAATTAAGCCCCGAAAAATATTCTTCCCATTTCAGTTGTTCTATACATGACAAACCATATTTTGTGTCCCGCAAATAACTTTGGTTACCAAAGGCAGCAAAAGTGAATCTACCCATTCCCCAACATAACCTATGCTAAATTCATGTTTCACTGTGTTAATTACGAGTATTGGTTGTGTCTCTCTCTCGATACATAAATCACTGAAGGGCAGAGACACTTGTAAATGAATATAAGAATGTTTAAAACTTAACATTTAGTTCTAGTTGCATTAAAATGTAGCTATAATGGAAATTTCCTATAGAGTTTGCAGGGTGAATTTACTCTCTATCTGATAAGATTGGCTGGTCTGGCGATGGTCTCTCAAGTCATATTCTCCATCTACCATTGTGCACTAATGGTTCTCCATATTACTAAAAACTTGATTGACTTGATTGGAAGCGACACTTTTTAACCACTTAACGGAAAACAACCATTTATAATGACAAAAAACAAACCATCTCTTCATTCCGATCCCAGCGCAGGTCATCTTTAAGGTTGACACACCGGGATCATCTAGAGAAAAGACACATTATTAGCAGGCCGGAGCACAGGGACAAGATGTCCGGCACTCCAGGCTTCTAATTATGCATGCCCTTGCCACCTTCCTCTCCTGTGCTGGGAGTAAGCTGGGAGCATGGAAGAGGAAGGTGGCGAGGTCATGCATAATTAGCAACCTGGAGTGCGGGGACAAGATACCTGCTAATTATAAGTCGTGTGAATTGCCTTGTGTAGGTCTATGATCTTGTCCCTGACATTCTTAGGAATGGTCTTGCCCATGTTTTAGAAGTTACAGACTGAGTAACTGAGTCTGTGGACAGGCGTTGATTGTACAGTTGACTACTGTATATAAGACATCTGTCTTGAGAAAACTGTTGGTGCAATAATATGAAAAGAAGAAGTCGAAGGTGAGCATTGCTCTTTTTTTTTTATTAAGGGGCCCTGCTATGGACATTACATTACGGGGGGACCTCTGCAGGGGACATTACATTACAGGGGGGATATTGCAGTGGACATTACATTACAGTGGGGACTCTGCAGGGGACATTACATTAAAGGGGCGACTCAGCAGGGCGCATTACTTTAAAGGGGGGCTCTGAAGTGTACCTTTCATTAAAGTGGGACTCAGCAGTTGACATTACATTAAAGGAAGGCTCTGCTGTTTACATTTCATTGCTGTGGACCTTACATTAATGTGGGGCTCCGATGTGGACATCACATTAAAGGGGGGCTCTGCAGTGGACAAATAATTTAAAGGGGGGCTCCGCTGTGGACATTTCATTAAAGCGGGGCTCTGCAGTGGACATTTCATTAATGCAGCAGCACTCCAGAAAAACTTCAAAGAAACTATCTTCTTTATTCCATAACCAGTTGTGACAGCGACGTTTCGGCTTTAGACAAAGCCTTTCTCAAGCATTGTGACAAGTGAAAATTGCTCATATAAATACCAACAATGTAGTCATGTGACCATTTCCAGTACCACTCCCTTACAATTATAAACAAACATGATATACATCAATCAATTGGAGTGATACATATGAGTAAAACATACAAAATAACAATGACTCTTAACTATATTATAAAAAGATTATGCAGTATTTATCAATAAATTACCATAAATATAAATTGTAAGTGACAAGTGCCTTAAACTATTAAAATCATGACCTGAAAGATTTTAAAACATATTCTCATACAGATAGCCAGAATAAAAAACTCACCAAGACTGAACGATGTGTATAAACGAACCCTGCGGGTGTGAAACTTATATAGCAAAAGCTATATAAGTGATGGTTATATAGACTCAAAGACTCATAATATGACAAGAGATTCATCTGCTGACAAATGTCTCAGAAAGATGTTGCTTTGTCAATGTTAGTTTGGCTAGGTGGGGTCTCTTTGCAGGAATCTGGAGGGCGCTGTTACTATATATGGTGTAAGTAGTCTAATAGGTAAATCAGTTCTTTTTCCAAAGAAAAAAAAAGATTGTGCCTCTGACACCTGTCATTTTGAAAAGAATGCTTTCTGGCATACCCCCACACTGTCACAAGGTCTACTCTGATAGGACAGTATAGAAGTGTGTATTGATATAGCAATACTAGTCACAACTCGTTTTCAATGTATTCATAACGTTTTAGGATAGACAGCAGAAGAAATGCACAATAAACAGTAGATACTTCACAAAAGTTTATGGAGAAATACAAGTACCCTGGAAAAAACATGAAGTTTAGTTACATTGTAGTTTTGACTGGTTGAACACAATCATTAAATTTTTTTGTTTAAAATATCCAGGGAATATACTGTGGAAATGTACTTCCGGAATGACTCTTCAGTAGATCCATACTTGGTCACTTTGCCAGGCTGCAGTTCATCGTGTCCTTTGGCAAAGTTTACTGAACTGACATCTTCAATGATTGCCGAAGACTGGGAGAAAGAATGTGGAGCGAAAGTCAATGACAATAAAAGCTCAGGTTTGACCACATTATGTTTATTATTACATTAATCAGGTAACTTAGGGGGGAATACATTATCTGTGCTAAATACAGTTTGTATCATAAAACAGATGTCTAATTATGGATATAGGGGTCTCTATATTCTAACCATATCCAAATAAAAGCAATGAAACCTTCATAATACAGCAGAAGGTCAGTATTCTGGTCAGTATTTGTCATTTGAAGGCCCAAAGTAGTGAATCCTACAGAGAAAAGTATTATGGAAATGTGCATGTTTAGTGTTAAGCATCAATTTCTTATTTGGACTTTTAAATAATAATGGAAAATATAGTAGGCCCTAACCCCACTATTCAGGTCTAAACTGAACATCGTAGGTTAGTGTCCCCAGATCTGCACTAAAGGCAAAAGGCTGAGACGGGCAGATATCATTGCCCTTTCCAGCATCAATTTATTCCTAAATTGCAGAGACAGTGATAAACTGCATCAGTTTATTCTGAAAGTGCAGTGTCAGTGATAACTGCGTACATTTATTCCGAAAGTGCAGTAACAGGGATAACTTCATCTATACATTGTTAAAGTGTATTGTCTAACTGCATTCATTTATTCCTAAAGTGCAGTGTCAGTTATAACTGCATCCATCTATTCCTAAAGTGCAGTGTCAGTGATAACTGCATCCATCTATTCCTAAAGTGCAGTGTCAGTTATAACTGCATCCATCTATTCCTAAACTGCAGTGTCAGTTATAACTGCATCCATCTATTCCTAAAGTGCAGTGACAGTGATAACTGCATCCATCTAGTCAAAGTGCAGGTGTGTCATGTGATACTGTAGCCTCTATCCTAAAGTGGCAGTGTCAGTGATAACTGCATCCATCTATTCCTAAGTGGCAGTGTCAGTTATAACTGCATCCATCTATTCCTAAACTGCAGTGTCAGTTATAACTGCATCCATCTATTCCTAAAGTGCAGTGTCAATGATAACTGCAGCCATGTATTCCTAAAGTCCAGTGCCAGTGATAACTGCATCCATTTATTCCTAAAGTGCAGTGTCAGTGATAACTGCATCCATTTATTCCTAAAGTGCAGTGTCAGTGATAACTGCATCCATTTATTCCTAAAGTGCAGTGTCAGTGATAACTGCATCCATAGCATGCGCAGCATGCTCAGTGTGTTACATTACACAGTGTAATACATCTGTATTACACTGTGTAATGTGAAGAAGAGCTTGAACAAGTGATCAGTGGATCACTTGTTCAAGCTAACCTGTAAAAGTTAATAAAAATGTTAAAAACACTACATAAAAACACTACATAATAAAAATAATTAATTAAATAAAGTTAGAGTCCCCTAAACACAAATATTCCCTATACACATGCAATAAAGTGAAAAAAACACAAAATCGCCAAAAAACCCCACATATTTGGTATCGCCGCGTCCGTAACAATCCGTACAATAACTCAGAAACATTATTGGACCCGCTCGGTGAACGCCGTAAAAACAAAACCCGAAAAACACGCTGCTCCTCTGGTTTGAAAACTTTTTTGGACTGCCACATACAGGCACTCAATTTATTTAATTTTTCTGGAGGACCACCTGCCTGCTCCTCTGGTTTGAAAACTTTTTTGGACTGCCACATACAGGCAGACTTCATAGAAGTTGTTTTACATACGTTGAGGGGTGAAGTTTCTATAGTGGGGTAATTTATGGGGTTTTACTATTATTTAGGCCTTTCGAAGTCACTTGAAAGCTGAGTTGTCCCTCAAAATGTGCGTTTTGGCAATTTTCATGAAAATGAGAAAAATCGCACCTAAAGTTCTGCCCCTCATAACATCCTAGAAAAATGACAGGACGCGTAAAATATCGTCTCAACATAAAGCAGATATTCCTTAAATGTTAATTATCAAGCTTTTTGGGTAGTCTTACTTCCTTTCTGGAAAGCAGAACATTTCAAACTTGGAAAATGAAGAATTTTTACAAACTTTCACTTTTTTTCAGAACGAAATGCAAAACTTATCACTTAAATTTTTCAACTAACATGAAGTCCAATGTGTCACGAGAAAATATTCTCAAAATCACCTGGATATATTAAAGCGTTCCGAAGTTATAACCAATTATTGTGAGACATGTCAGATTTGACAAATCAAGTCTGGTTATTGAGTTGAAAACTAGTGTCGGTGATAAGGGGTTAACCAACCTTGGTACCCATAAGTGCAAACAAAGAGTATAAGGTAGATGTATAAAATACATGTTTTCAAATAAACCCTTTAACATTTTGTTGCACTGCCTATTGAGACAAAGGGGGAGATTCATCATAACTAGAAATGAGCGAGCACTAAAATGCTCGGGTACTCGTTATTCGAGACAAACTTTTCCCGACGAACTTTTCAAGGGGACCAGGGATCTGCACAGGGAAGCTTGGCCCAGCAACTGGGAACCTCAGAAAAGGATGGAAACACCACGGAAATGGACAGGAAACAGCAGGGGCAGCATGCATGGATGCCTCTGAGGCTGCTTAGTCGCACCATTATGCCAAAAGCGGCGCTGCCCTGAGTGTGGCAGCATCTGTGCTGGACTTCCTGAAATGGCACAGATGCGGCGCACCTTCGTGAGCAAATCAGACAGATTGGGGTATGTCTTGAGGAAACGCTGAACTATGAGATTTAACACATGGACCAGGCATGGCACATGTGTCAGTCTGCCGAGTTGCAGAGCCGCCACCAGGTTACGGCCGTTGTCACACACAACCATGCCTGGCTTCAGGTTCAGCGGTGCCAGCCACAGATCAGTCTGCGCCGTGATGCCCTGTAATAGCTCTTGGGCAGTGTGCCTTTTATCGCCTAGGCTCAGGAGTTTGAGCACCGCCTGCTGTCGCTTAGCGATGGCACTGCTGCTGTGCCTAGAGCTACTGACTGATGGCGCCATGCCCACGGATGGTAATTCAGAGGAGGAGGTGGAGGAGGGGTGGAAGGAGGAGGAGGCATAGTAGGCCTTTGAGACCTGGACCGAGGTAGGCCCCGCAATCCTCGGCGTCGGCAGTATATGAGCAGCCCCAGGGTCAGACTCGGTCCCAGCCTCCACCAAGTTAACCCAATGTGCCGTCAGCGACATATAGTGGCCCTGCCCGGCAGCACTTGTCCACGTGTCCGTGGTCAGGTGGAACTTGTCAGAAACGGCGTTGGTCAGGGCACGGATGATGTTCTCTGACACGTGCTTGTGCAGGGCTGGGACGGCACATCGGGAAAAGTAGTGGCGGCTGGGGACCGAATACCGAGGGGCGGCCGCCGCCATAAGGTTTTGAAAGGCCTCGGTCTCTACCAGCCTATAGGGCAGCATCTCCAGGCTAAGCAACTTGGAGATGTGGACGTTGAGGGCTTGGGCGTGTGGGTGGGTTGCACTATACTTCCTTTTGCGCTCCAGCATCTGTGGTATGGAGAGCTGAACGCTGGTGGATGCTGTGGAGGATCGTGGAGGCGAAGATGGGGTTTTCGCACCGGAGGTGTTTGGGCCAAGGTCCTGGGCAGGGGGCTGACTAGCAGATGACACAGGGGAAGGAGCAGTGGTGTGCCTGGCCGGAGGTGAACGGGCTTGGTGCCATTGAGTGGCATTCATATGCCTGCGCATACTGGTGGTAGTTAAGCTAGTAGTGGTGGAACCCCTGCTGATCCTGGTTTGGCAAAGGTTGCAAACCACAGTCCGTCGGTCATCCGGTGTTTCTTTAAAGAACTTCTGAAAATCTAGCCCTCGCCACGGGAGCTTGACTACGGGCAATTTTGGCGCTGATGCACCAGCTCTGGCCCTGCCTCTCCGTCTGGCCCCACCACTGCCTCTTCCAACCTGTTCTGCTATAGGAATCGCCTCTGTCTCAGAAGCACTGTGTTCACCCGGCCTATCAACCCAGCTTGGGTCTGTCACCTCATCATCCTCCGATCCCTCAGTCTTGGGATGGAGCTGGCGCTCCGCTGCCAGGCGAGCTTTCGCCTGTCCAAGCCCCTGTCTCTCGGCTCCTCCCCAAACAGCACTTCTAAGAACCTTTTGTATAAGATCAAGTGTAGTAGCATTCTTATAAGTTTGGGTTATGGTGGGTGAGGGGAATGTAAACATATGCGCAAGTAGTGCTGAAAAAATATCGGTAAATGATAAAAGTTTGCCAGTATATTTTGTGGATAACACAGCAGGGTGGCGACAATGTTAACAAGTTTGATATGGAAGCCATGAAAACATCCCAAAATTCTGCCTGACACAGCTCGTTTGATAAGGGGACGATGTATGGAGGCAGCTATATGGACTTTTGGAGGCAGCTATGGAGATGACGTGTGGAGGTAGCAATGGAGACAACGTGTGGAGGCAGCTAAAAAGACGACGTGTGGAGGCTGCTATGGAGACAATTTAATTTGCATAGTGCCTGTATGTGGCAGTCCAAAAAAGTTTTCAAACCAGAGGAGCAGGTAGGTGGCCCTCCAGAAAAAATTAAATACATAGAGTACTATAGCTAGAGCCAGTTGGCCCTGGCAAAAAATAGCCAGTTTCCTCTGCTTTAGTGTACAAAGAGGAGGAGAAGGAGGACAATGAGGAGGAGGAGTGCATAAATTATTCAGGTTGAGCTTCCTTCACCTGGTGGAGAATGGAAATCCTGAGAAATCCAGGCTTTATTCATCTTGCCTGTTCTCGTCGAGGACTCGCCTCCGTCTCAGAAGCACTGTGTTCACCCGGCCTATCAACCCAGCTTGGGTCTGTCACCTCATCATCCTCCGATCCCTCAGTCTGCTCCCCCCTTGCACTTCCTGCCCTGACAACAACTTCACCATTGTCTGACAACCGTGTCTCGTCATCGTCCGACACCTCTTTACACACTTCTTCCACTACGTCAACAATGTCATCATCACCCACAGACTGCGACCGGGGTAAAACCTGGGCATCGGAAAAGAGCTCAGCAGCAACCGGACAAGTGGTTTGTGACTCTGGAAAGAAGGTAAAAAAAAAAAAATCAGCAGACTCTGCCTAATTCTACTCAAACCCCTAATAAATTGTCCCACTTTGGTGTTTGAGGTGGATATGCTTGTCACTAAGAGCTAAACACAACGGTAGCAAGTCCCCCTGCAAATTCCTCACAATATGGTACTAGCTGCACTACTTGTGCCAGCAAGCCCAGCCACAAGCAAACAAAAAAAAAAAAGTATAACGTTATTGTAGCCCTAAGAAGGGCTGTTGGGTTCTTGTAGAATCACTCCTGCCTAATTTTCTCGAGCGGGCGAAGTATTCGTCCGAGCAACGAGCAGTTTCGTACATGGCAGACGGACTCATTAAAATACTTAGGAGTCCGGATAACTCAAACCTACAAGTCCTTGTATACGGCAAATTTCCCACCGCTGATTAAGGACATTCAAGACCTCTTAGATAAATGGCAGCCTCTACATATATCGCTGCTGGGGCGAATTGCAGCTATTAAGATGTCTATTTTACCCAAATTATTGTATCTCTTTGAGACTCTCCCGGTACAAGTACCGATGGCAGTACTGGGTAAACTGCAGTCAATATGTCTGAAATTTGTATGGGGGGGCAAGAGTCATAGGATCTCTAAATCGGTGCTGACAGCGGGGACTACTAGTGGGGGCCTAGCCCTACCTGATTTTAAGCTGTACTATTTAGCAACACATTTACGTCATATTACCTCTTGGTCTACAATGAATGCATACAACAGATGGACCGAAATTGAGAAGCTATGGCTGGCCCCGCAGCATCCAGCGTCTTTGATATGGGGCCCCCCGTCCATAGGCCCGGTAACAGCGTTGCTAGGCCCTATGCAGTTTACCCGGGACATTTGGTACAAATGTAGGGTGCGTTTTCAGTTGGCCTCTATGCAGTCATTGCTCACCCCAATACTTTTTACACCACACCTTCCGGATAGTCTCACCAGCTGCTATAGGCCATGGGTACAGGCGGGCACATTTCAAATTAGGGCCCTTCTAGACCCATTGACACGTAGGCTACTTCCGCTACAGGAGCTGGTAGAAAGGCATCCCTGCTTAGCAGGGGCTGAGTTTACTTACTATCAAATTAAACATTTTATATCTTCTACACTAAGGACTGAAACCCCCCCCCCAGACCTACACCGTTTGAAATGCTTTGCTCGCAGGGTCCTTCCTCTAAGGGTCTAATCTCCAGCTTATATTCTATTCTTAATACACGATCGACTATATCTCACCTGTACATGAGTAGGTGGGAATCATGGTTTGGTAAGAGCCTCACTCCGGAACAATGGCAGATGGTGTGGGCAAGAGCACATAAATCATCCATTTGCACTTTGTATAAAGAAAATCAACTTAAAATTCTATTAAACTGGTACCGGACGCCTGAACTTTTACACAAATTCTACCCTTCGTTTCCTAATATATGCTGGAGATGTGGTGGCCCCGACGCTTCACTATTCCACATTTTTTGGAGTTGTCCGGCCCTGCTTCACTTTTGGCTGGAGGTTAGATCCCTTGTTGAGGGGGTTCTTGCAGTACAAGTCCCACTGGACCCTGAGGTATACGTACTTAACCTATATCCTAGCTCTCTCAGAGGTCCGGGTGCCAGGTTGTTTCTGCATATCTTAACAGCGGCGAAGTGTTTGATAGCTTTGAACTGGAGACGTTCAGTTCCTCCATCCTTGCTAGCATTATACGCTCGTCTCAGGGATCTTAGATCCATGGAATATATTACCGCAATGCTTCACCAAACTAGTGATAAGTTTGAGAAGACCTGGACTCAATGGGACAACTATAGTGCTAGATTGGTTTCCTGATGTTTTCATATATGATTGAGCTGCTATTGATGTTGTCATATTTTTTCCTGTGTGTATTTCATGCTATTAGTGACGATTGTTTTTTTTTTTTTTTTTTCTTTGTATTCTGCTATGGCAGGTACCCATACTGATTTCTATATGTTTATTTGTTATAAATATTCTTTAATAAAATAAAAATAAAGAGTGGAAAAAAAAAAACAAAAACAAACGATGCTATCCTATTGCTATGGCTATTTTCTAGCCAACTATGAAAGCACACTGCTATGCCAGATGAGATGACGCTGAGTTATGAAAAAATAAACGTAAAATAAAAAGTAAATGGCAGACTGTGCCTAATTGAAATCCAACCCCTAATAAATTGTCCCACTTCGGTCTTTGCGATGGATATGTGCGTCACTAAGCGCTAAACACAACGGTCGCAAGTCTCACTGCAAATTCCTCACAATATGGTACTAGCTGCAAATAAAAAAAAAAAATGTATAACGTTATTGTAGCCCTAAGAAGGGCTGTTGGGTTCTTGTTGAATCACTCCTGCCTAACACTATTCTAATAGAACAGCCTAACGCTTTCCCTGACCAGCAGCAGCTCTCTCCCTAGCGGCATCCAGACACAGAATGATCCGAGCAGCGCAGGCAGGGGCTAGTCTATTCCAGGGTCACCTGATCTGGCCAGCCAAGCACTGCTATCGACGTGTAAGGGTACCACGTCATGCTGGGTGGAGTGCAGAGTCTCCTGGCTTGTGATTGGCTCTGTTTCTGGCCGCCAAAAAGCAAAACGGCGGGAGATGCCATTTTCTCGAGCGGGCGAAGTATTCGTCCAAGCAACGAGCAGTTTCGAGTACGCTAATGCTCGAACGAGCATCAAGCTCGGACGAGTATGTTCGCTCATCTCTAGTTAGGATCTTTAAAGGATGGCCTTTTTTTTTTCATCCACTTCTGGTTTGGGCTTTAACAATTACAGTAAAATACTTAACTGTATGTCCTTACCCTTAGCTGATCATCACAAGAAGAGCAGAGCACTAAAATGCTCGGGTACTCTTATCAGACAAACTTTTCCCGACGAAACTTTTCAAGGGGACCAGGGATCTGCACAGGGAAGCTTGGCCAAGAACTGGGAACCTCAGAAAGGATGGAAACACCACGGAAATGGACAGGAAACAGCAGGGCAGCATGCATGGATGCCTCTGAGGCTGCTTAATCGCACCATTAATCCAAAAAGTTGGGCAACAGCATGGCCATGACAGAGTGACAGAATAACAGTTGGTAACTCATTAAAACATCCAATATTGACCCTGACACTATAGGGGTATGCAGAGGCAGCGCGCAGCAGCGGCAGGCTAGAGAGTGTCTGGCAAACATACCCCAAATGGACCTCAGCTTAAAACCAAGGGTGGGCAGAGAGGAACAAAGGAGGTAAGCAAAAAGCACTCAAATAAATTGGTAAATGATAAAAGTTTGCCAGTATATTTGTGGATTACACAGCAGGGTGGCGACAAAGTAACAAGTTTGATGTGGAAGCCATGAAAACAACCCAAATTCTGCTGACACAGCTCGTTTGATAAGGGGACCATGTATGGAGCAGTGAACTATGTAAGATTAAGGTGCTGCAGTTAAAAACTATTATGTTGATCTTGGGATGAGCTGGCGCTCCGCTCCAGGCGAGCTTTCGTCCAATCGCCCCTGTCTCTAGGCCTCCCCAAACAGCATTCTAAGAACCTTTGTATAAGATCAAGTGTAGTAGCGTTTCTATAAGTTTGGTTCTGGCGGGTGAGGGAGGAATGTAAACAGATGCGCAAGAAGCGCTGAAATAATATTGGTAATGATAAAGTTTGCCAGATATTGTGGATTACACAAGCGGTGGCGACAAAGTTAACATGGAAGCCATGAAAACAATCCAAAATTTCTGCTGACACAGCTCGTTTGATAAGGGAGACCATGTATGGAGGCAGTTGAAACTAGTAGTAGATTAAAGGTGCTGCAGTTAAAACTATGTTAGTTGGATCTTGGATGGACTGGCGCTCCGCTGCCAGGCGAGGCTTTCGCCAATCCAAGCCCCTGTCTCTAGGCTACTCCCACAGCACTTCTAAGAACCTTTTGTATAAGATCAAGTGTAGTAGGTTCTTATAAGTTTGGTTCTGGCGGGTGAGGGGAATGTAAACAGATGCGCAAGAAGCGCTGAAATAATATGGTAAATGATAAAAGTTTGCCAGTATATTTTGTGGATTACACAGCAGGGTGGCGACAAAGTTACATGGAAGCCATGAAAACAATCCCAAAATTCTGCCTGACACAGCTGTTTGATAAGGGGACCATGTATGGGGCAGTGAACTAGTAGTAGATTAAAGTGCTGCAGTAAAACTATGTTAGTTGATCTTGGGATGGAGCTGGCGCTCCGCTGCCAGGGGAGCTTTCGCCAATCTAAGCCCTGTCTCTAGGCTATCCCCAAACAGTACTTCTAAGAACCTGTTTGTATAAGATCAAGTGTAGTAGCGTCTTATAAGTTTGGGTTCTGGCGGTGAGGGAATGTAAACAGATGCGCAAGAAGCGCTGAAAAATAATATTGCAAATGATAAAAGTTTGCCAGTATATTTGTGGATTACACAAGCAGGGGGCGACAAAGTTAACATGGAAGCCATGAAAACAATCCAAAAAATTCTGCCTGACACAGCTCGTTTGATAAGGGGACATGTTGGGGCAGCTATATGGACTACTTTGGAGGCAGCTATGGCGATGACGTGTGGAGGTAGCAATGGAGACAACGGTTGAGGCAGCTATAAAAAGACGACGTGTGGAGGCTGCTATGGAGACAATTTAATTGGATATGCCTGTATGTGGCAGTCCAAAAAAGTTTTCAAACCAGAGGAGCAGGTAGCTGGTCCTCCAGAAAAATTACATAGATTGAGTGCCTGTATGTGGCATCCAAAAAGTTTTCAAAGCAGAGGACAGGTAGCTGGTCCTCCAAAAAGATTAATAAAATTGGAGTGCCTGTATGTGGCAGTCCAAAAAATTTTCAAACAGAGGAGCAGTAGCTGATCCTCCAGAAAATTACTATTGAGTGCCTGTATGTGGCAGTCCAAAAAAGTTTCAAAGCAGAGGAACAGGTAGCTGGTCCTCCAAAAGATTAAATAAATTGGAGTGCCTGTATGTGGCAGTCTAAAAAAGTTTTCAAACCAGAGGAGCAGGTATGGTCCTCCAGAAAAATTACATAGATTGAGTGCCTGTATGTGGCACTCCCAAAAATTGTTTAAAACAGAGGACAGGGTAGTTGGCCCTCCAGAAAAATAAATACATAGAGTACTTAGCCAGAGCCAGTTGGCCCTGGCAAAAAAATAGCCAGTTTCCTCTGCTTTAGTGTACAAAAGGAGGAGAAGGAGGAACAATGAGGAGGAGGAGTGCATACATTATTCAGGTTCAGCTTCTTTCACCTGGTGGAGAATGAAATGCGGAGAAATCCAGCTTTATTCATCTGATAAGCGTCAGCCTTCAGCGCTGTCAGTCTACAGGCGTGTACGCTTATCGGTGATGATGCCAACCAGCTGCACTGAAAACCCGCTCGGACAACACGCTAGCGGCAGGGCAGGCAAGAACCTCCAAGGCGTACAGCGCCAGTTCGTCCACATGTCCAGCTTTGAAACCCAGTAGTTGTAGGGAGCTGTGTGATCATTTAGGACGATGGTATGGTCAGCTACGTACTCCCTCACCATCTTTCTGTAAAGATCAGCCCTACTCTGCCGAGGACTGGGGACAGGTGACAGTGTCTTGCTGGGTGACTAAAACTGGCAAAGGCTTGTAAAGCGTACCCTGCCAGTGCTGGACAAGCTGCCTGGTCGCCTACTCTCCCTCGCTACTTGTCCGCAGAAGTACGCCCTCTGCCGCTAGCGCTGTCAGAAGGGAAAATCTGTTTCAGCTTGTGCACCAGGGCCTGCGGTATTCATGCATTCTCTCACTCCTTCCTCTCCGGGATGAGAGTGGAAAGATTTGCTTGTACCTGGGTCCAGGAGAGTGAATACCCAGTAATCGGTGCGGAATAATTCTTTGAACGCGAGGGTCACGGGATAGCAGCTTAGCATGAATCTGCCATATGCGCCAGAGTCCCAACGCGCAAGAATTGACTCCCCTCACTGGCCTGACGTCCATTTCCTCCTCCTCCAACTCCTCTTCTTCTGCCCATACACGCTGAACAGTGAAGGACTGAACAATGGCCCCCTCTTCTGTCTCGCCAAACATTCTCCTCCTCTTCCTCCTCATCTCCTCCACCTCTCCGATATGCGCTGAGAAACAAGCCTAAGGGTCTTTGGCTATCAACAAGGAATCTTCTTCCCCCGTCTCTTGTGACGAGCGCAAAGCTTCCGACTTCATGCTGACCAGAGAGTTTTTTCAACAGGCCAGCAGCGGGATGGTGAGGCTGATATGGCGGCATCACCACTGACCATCTGTGTTGACTCCTCAAAGTTACTCAGCACCTGACAGATATCAGAAATCCACGTCCACTCCTCCTTGTAGACTGAGGAAGCTGACTGACCTGACTACCAGTTCTGGTGGAAGTTGACATCTGGCAGTCTACAATCGCTCTGCGCTGCGGTAAACTCTGATAACATGGTTATGTTGAATTCCACCTCGTGGGCACGTCGCACAACAGTCGGTGAGCGGGCAGTTGGAGGCGGCGCTGCGCTGCCCTGAGAGTGGCAGCATCTGTGCTGGACTTCCTGAAATGCGCACAGATGCGGCGCACTTCGTGAGCAAATCAGACAGATTGGGGTATGCTTGAGGAAACGCTGAACTATGAGATTTAACACATGGCCAGGCATGGCACATTGTCAGTCTGCCGAGTGCAGAGCTGCCACCAGGTACGGCCGTTGTCACACACAACCATGCCTGGCTTCAGTTCAGCGGTGCCAGCCACAGATCTCTGCTGCGCCGTGATGCCCTGTAATACTCTTGGGCGGTGTGCCTTTTATCGCCTAGGCCAGCAGTTTGAGCACCGCCTGCTGTCGCTTAGGCGATGGCACGCCAATGTGCCTAGAGCTACCGACTGATGGCGCCATGCCCACGGATGGTAATTCAGAGGAGGAGGTGGAGGGGGGTAGAAGGAGGAGGAGGCATAGTAGGCCTTTGAGACCTGGACCGAGGTAGCCCCGCAATCCTCGGCGTCGGCAGTATATGACCAGCCCCAGGGTCAGACTCGGTCCAGCCTCCACCAAGTTAACCCAATGTCCGTCAGCGATATAGTGGCCCTGCCCGGCAGCACTCGTCCACGTGTCCGTGGTCAGGTGGACCTTGTCAGAAACGGCGTTGGTCAGGGCACGGAGGATGTTCTCTGAACGTGCTTGTGCAGGGCTGGGACGGCACACGGGAAAGTAGTGGGCGCTGGGGACCGAATACCGAGGGGCGGCCGCCGCCATGAGGTTTCGAAAGGCCTCGGTCTCTACCACAGCCTATGGGCAGCATCTCCAGGCTAAGCACTGGAGATGTGGACGTTGAGGGCTTGGGCGTGTCGGTGGTTGCGCTATACCTCTTTTTGCGCTCCAGCGTCTGGGTATGGAGAGCTGAACGCTGGTGGATGCTGTGGAGGATCGTGGGAGGCGAAGATGGAGTTTCGCACGGGAGGTTGTTTGGCCGGGGTCCTGGGCAGGGGGCTGACTAGCAGATGACACAGGGGAAGGAGCAGATGATGTGCCCGGCCGGAGGTGAAGGGCTTGGTGCCATTGATGGGGTGTTTGATTCAGATGCCTGCGCATACTGGGGTAGTTGAGCTAGTAGTGGTGGAACCCCTGCTGATCCTGGTTGGCAAAGGTTGCACACCACAGTGCCGTCGGTCATCCGGTGTTTCTTTAAGAACCTCCAGACTTCTGAAAATCTAGCCCTCGCCACGGGAGCTTGACTACGGGCAACATTGGCGCTGATGCACCAGCTCTGGCCCTGCCTCTCCGTTGGCCCCACCACTGCCTCTTCCAACTGTTCTGCAATAGGACTCGCCTCCGTCTCAGAAGCACTGTGTTCACCCGGCCTATCAACCCAGCTTGGTCTGTCACCTATCATCCTCCGATCCTCAGTCTGCTCCCCCTTGGACTTCCTGCCCTGACAACAACTTCACCACTGTCTGACAACTGGTCTCCTCATCGTCCAACACCTCTTTATACACTTCTTCCACTACATGATAATGTCATCATCACCCACAGACTGCGACTGGTGGAAAACCTGGGCATCGGAAAATAGCTCAGCAGCAGCAGGACAAGTGAATTGTGACTGTGGGAAGGGTCCACAAAAAAGTTCGTCAGAGTATGCCGTTTCAAATGCCAAATTTTGGTGGGAGGGGGCAGACTGGGGGGAAGGAGAGCTGAGGTGGAGGAGCTGGAGGAGTGCCGATTTCAGTGACATGGGTGGACTGCGTGGAAGACTGACTGGTGGACAAATGGCTAGAAGCATGTCAACAATCACGACATCACCTCTTCGCACTGTTCTGGCCTCAACAGTGCTCTACCAAGAGTCCCAGTAACTGAGACATGATGAACCTAGGGAGTGTACCTGCGGCGTTCCCCTGCCCCCATCAGCAGGTGGTGTCCCCACCCCGCCGCAACCACGGCCTCTGACCCCTGCAGTAGTTGGACGCCCACGTTCACGCCCTCGTCCTCTACCCCTAGCCTCGGGTTAAACATTTTCCAAATTAAGTGTAAACTTGAAAAAAAAATTTGTGTTTATTTTTTTTTAGTTTTTTATTTTTTTACAAAACGATGCTATCCTATTGCTATGGCTAGTTTCTAACCTACACTGACAGCACACAACGGATTTTGTACTTTGCAAAATGAGTTTGAGCTATAAATGAATAAAGGTAAAAAAAAAAAAAAAAACCAGCAGACTCTGCCTATTCTACTCAAACCCCTAATAAATTGTCCCACTTCGGTGTTTGAGGTGGATATGCGTGTCACTAAGAGCTAAAACAACGGTCGCAGGTCTCCCAGCAAATTCCTCACAGTATGGTACTAGCTGCACTACTAGTGCCAGCAAGCCCAGCCACAAGCAAACAAAAAAGGAAAATATAACGCTATTGTAGGCCTAAGTAAGCCGTTGGGGTTTCCCTATGGCTATTTTGTAGCCTACAATGAAAGCACACTGCTTTGCAAGATGAGTTTGAGCTATAAAATGAAATACAGCTAAAAAAAAAAATCAGCAGACTCTGCCTAATTCTACTAAACCCTAATAAATTGTCCCACTTCGTGTTTGAGGTGGATTGCGTGTCACTAGAGCTAAAAAACACACAGCGCAGGTCTCCCAAAAATTCCTCACAGTATGGTACTAGCTGCACTAAGTGCCAGCAAGCCCACCACAAGCAAACAAAAAAAAAGGAAAATATAACGCTAGTAGGCCTAGTAAGCCGTTGGGGTTCTCCTATGGCTATTTTGTAGCCTACAATGAGAGCCCACTGCTTTGCAAGATGAGTTGAGCTATAATGAAATACAGCTAAAAAAAAAAAATCAGCAGACTCCTAATTCTACTCAAACCCCTAAAATTGTCCCACTTTGGTGTTTGAGGTGGATAGTCCCCGCATTCCTCACATATGGTACTAGCTGCACTACTAGTGCCAGCAAGCCAGCCACAAGCAAATAAAAAAAAAAAAGTATAACGTTATTGTAGCCCTAAGAAGGGCTGTTGGGTTCTGTGAATCACTCCTGCCTAATTCTATTCTAATAGAACAGCCTAACGCTATCCCTCGCAGCAGCAGCTCTCTCCCTAGCGGCATCCAGACACAAAGATCCGAGCAGCGCAGGCAGGGGCTAGTCTATTCCAGGGTCACCTGATCTGGCCAGCCAACCACTGCTATCGACGTGTAAGGGTACCACGTCATGCTGGGTGGAGTGCAGGCTCTTGGCTTGTGATTGGCTCTGTTTCTGGCCGCCAAAAAGCAAAACGGCGGGAGATGCCATTTCCTCGAGCGGGCGAAGTATGCGTCCAAGCAACGAGCAGTTTCGAGTACGCTAATGCTCGAACGAGCATCAAGCTCGGACGAGTATGTTCGCTCATCTCTAATCATAACCAGTTGGTTTAAGGGTGTTAGCTACCAACTTTACAGTCCTCATTTATGTACTTAGTCCGACACCAACCCCGGTGCCTGTAGCCAGGACTGTGGGCAGTTTGTCTCCCCTACACTGCACATAGCCAGCACTTACCCTAAAGTGCACTTTATTACCTGTGCCCCTACATGCTGTAGTGTGCTTGGACCATCTGGAAACTATATGCTGTTGGCCATCTTTAGCCTACCTTCCCATCTGGTCCATAGCCGAGTCATGGGCGGCTCTTTCAGTTACCAAGGGGGTATTCAACACCCCTGCCAACGTATAGGCAATGTGGTAGTTGTGAATAGCGTTCCATGTCTCTCCATGTCAGGATCTGGTGAGCCTGCGCAACTCACCCAGAGGATAATACTAGGAGAATATAATGTAATTGCAGCTGTAGATTCTGCCTGGAAAGGCAACAGCTAAACTGGTGTAAGTAATCATCCAATTATGTGGCTGTGTTGGAAGCTGGAGTGTAATTGGAGAGGTGCTACCACCTAACCAGGGGGAGTATAAAACCCCTGAGCAGGGGCAACACATGGTCTTAGCAGGTCGTCAGAGTGAAAAGAGAGACAGTGGGGCACATTTACTTACCCGGTCCTGTCGCAATCCCCGCTGTGCGTTGTCCAACGATAATGCTTTCTGCCGCGATTCACAAAGATTGTGCACCGGATATCCTGCATGTGTCGCTTCCCTGCTCAGGTCCGCCAGAGTTCACCTTCTTCGTGGTGCATGTAAGTGCATTGTCTTGCAACACAATGTAAACGTTAAATCCCGCGCTCAGTCCGAAAAGGAAATGATGATTACTGTGGGATGTATACAGTGATTAGTAGGTGCTGTATATAGTGATTGCTGGGGGGCTGTATAAAGTGATTACTGGGGGTCTGTATTTACTGTTTACTGGGAGCTGTATAACGTGATTGCTGGGGGAGCTGTATATAGTGATTGCTGGCGAAGCTTTATATAGTGATTGCTGGGTGGGCTGTATACAGTGATTTCTGTGGGCTGTATATAGTTATTTCTGGAGGGGTGTATTTAGTGATTACTTGGGGGCTGTATATGGTGATTACTTTGGGGCTGTATATAGTGATTACTAGAGTACTGTATATAGTGATTACTTGTGGCTGTATAAAGTAAATACTGGGCACTATATATGGTGATTACTGGGGAGGCTGTATATAGTTATTGCTGATGGGCTGTATATAGTTATTACTGGTGGCTGTATATAGTGATTGCTGGGGAAACTGTTTATAGTGATTGCTGGAGGGCTGTATATAGTGATTGCTAGGGGGCTGTATATAGTGATTGCTGGGGGGCTGTATATAGTTATTGCTGGAGGGATGTATATAGTGATTGCTGGGGGGATGTATATTGTCTTTTATCCCCCCTTTTCTTTTTGTTCATTTATCCCTAATATTATTGTTGTCATAGTTTGTACTTCACTCTCTGTACCCTCTCTGCTGCTGTAACGCTGTGAATTTCCCCACTGTGGGACTAATAAAGGATTATCTTATCTTATAGTGATTTCTGGGGGGCTGTATATAGTGATTACTTGGGGCTGTGTATTGTAAATACTGGGAACTGTATACAGTGATTATTGTGGAGGCTGTTTATAGTAGTTGCTGGAGAACAGTACATAGTGATTGCTGTTCCCTGTCTGTACTACTTTCAATAAGGGCCCCCACCAGATTTTGCGCCTAGGGCCCCCCACCAACCTTAATCCAGCCCTGGTTTGGTTGTGGGAAGCTATAGTGTAGACAGAGAATGTCTTACCCCTGAGGAAGTCACCCTTATGTGATGATACGCATGGGGTCTACCTCAATCTCCCCAACTCTCTGACCAGCCTGACCAGCCTGCACAGTCTCTTCCACTTGGACTTTTGACTAGGACTGTGGTATTGTATTGCCTTGGCATATAACATGTTTAGGGGCTAATTCCTTATGTATTTTTTCCACTTGGTGCTTACTCCATTGTATATATGCCTCCTTATATCTCCACATTCATGGCATGGTGACAGATTGAGCTAGGGAGGAGAGGGTCCACCATTGTCCCTTGGTAATCAGGTACACCTTGATGACGTATCTTCTTAAGTGTTTTTAAATTTGTCCTCTCTTTGTTATTTACAATATTTTTTCAATAAACTTTGTATTATATTGTTGGTCCTGTGTACACATCCAACTGCTTTTTGAGTCTTTAAGGTGATTGTTTTGGGATGCGTGGACTTCTTAGATAAATTACGGTACATTGGTAGTGCCTGTCCTCTCTTTTGGTTTCTCTGCCAGAGAATGGGAGCTGACTGCTATCGGCTTTACCTCTCCCACCTCACAGTGCTAGGTCCTTTATTCTCAGTGAGCGAAAGGTCAGCTACTTATTAGATCTGGAACAGTAAACAGGTGTTTGCATAACAGGGGTGGGTCTTTTGCCACAGTAAGATGTTAAACTTGTTCTGCGAACTCATTTACTTAGGGAAAATTTTGTAATCCTGGGTAAGATTTCGACAGTGAAAACTTAAATTAGACAGTCCAAAAATGTGCCACGCTTAACAAAGTGGTAAATCTGGTTGGATTGCCTTGTCATATTCTGTTAAAAGTAAGTATATAAATAATTTCTGGCTTTGTAAATCTGTTAATTATGTGAATCTAAGTTTTAAAAAATTGTGTTTTAACTTAAATAAAATGAGGTATGAGCAGACAAATGTCAGACGGTAGAAGGTGCCAACATCAAAAGGAAGTTTCATGTAACATTCAAATTATATAATTGATGAGATTTCAGGAGAGTGCTGCTGCTAAATGTCCCAAATTTCCTGAATCAATTAGGCACAAACAGATATCCAGGTTATTCAATGTTGAGTAAAATTCTATGATTATCTGCTATTTATAGGCATTTAAAAGTACATGATATAATCAAAGGATATAAAAATACAAAAGCTACAGTATAATAGACTTATTAACCAAGCCAATAAACTGTTCTGGATGCGTTCATTTCAGTGTAACTGACATTGTGTGTATGAGAAAATGTGAGCCCTGACGCTAATATATTTTACTTTAAACTAAATTTGTAGGTAGTACAGCAATATCTTAATGGCCCAGTCTCGTTACAATTTGCAGCTACAGAATCATCCTGTAATTTCTTAAATATGCAGTCTCAGCTCGATTAGCATTTATAGCATCATGCAGAAATATTTTAAAGTTACAGTTTCAGTAGAATTTACAGTTTCATGTATCACGCTGCATCATCCTAAAGGTGTAATCTCTGTATTATTAGCATTTACAACATCATCCAGCAATGTCTAAAAGGATAAAGTATATGTCTGCAACTGGGGCAGGGGCAGGTTGATGGCGACTGGAATCCCGGCTAGGAAAGTTAGGGCTTTTCACAAAAGAGGTGAAAGACAATCTGATCAACTTGAAACACTCTTTGCGATGTAATTGGCCACTCCATGAACTTTTTCTGGCCTCTCCATTCTGGGAATGCATATGCAGTACTTCACAGTGCCTTAAAAAGGAAAATTATTCAACATTTCTAGCTGCCCCTCACTGTCATTCTTGGTCAAGTCCACTTATCACTGCTTATACAGTCTTCTAGCGCATATTTTTATGTTATGTTAGTATTTTAAGTACTTTCTCTAGCTCCTTTTGTTCAGAGCAACTGCCCTGTTATTACACCTATTTTCCAGCCCTGTAGCCCTTGAAGCCCTATTTTACAGCCATTTGTGGGTGTTAAAATTTAGGTCCACACTGATTTCAATGGGATTCGTGTTCCGGTTTATGTTTGTTTGCTCAGATATTCAGATGAACTCATCTGATCCAATTTTCACCCAACACGCTCATCACTGATAACAACTGAAAATAAGTTTCCTTTTCTTTCTTTCTTTCACATTCTCATTGTCACTATGGGTTCCAGTGGTCAGTCCCACATTGATTATGCCCAACTTTCTTGGTACAACCCCTTTAAGGATAGATGCACATGACAACAGTCTCTCCATACCCAAGGTGCATTTAAATCGGGAAGAAAATCTGCTTTAAATAAAACATACAGATTTATAGTGGATTTTCATACAGCACATTCTAGAGAGGATTTATCTTTTCCCGTTGAGAGAAGACAAGTGTACTTTGGATCCACAGCAGAAAACGGACTTGCTGTCGGTTATAAAATCTGCAAAGTCAATAGTCATAGTTAATTTCCATGGAGAAGGCTATGTGCATAGTAACACGCTAATCTATATAGTTTATATAATCTGTAAATATATAATCTGTAAAATTGTATATGTAACACAATTGTATTAGGTTCTGACTTGAGGGATATAAACTATATGATGTAAAACTTTTCTTGTAGGTCTTTAGACTTTGCACATTATGTAATATGCAGAGGGTGTAATGGAAGCACCCAAATCTATCACTACTATGCAGGAAGGACAGGAAGGGTGAACCAATTCTTCCAGGTGACGCATTCTTTGAACTAACTCATGATTTATTTTACATTTGCATTGAAACACTAGATGGGCTCCACCCAGCTTCCCTAAGTATGCCATGTAATGTCTAAGCACCTGCCAGATCAACCTGTTCAGCGAGGTTACACCATGTCTCCAGGGAGCCACTCAAGATGGGTTTTATCAAGTTATTTTTCCCTTACCTTATGTTTTCTTGTTTTGGGCCAAATAAAGGCAGAGAAAAAGCTGAAGTTTGTTGTTATGGTGAGTATAAAGATTACCGTACATTGTGGTTATAGGCATATGGCTATAGTCATACATTTATCTGTAAGATCTAGAGAATTCCAGATCTAGCAGAGCTCTATCAGTCACTTCACATTTTGAAGCTGTCTTGATTGTACAATCAATAAATGTGCTAATATAAAGTAGTAAGTTAGTCTGCAGCCCCATGTAAAGCTATACATAATACAGTTATTTATATCATATTTGTGTGCTCTGTTGTGTTCAGCGTTAGACCTTTTTTTTACACAGTACATGACTTGTACATATACAGACATTACAAAATGAGACAAATTGGGATTTTAGGTAAATTATTTTTACATGCTTTTTACTAGTGATCATTATTTACTGATTCATTTTTATGATCAGAGTCTTTAATGAAGTTTTCCCACAGGTCTGACCCCTTGCGTTCACAGTCATACCCCAGGTATCAGGCACTAATTCCTTTTTAGTAGGGGATCGGTTTAAATTGTAGACAATCCCTTAGCACAGCACCTCTGTTGCATTGCTATATGCCAGATTTTAGCTATGGTAGCGCTTTTTAAGCTATCATCAAGTATAAAGGAAATCTATCATCAAAATCAAGCATAGGTAAACCAGACACACTTACTAATAGATCTAGGCACTCTGACTGTGGTAATCGTATATATATTATATCGTAATCTTATATTTGTTATTACTGGCTTCCTTTCTTCTAAAATCAACCTTTTGCATTATGCTAATTAGCCTAAGGGGCTTTGAGGGGTTTCCAAAGCCCCAATGTTGCAGTGTCACAGGCTGTTACAATGAGCAGAACATATCTCACCCAACCCCCTGCTCCCCCCTACCTCTGCCTGTGTAATCTAGCAGCAGCAGGAAGAGCAGGGGGAGGAGATACCTGTTCTACTCATTGTAACACCCTGTGAAAAGACGTCACTGATGAGCTCTGGAAACAACCCCAGAGCCCCTACGAATCATTAGCATAATTTTAAAAGTTGATTTAAGAAGAAAGGGGGCTATGGATAAAAAATATAAGAAAATATCCGCAGTCACTGTGCCTGGATCTATGAGTAAGTATCCCTAGTTTATCATGATAGATTTTGATTTTCTTTAAGTTGCTGCTACCACTGCTGCCAATGCCTGGCAACAGAAGTGACTACTATACAAACACCCTGCTGCATATTGATAGGCTAACGCTGAGGGCTATGACTGGCTGGAGCGAACGACACTTGCAGAATTTACACACTGATTACAATGTGTTTTCCATGGTGGAATAAAATTCCTGCATGCAAAACCTGGGATCTGAACAATAGAAACAGCCATTAATCATTGCAATGTTAGGATACAAAAACACAGTAACGTCATGCTGCTGTTATACTGTTTATTTGAAACATTCAGTCATCCTTTTCTTTTGAATTATTACAATAGCATGGTAATTGACCATTTTCAGCCAAACCTTGACCGCATCACGACTGTATCATGAACGCACTGTGTCATTGACCCTTGAGGATGTGTTTATTTCACAGCATTTTAATATATTCTGAAACACACATCAGATGCTACATTATGATCACCAAAATAGGACATTTTTTTACCACATATATGTGGAGATTAACATGTGGGACAATTCACAGATTCAGGTCCACTTCGATCTTTCTTTCTAGCTCCGGTGGTTTTGGGGATATAAATCCCACTATCTGACCATTGTGATCCTCTCCACTGTCAGAGAGGAGGTGCTGGAGCAAATAGGAGGCATGTGTTATGATTATCCTCACAGATACTATCCAATCAGCATCAAACAATGTAAAGTAAGCTACTGTGGACTAGACAGTGTAGGTATTATCTTTCTAGGCTCATCTAGATGCTGTATTCGCACACTGGATTTACATTCCACTAATGTTCAATTAACATTGCATTAATACTGTGTTTACATAAACACAATGCTACAAATATGCGGCCGCACTTTGGTCGGATAGTCCGACGATTTCTGATCGGTTCCGCATTTAGCAGAGGATTTTGGCGCACGTGATCGGATTTTGGCACATTGGCGCCGGTTTCATGCGGCACAAATTGGGGGCAGGCCGTCGGACGATCCGACGGATTCGGACTACGCGCAGGATTTAACAAATCAAATTGTCTCGCAAGACAATGCACTCACATACACTGGGAAGAAGAAGGTGAAGGTGGACCTGAGTGGGGGAGCGACACATGCAGGATCTCTGGTGCATGATCTTGATGATTTGTGGCAGACTTCATCCTCGTCAGACAACGCACCTCAGGGATCGCACAGGGACCGGGTAAGTAAATGTGCCCCAATGTGAACGCTAGTGAGATGTGAATGTAAAAATGTAAAACGCAAATGCATTGTTAATGTGAAGCCCACATTTACTGAGGTCCATTCACCAGTTTTCTGGCAGACATTGCAAAGGTATTTAAAGGAAACCTACCACTTGAAGTGGCAGGTACAAGAGGGAACTACTATAATAGAGAAGGGCACAGTATATAAAGAATCTCTAATAAAGGGTGAGTCATATTTAATAAAGGAGCACATTATATATAAGTAATAAAGGGAGAATGGTATTTAATAGAGGGGACACAATATACTGTATAGCTAATGCATGGGGCACAGTATCTATCTATATTTATTACAGGGTGCACAGTATAATTTAAAAGGGAGAATTGCATGTATTCATTCATTATGAGGGGACTGCATACATGGAAATTAGAGGGCTCTGTACATATGTAAAATCATTTGGGTTGCTGTATATATGTAAATAGGGCCCGGGAATTGGTCCTGGTGCTGTGTTTCTGAATGAAACTCTGTTCTAGTACTGTAAATATGGATTGGACTCCATACTGGCGCTGTATTTATGTACTAATCTTTTTTTCTGGTGCAGTATATATGTAAATACCCATTTTTAATTTATGGGGGCTGTTTATGCTATGACAGCCAGGACTTTAACACAGGGATCAATGGCTAGAAGGCCTGCTGTCAAATCCAGTAAATTTACAATATACTGCAATACTGTAGTGTTGTATTGTTTAAGTTACCAGACACTCTAGGGTCAAAGTACCCTAGGGAGTCCAGAAATACAGTAAAAAAAATTTAAAAAATCTAAAAGTTCAAATCACCCCCTTTCCCTATAACTGAATTAAAAATAAACAAATATTAAAAATCATAAACATGTTATATATCACCGTGACCCAAAAAGTCCAAACTATCAATGCATAAAAATTTTCATTCTCATTGTTGAACCCTGTATAGCAAATAGACCCCATAAGTCCAAAATGCCACTTTTTTGTCATTTTGAAACACATAAAATTTTTTATTTAAGAGTGATCAAAATGCTATACTGTCCACAAAATGGTATCACTGAAAATGTTGTGATGTCCTTCAAAATATGACACCTTATACATCTCCATATACCAAAGTATGAAAAAGTTATTAGCATCAGAATATTGCAAATTGAAGACATTTTGTTTTGTATAAAAGGTTTTAATTTTTAAAAAACCTATTAATACCATATAAAACCTATATAAATTTAGTAACACCATAATTGCACCAACCCAAAGAATAAAGGGATGGTGTCATTTGGAGTGCACACTAATAGCCCCAAAAAGAGAGCCTACAATAAAATGGTGCATAAGCACATTGCTTTTAGAATTTCTTTCCCACTTTCCAGTACATTCGATGAAAAATTAAATACTGCAAACAGGAAGTACAATTGGTAATGCAGAAAGAAAGAAGGGGAGGAAGGGGAGACACTGTGCTCACCACACCATGACCGGGTGCCATGTGCACTTTTATGTGTTCATATGCATGGAGCCTAACTAAGACAACACACATATATATAGTTTAAAAACTGTTAGAAAACTGCCACTGAAGGCTTGGATATGCAATTCATTATTTCTTATTTATTGAGGGATTAATTAATCTCCTGCTTGTGCCTTACTTAATTATCTCAGAGTTCTGTTGTGATGTATTAATTAAATATGTGTTAAGTTATTATTTCATATTTGCGTTAAAAGTATTGTTTCCCAATTAATTAGAGTAATACAGTCATGCAAATTTGTATCTGGTTATATCCCCGCTAGCAAGCAAAGCTCAGGATACTAATCAGGAAATATTTAGCCAGAAAGTCTGTTGACTGTTCTTGCCCTTCAGATTTTTTTTGCAGCAGCTTTGCACTTCTTTACAGAGGATATTTATAGTTGACTTTATTTCCATTTCACTTGATTTTTAATTTTGCTGTACAGGCGGTCCCCTACTTAAGGACACTCGACTTACAGGTTAAAGACGGACTCCTCTGCCGACTGTGACCTCTGGTGAAGCTCTCTGGATGCTTATGCATAGTCCCAGACTGCAATGATCAGCTGTAAAGTGTGTAATGAAGCTTTATTGATAATCCTTGGTCCCATTACAGCAAAAAATTTTGAAACTCTGATTATCACTTGGGCCAAAAAAAAATGTGTCTGCATCTACAATTATAAAATATACAGTTTCGATTTGCATACAAATTCAACTTAAGAACAGACCTATGGACCCTATCTTGTACGTAACCCGGGGACTGCCTGTAAATACAATACAAAGAAATCACTCATTTATAAGATGTATATAGGATCACTGCTCCATCTTATTGACCTTATTGACTGGATAGTGCTGGAATATCCTTTAGGCTTTGCTGCCATGTTCTGTTTTTGTTACACAAATTGATTTACCGTATATACTCGTGTATAAGCCGAGTTTTTCAGCACAAAAAATGTCAATATTGTCAATACTGACTAAAATTGACAAAAAAAATAATAAACTTATATACTCACCCTCCGGTGGCCCCGATGCGCAGCGCTGCTCCCCCGATGTCATCGCGGCTCCTCTTCGGGATTCCCGGCTGTTCTTCTTCCTTCAGCATGCTGGGCGCCGCCATGCTCTTCTCGCGGGCGGCGCCTAGTATGACGTCAGCAGCGGCGCGTCATACTAGGCGCCGCCCGCGAGAAGAACAATGCATTTCCCACCCTCGGCTTATACTCGAGTCAATAGGTTTTCCCAGTTTTTGTGGTAAAATTAGGGGTCTCGGCTTATACTCGGGTCGGCTTATACTCGAGTATATACGGTATGTTTTATAGCTGTAAAGGGTATTCTCATCTTGAACAATTATGGAATATACATTTATTCCACTGGCAAACTTCCATCCTATGCCTGTAGTAAAGAGGTGACTATACATGTTTGGCTCCCTTTATTTACTTCTATCTTTAAAGGAAACCTACCACTTGAAGTGGCTGGTATAAGTGGGAACTACCGAGCACCAGCTCAGGGTGAGCTGGTGCCGGAGCTTAGTTTTGTTAGCTGCTTCGTCGCAGGGAGGTACGCACTCCATGTGTGCGACCGTGCCTGCGGCTCTCATTCACTTCCTATGTAGCCGCGTGCACGGTCACGCGCATGGTGCGCCGAGCACGTACCTCCCTGCGCTGAAGCAGCTTCGGCCATAAAGTTTAAAAAGTGTTTTAAACCGTGATGCTGCGGTTTAAAACACTAACAAAACTAAGCTCCGGCTCACCCTGAGCTGGTGCTCGGTAGTTCCCCCTTATACCTGCCACTTCAAGTGGTAGGTTTCCTTTAAGAAGAGCAAAGCAGGGAGACTATGCAGAGGGTACTATGTAACAACGAGGTGTAAACATAAAGACATATTTCATATTATAGTCTTTATGAGATTATATTATACTATATTATATTATACTATATTACCCAATATAGTTTATAATTTGCTACAATTAAAAGGATAATCCAAAAATATAAACCTGTTCTTAATCAAGATACTATTCTATGTGAGGTAATGAGAAATGGATGTGTTGCAAAATGGGGTTAAACACTAGGCTACATCTTATCTCCTTGTGTGATAAATGCAAGATCAGATACCGATACATTGCTTATTAATGTGATGGATTTAATTTGTCCAATTCCAGGAGGTGATTGGAGAAAACTCCTCCTAAAAGGGAAACTATATAAAAATGCCTAATTCTTCTGGCTCCGTTTGGCCCATGTTGTTACAGCTCTCAATGGGAAAATTACGAAAGGTGCTACTGTACGCTGAACTATGTTACAGAAAGGATTGTTCCATCCTTGTTTGAACAGTCTTCATCTGCTTCACATTTGAAAAATCAAGCCTAAGAGCTAAAGGGCTTTTCTGACTATTTAATTTCTACTACGTTGCCATAAGATTTGCTACTAATAGATTGTATTCTAGAATTTGGAAAAAAAAATTCTTCTACCACCTGAAGCATTTCTACCTTTATTTTCTAGAAGCAAAGTAATCAAAGGGCTTTTTCAGACTTGCAAATTTTTTCACGCGCACACGCGCGTTTTTGTAACGCGCGTTAAAATCTAAGGATGCTCTACTTTTGCAAGTCATGAACATAAGAAACGCACTATACAAGTCTATGGAGATGTATCAAAAACGCATCACACTCTGAGACACACGCAAGTCCAATGCAAGTGCAATGCATTTTTCATGCATCAATTGTCATAGAAAAGACAAGCATGACCGCGGCGTGCAAGTGTGTCCCCCGTGGATCGGACCCCCCTGGTGTGCTTACCGGGGGATCCGATCCCTCCTGCCGCTGCCCCGGGTCCATAAAAAATAAGCCCTCATATGATCGCATTACCAAAAAAAATAAAAATGTATAGGTCGTACAATGTGACAATACAAATCTGCTGTGGACGGCGCCTCCATTCATTCTATGCTCGGCCGTGCGCCCGTACAGCAGTTTACCACCACATATGTGGTATCAGTACACTCGGGAGGAATTGGGCATCAAGCGTTGCAGTGCGTTTCATCATTTAATTTATTCTGAAAATGTCAGTTTTGGCCTAAATGAATGTATTTCCAAAAAAATTCCATAGTTTCTAAATCGCAGGTCCATATTTTTTAACCCATGTGAAACACTTAAAGGGTTAATGGACTTAATAGAAGTTGTTTTACATACGTTGAGGGGTGAAGTTTCTATAGTGGGGTAATTTATGAGGTTTTACTATTATTTAGGCCTCTCAAAGTCACTTGGAAGCCGAGTTGTCCCTCAAAATGTGAGTTATGGCAATTTTCATGAAAATAAGAAAAATCGCACCTAAAGTTCTGCACCTCATAACATCCTAGAAAAATGACCGGAAGCATAAAATATCATCCCAACATAAAGCAGATATTGTGTAAATGTTAATTATCAAACTTTTTGGGTAGTTTTACTTCCTGTCTGGAAACCAGAACATTTCAAACTTGGAAAATGAAGAATTTTTTATAAACTTTTGCCAAATTTTCACTTTTTTTCAGAACGAAACGCAAAACGTATCACTTAAATTTTATAACTAACATGAAGTACAATGTGTCACGAGAAAACATTCTCAAAATCACCAGGATATGTTAAAGCGTTCCGAAGTTATAACCAATTATCGTGAGACATGTCAGATTTGAAAAATCGAGTCTGGTCATTGAACTGAAAACTAGTGTCGGTGATAAGGGGTTAAGGAATTATTATTATTATTATTATTATTATTATTATTAAAACTATAGCAATTATTTAGAGATGGCAAAATGGACAAATGGAAGGCAGAGTAGTCAGCACCTTGAATTTTATACTGAGAAGGACCTTCACCCATTAAATCCTCATCTATCTGTTCCTGCTTCCAATAAACATGTACACAAGAGCCATTTCAGGACTTTTGAAGCTCCTCTACAGATCCTAAAATCGCAGACGGAAAGCAGAAAGGACAGGCCCCAAGAAGCTTGATTCTAGTACCAAATGTAGGAAGTGAATTATAGACTTGTAGGGGCTATAATATTTATACAGCCCAGGTCCCATGGCAGTCTTAATCTGCCACTGGTGGGGAGGGGACAGGATATCAGGTAATTTATAAGTTGTTTAGGAAAAATATTGGAAGGATTAGTAAAAGACTACATACAGGAGTGTGTCACATCACATGGTATAATAAGTGACAGCCAGAAAGAGTTTACTAAGCATAGAAGTTGTCAGACTTACCTGATCTGCTTCTGTGAAGAGGTGAGCAGATGTCTGGACAGAGATGATGCTGTGGATATTATGTTCTTGGATTTTGCAAAGGCATTTGATACTGTCCCTCATAGACGCTTGATGGGTAAAATAAGGTCTAGTGGTTTGGCAGGAATCATTTGCAATTGGTTTGAAAACTGGCTAAAGGATCGTATCCAGAGAGTTGTGGTCAATGAGACCTAATCAGAATGGTCACCAGTTATAAGTGGTGTACCCCAGGGTTCTGTGCTTGGCCCACTATTATTTAATACATTTATTAATGGTATAGAGGTAGGAATTAACAGCACTTTGTCTATTTTTGCAGATAACACCGAGCTGTGTAGTGTACTACAGTCTATGGAGGATGTCCATAGGCTGCAGGGTGACTTGGACAAACTGAGTGTTTGGTTTTTCACCTGGCAAATTAGGTTCAATGTGGATAAATGTAAGGTTATGCACCTGGGGGCTAATATTCCACATGCAACATATGTCCTTGGGGCAGTAAATCTGAGAGAGTCCCTTGTTGAGAAGGACCTGGGTATAATAGCAGTTCATTAATTACATAACAGCATGAAAATTCAATCAGCTGCCTCTAAAGCCAGCAAGATCTTGTCATGTATTAACAATGGTATGGACTGTGATATTACTACTGTACAAGGCATTGATTCGGCCTCACCTGGAATATGCCATCCAGTTCTGGGCTACAGTCCATAAAAAGGATGCCCTGGAGCTGGAGAGGGTCCGATTAAGAGCCACAAAAATGATAAGGGGTATGGAGGGTATCAGTTATGAGGAAAGATTAAAACAACTAGATTTATTTAGTCTTGAAAAGAGACAACTACGAGAAGACATGATTAGTTTATATAAATATATGAATGGTCCATAAAAAAAATATGGTGGAAGTTGGTCTAGATTAAATCAAATCAAAAGATGAGGGGGCACTGTCTCCTCCTGGAGAAAACAAGGTTTAATTACCAGAGGCGACAGGGCTTTTTAACTATGAGAACTATCAATCTGTGGAATAGCCTGCCTCAGGCGTTGTTCAAGGCAGGTACACAGATTTATATAAACTAATCATGTATGCCTTTTTACACCTAAATAACATAACAACGGTCGCACCCAGCATAATACATGGAGAAAGCGCTTTTAGTGAAGTTTCCGACTTTCTACATAAAAGTGCCCCTTCATCTCCAGTACAACGAAGAGAAAGAAATGGGACTGAATACAATCATAAGCTCCTGGAAGGAAGAGCAGGTACAGACTGGTCATGCACATTGTGGATCACATGACCCTCCATTTCCTGGAATTTTATGGGCAGGAACATTTGGCTGATGAGGTAAAAGACATTTCCGAACCAGGGACTTAATTTACATATGAAAAAACTGAAAGGTACCATTGTCGATGACAAAGGGAAGGACAATGGATCTACTCAATGAAAATGTTGAAAATGGTTAGTTTATCTAATAAAAAAGGGAAACTAATTTTAGTCCATGTTGATCTACAACATTTAGCCGTTATGACAAGAAATAAAATCTTATACCATAGCACTAAAATGAGAAGATGCAGAAAGTGGGAAAGGCAGACATTGTATTGCTTACTGCTAATTGGATTCTCAGCTGGAGCGGGAGACATTTTGTTTTGGACCATTACTAGAGATGGTGTGCATCAGGCCTACTTTATAGTTCCCTAATACCTCAAACTGCATCAGCAATCGCTGATCGTCCTATGGGATTTACTACGCAGGATTAATTATGCCCCAAGACAGCCATCAAAGACAAGTACTATTGTGCATATGTTGGCAAGCGACACAATTTCCCATGGGCATTGCTCTAGATGAAGTCTGTGATATGTTAGCAATGCATAGTGTTTCTACAGCAATTTCCATTCAAGCAAACGAAGGATAATGGGCTCTATTCTGGCGTCTACAATATATACTGTTTACGCAAAAGCTACAGCCCACATGGCATTTTCCCTCTCAAGAAGTAAAGGGAAAACTTCAACTTGAATAGCCTGTAATTTTTTTCCTGCATCCTTTTAAATCTATGTTCAGAATTGTCATGGGGACAGTGGTCTATACATCTTTGAGTTTCCTCCAATATCTTAGGCAGTGTGAATACGACCATAGTTGTGTATCGTGAATTCTCCTCAGAAATGGTGGCTAATTCAGGACTTCTACTGTGAAATTGCACACAGTCATGTGCATGAAGACTTAGATAAACTAAGAACATGAGACACTATTTAATAATGAGGCACAAAGTGCATATTAGCATACCTTCGTTAGTGTTATTAACCGCTGTATCGTGGTTTTAACACTTTTAAAAGTTTATAGAAGAAGCTGCTTCAGCGCTGCGTGCGACCGTGCGCGCGCAACGTCTCCGGCATTTCCTATGTAGGCGCGTGCAGCTTCGGCTATAAACTTTAAAAAGTGTTAAAACCGCGATACAGCGGTTTTTAGCATACCTCCCAACATTTGTGAAAGGGAAAGAGGGACAAAATGGCGGCACGGGTAGCGTGCCGCGGCGATCCCCCTAAGCCACACCCCCAATCACTCCCTGGTCATGGCCCAAATTTTAGCCATATTATAATAATTAAAAAAAATAAATTATCCTCTTTGGGATTTGAACCCAGAACCTGCAGTGTCCATGTACAACAATGTTACAGTGCCCCAACCAACTGAGCTATAATCTCAGTGGTTAACAAGGTGTAGAATTTTGGTAACTAAGAACTATGACTACTGTTACACTGTGAGAGAGATTTAATGCCTTGATATATAGAGAGGGATCTTTTCAGAGGTTATTGTAATTATTGAGACTATTATTATTATTGAGATGATTATTATTATTATTATTGAGATGATTATTATTATTATTATTGAGATGATTATTATTATTTTTACTATTATTAATAATCATCTCCATAATAATAAAAATAATAAAATTTATAATAATAATAATAGTCTCAATAATTACAATAATAACCTCTGAGAAGATCCCTCTCTATAGATCAGGGCAGTAAGTCTGTGTCACAATGTAACAGTGGCAGATAACACTTCTTAGTTACCAGAAATCCTCAGCTCTGTATCACTGGGCTTATAGCTCAGTTAGTTAAGGCTCCTGTCTACAGTGCAGAGGGTCCCAGGTTTGAATTTCAGCCTGGGCAAAACTTTATTTAATTAAATGAAGAGCTTGTGTCTGGGGAAGCCCTGGAGACCACAGTAAATACTTTGAAAGCCAGAACTGATAGTAAAGAATGGCTTCTACAGACATTGGGCAGGGAATCCTTTTCAGAGAAGTGTCGGGTTAGCGGAGACCAGGGACCACGTCATCAGGTTCAGATCACCATCTGTCCATATATGGTCACTGCATCTCCTAGGGTTCCCCAGAGCAGCAGACACAAGCTCTTACCTTTATAAATTAGCATTAAATACGTTTTGACCAAGCTGAGATTTTGTACGCTATGGGACCTTGTGAACCATGACTGAGCTTAAACTCCTGAGGCTACTAAGCCAGTGGATACAGAGCTGAGGATTTCTAGGTAACTAGAAGTGTTATCTGCCCCACTGTTTACATTGTGACACAGACTAATCACTGATATATAGTGAGAGGGATCTTCGTAGAGATTTATTATTGTAATTTATTGAACTATTATTATTATTATTATACATTTTATTATTTTTATTATTATGGAGATGATTATTAATAATAGTAAAAATAATAATAATCAATCTCCATAATGAAATAATAATAATAGTCTGCAATAATTGACAAAATCTCTGTAAAGATCCCTCCCTGATTACCAAGGCCATGAAAATCTGGTCGCACAGGGACAGTAGCAGTCAGATTCTAGTGACCAAATTCATAACGCCAGCATAGAATCACTGAGATTGATGAGCGGTGGGGTTGGGGCACTGTGGGGCATTATAGACAGGGACACTGGCAGTGTGCTGGTTGGCTAATCCCATGAGGAATAAATGATAGTTTTTGTTATATTGAGAGCATTTTTGATTGATGATAATAGGCTAAAATTGGGGCTTGGGCCAGGAAGTGATTGGGGGTGTGGCTTAGGGGCTAGCGTGCCGCCATTTTGTCCTTATCATTTTCAAGTTAAAGGGGGGGGGAGGGATCTTGATGAATGGGGAAAACGTCACGATAATCATTTATCACCAGTACCGGGAAGGATGTTCTGCACATCAAGCTACACCCTATGTGGATCTGCGCCAGCGTATGATAGTCCTGGCCGCTGGCAAATTTGTCACCCGATACATCACAGAGGCTTCTGCCTCTTGATGTATCGGTGCGGGAGCCGCAAAGCGTTGATCCTACGCCATGCAGGCCTGGGCTGAGAAAAAGACTGCAACGCAGGCGACTTTTTCCACGTATGAAAGTCGCCGGCAGCAGCAGTGCCCCACTGGGCGGAAGGTGTGCGGATCAGGGAATATCTCGTGACTCCAGAGCATAGAATGTCTACTATTGGGCGAGTAGACAGGCTCTCAGGGGTGCAGAGGCCTCTCTGGCGGCCACTGGTAGCGTGCGCATAGGTTGTCCTGATAAATAGGCTCCTCCCTATTATCTCTAGGCTCCTTAACCCCTTGTTATCACCGACACTAGGTTTTTCAGCTCAAATGGTACCACTGAGTACTCGCATGTGTTTCAACAAATCTGGACATGTCTCGACGATAATGCGTTCGTTATAAACTTTAGGGTTTGCGTGGGAACGTCTTGTAACATCATCCTGGTGATTTTGAGAAGTGTTTTCTTAGTACGTGCCACATTGTATTGCTTGCGATGTTCGTTATTTACCAATATTTAAGGCGGTTAGTAACCGTAATTGTTGCGTCGTTAGCGTGTTTGCGTTGTAAAAAAAGTGGAATAAGTTTGGCAAAAGTTTTGGTAAAAAGTTCTTGCATTTTCCATGTCCAATGTTTGACAATAAGTGTTTCGTTCTGTAGTTACGCAGACAGGTAATTGGGTAACCATACTTGATCTCCAATAAAGGTTTGATAAGTTAACATTGTACACAATTCTGCTTGATCTGTTTCGGGAGGATATTTATACTTTCCTGGCAGTCATGTTTGAGTGTCTACGAGATGATTATGTCGTGGCTACTTTAGTTGCGATTCTTCTCTATATGTTGTTTTTTTACATAGAAACAATGCCGATATTTGGGGAACGGCTACTTGTCGTTAGGTGAGTGTGACATATTCCATTCGGGGCCTTCCCAAGTGGACTATTGATAGTGCCTAAAAATACTTGTACAATCTCATAAGATTTTACTCCAGTGTTCCCACTATAAGACACCTTCACCCCTCCACGTATGTAAAACAACTCTATTAATTTCCTTTTATTACTCCCTTTTTAGTTATGGTTCGTGTGTGTTATGCGTCACAGGGGGATGTTAAACACAAATATGTTGGACCTGCGATTAGATACTCACTGGCGAATGGTTTTTTTTGTTGGGAATAGCATGGCGCCTAATGGTTATGGTGCCAAAAACTGACATTTTCTAATCAATAAACTGGTACCTATTGAAACGCACTGCGCTAAGTGCAATGGATGCAAATACGCTTGATGCCCAATATTCCGTCCGAGTGTACTGTTTTACGCCGATCTTATGTGGTGTGGTAAACTGCTGTACCGGGCGCACGGCCGAGCATAAATACTGAATGGCGCCGTGTGTCTCACAGCAATTTGGTAATTGGTTCCAAGCATCTTGCTTTCTTTTATCTTTAGGACCTATCTTTCTAACGGTTTTTTGTGCTTTTTTTGCTGTGTATAGGGTTGGTGTGCTCGAGATTCCGCTTGAGCATTGCACCTTCGGTACGCCCCGCATGAGGTCAGTATCGCGCGCTTTGTTCGGTGGTGTGGTTCTCTCTTCGACCACCTGCTCGTGATCGACTACTCTCATATTGTCTCCCTCGTCTCTCTACTCCTGCTCTCACATTTTCTCTTTTTCCCTAAATTATCCTTCCGCGCTCCTCCATTCACATATCTCCTCAGCGACTTCTGCTGCTATCACGAATCAGTACGGGTCACTCTACTGTCTGTTCCGATCGCCCGGCTCGACGCGTCATCACTAAGTGTCTCCCCCCGGTCACTCGTCTTCTCTTCTATTACCCTACCGTCCATTCCCCTGTCCTTCGCTCCTTCTCCAGTCACACTTAGCATTCCTTTTCTACCTCCTCTTTCATCTCGCTTCCTTCCTCTCCGTTTAGTCTCTCTGTTCTTTCTTTACTACTCTCGCTCCTATCCGTGACTCATGCAGCTACCTGACCTCTCTATCTATCCTGCCGCTATGGCATAGGACATGTCAGCGCGCCTCCTAGCCTCGGTAATTCTTTAGTGCACTCATTCTCCTGCAACCTATTTCTACGGTCTCTCGTCTCCTGATCTTCCCTCCTCTCGCTCCCCGCACTTGCGATCGTGTTCCTCGTGCTTAGTCCCTGAGTACCTCGCGACCCTCTAGCAGCCGCCCTCGTGGTTCGCAGAATTCTCTCAGGTCAAATAGCTCACCCCTCGCTTCGTTTTTGCGTCGTCGTCTCCGGCCTCATGCTTGAAATGCTCCTCTCTGAGATGGATTATGTAGCATGTCCCCGCCCCCCCCCGCTCCCCGAACGAAAAATAATTTTATCTTTAGTTATCTCGGTCACTTAACGATTGCGGGATACCGTCATTTATATAGTTTTTTCTTATTTGCTCAATTTTCTGAGCAAAACCAATATTGGAGAAAATCGCATGTTTTTTTAACTATTGACCACACTTTTCAGAGGCATCTTCTGTATTTTTCTGTTGTCAGATCTGGTTGAGGCATTATTTTTTGTTTTTGGCGAAAACAGTTTGTTCCTTCAGGTCAGTCGTATCATATTAGGTACCGTAACCTTTTTTTGATAACACTTTTAGAACTTTATATACTGTGATGGTGTTATTGATGAAAAATATGTATATAATGGAGACGTTTTTCGAGTTTTTTTTTAGCGTAGTTCACCGACGCGGGTTCATATTGATATTAGATTTATTGTACAGATTAATACGGACGCGGTGATTACCATTATATAGTTTTTTTTCCTTATTTTGCTCATTTGTCCTGGCAAAACCATATTGGATGGAGAAAATCGCATTGTTGTTTACTATTGACACCTTTTCAGCGGCCCTTAACTTCTGTTTTTTCTCTGTTGTCAGATCTGGTTGAGGGCTTATTTTTTGCGAAAACAGTTGTTCTTTTTTGCAGTCGTATCTATGGGTACTCGTACTTTTTTGATCACTTTTCAGGACATTTTTTGTATGGTGTTTGATGAAACATGTCTATTATAGGGAAGTTTTTCGAGTTTTTTTTTAACGTAGTTCACCGAGCGGTGTTCACATATTGAGTTAGATCTTATTGTACAGATTAATCCACGGACAGCTGTGATACCAATAATGTACGTGTTTTGTGTTTTTATATACTTTATTTTTGCATTTTTATGTTACTGGGGAATTATGGGCCTTTTATTTTATTTATTTACATTTAATTTATTAATTATATTATAAAAAATTATAATTTTTTTTATTTTCTCTGTTTACATTTTTCTACTTCTTGGCTTGACTAACGCGATCATCCGATCGCGTTTTCAGCCGTGTTACAACGCAATAACACTGTATTGTCAGTGTATATTGAAAGTACTGAGCATGCTGCCAGGAAGCAAGGAACCGCCCCGGTGAGAAGAGGAGCCGACAGCCCCTGGTCACTCGTCGGAACCCCGGGGGCAAAAATGCGGCCGGAGGGATCGATCCCCCGGTAAGCAACACCATGGGGGGTCCGTCCAACGGGGGGACATAACACTTGCAGCCGCGGTCATTCTTGACGCGGCTGTCAAGGGGTTAAACACCCGGATCGGATTGTTCCGACCCGTGTTAGTGCCGGGTCTGGGCTGTGATATCACAGCCCACACCGGCACCACCGAGACCACCCGTGTCCCGAAAACTCTTCTTCTGAGGTGCGTCCGCCGTAGAACGGCGTCGCATCAGAAGAAGTACCCTTAAATGACCTCCGTAAAAACCGATAGGGCGGTCATTAAGGGGTTAAAAGTCACAAAGCAAAGTTTTGTGCAAACATTTTTTAACATGCAAGGTTAATGTAATGTGAATGCAACCACAATGTAAATGCAAACATGAAGTACAAATGATGTAACTGAAGTAACTGTGAAGTGAACACAAACACAATGAAAACACAAGCGCAACCACAAATGCAATTTAAATACTAATGAGATGTAAACTGAATGTGATTTTGATTTGCTTTCACATAACTTTTACATTGCATTTGTGTCAACATGACATTTACATATCGTTTGTAATTACATTGTTGTTTGCATTTTAATTGATATTGGCGCACATTTAAAAAGAACAGTGCAACTGCACAATGTGTAGCGTGCAGAGTGCGACAGGTTCAGGATTTCTGGTGCTCCCTGCACAGCTCCAACAGAGTGCATCACTTTTTTTTTTTGGTGCACCTTCAACATAGGGTTTGCAACACACTTCTGTCAAACTTTGAATAATAAATGTGGAGCAGGGTCCTACTGAGCACCAGAACGCTCAGTGCAGAAATTTGTGTCGCATGAAGAGTAGTGAGCGTTCCGCCGAATGTGTCTCAGCCTATCTTAAAGGAAACCTACCACTTGAATGGCCGGTATATGGGGAACTACCTAGCACCAGCTCGGGTGAGCCTGGTCCGGAGCTTGTTTTGTTAGTGTTTTTAACCGCAGCAAAAAAAAAAAAAATCGCGGTGTAAAACCTTTTAACTTTATTGCCGAATTTTTCTTCGGCCAGGGAGTTACGCGTCACACCTCGCGGGCACCATGCTCGCGACCGTGCCTGCTGCTACATAGGAGTAAATGATAGCCGCGTGCACGGTCGCGCGCATGGTGCGCCGACGCGTACCTCCCTGCGCCGAAGCACTTCGGCCTAAAGTTTAAAAAGTGTTTTTAAACCACAATGCTGCGGTTTAAAACACTGAACAAACTAAGCTCCGGCACCATCTTCACCCTGAGCTGGTGCTCTGTAGTCCCTCTTTACCTGCACTTCAAGTGGTAGTTTCCCTTAAATACCTTTGCAATGTCTGCCAGAAAACTGGGTGATGGACCTCAGTAAATGGGGCTTCCCATTAACAATGCTTTTTTGCGTTTACAATTTTTACATTCACCTCTCACTAGCGTTCACATTGGGGCACATTACTTACCGGATTCCCCTGTGCGATCCCTGAGGTTCGTTGTCTGACGAGGATGAAGTCCTGCCACAAATCATCAAGATCATGCAACCAAGATATCCTGCATGTGTCGCTCCCGCCCCCACTCAGGTCCACCTTCACCTTCTCTTGCCCAGTGTATGGGAGTGGCATTGTCTTGCTAGACAATTTGATTTGTTAAATCCTAAAAAATCCTGCGCGAGTCCGAATCCGGATCTTCCGACGCCTGCCCCCCAATTTGTGGCGCATGAACCCGGCGCCAGTGCCAAAATCCGATCACAGTGCGCCAAATCCTCTGCTAAATGCGGAACGATCAGAAATCGTCGGACTATCCGACCCAAAGTGGCGGCCGCATATTTGGTAGCATTGTGTTTAGTAAACACAGTCTTAATGCAATGTTAATTGAACATTAGTGTGAATGTAATCCAGTGTGCGAATACAGCATCTATATGATGCCTAGAAAGATAATACCTACAGCTGTCTAGTCCCACAGTAACTTACTTTTACATTGTTTGATGTCTGATTGGATAGTATCTGTGAGGATAATCATACACATGCCTCCTATGTGCTCCAGCACCTCCTCTCTGACAGTGGATAGGATCACAATGGTCAGATAGTGGGATTTAAATCCCCAAACCCACCGGAGCTAGAAAAGAAAGATCGAAGTTGGACCTGAATCTGTGAATTGTCCCCACATGTTAACTCCACATATATGTGGTAAAAATGTCCTTTTGGTGCTCATAATGTAGCCTCTGATGTTGTTTCAGAATATATAAAATGGCTGTGAAATATAAACATATCCTCAAGGTCATGACACAGTGCGGTCAATGATACAGTCGTGAGCGGTCAAGGGTTTGGCTTGAAAATGGTCAATTTACCATGCTAATTGTAATAATTCAAAGAAAGGATAACTGAATGTTTCAAATAACAGTATAACAGCAGCATGACGTTACGTGTGTTTTGTATCTAACATTGCACTGATTAATGGCTGTTTCTAATAGTTCAGATCCCAGGTTTTCATGCATGAATTTTATCCACCATGGCAAACACATTGTACTCGTGTGTAAATTCTGCAAGTGGTCGTTCGCTCTCCATCCAGTCATAGCCCTCAGCGTTAGCCTATAATATGGCGGCAGGGTGTTTGTCATAGTAGTCACTTCTGTTGCAGTATTGGCAGTCAGTGGGTAGCTCTTCAACTTTAACGAAATCAAAATCTATCATGATAAAACTAGGGTATACTTACTCAGATCCAGCACAGTGACGCCGGATATTTTCTTATATTTTTTGATCCATAGGCCCCCTTTTCTTCTTCTTAAATCAACTTTTAAAATTATGCTAAGATTCGTAGGGGCTCTGGGGTTGTTTCCAGAGCTCATCATGACGTCTTTTCAACAGGGTGTTACAATGAGTAGAACCGTTATCTCCTCCCCCTTGCTCTTCCTGCTGCTGCTCGTTACACAGCAAGGTAGGGGGGAGGCATGGGGTTGGTGAGATATGTTCTGCTCATTGTAACATCTGTTGCAACTGCAAATTGGTGGCCTTTTGGAAACCCCTCAAAGCCCCTTAGGCTAATAGCATAATGCAAAAGGTGTGATTTTAGAAGACAGGAAGCCATGTACTAACAAATTAATATTACGATCTAATATAAGACGATTACCAACAGTCAGAGTGCTATATCTAATTATTAAGTGGTGTCTGTTTACCTATGCTTTATTTTGATGAAGATTTTCCTTATACCTTGATGATAAGCCTAAAAGCGCTACCATCTCTACAATCTGTCATACATAGCAAGGCAACAGAGGTGCGTGCTAAGGATTTTCTACAATTTAAACCGATCCCTTACTAAACGTAAATAGTGTCCTTATACCTGGGTTATGACTGTTAACGCCAAGGGGTCAGACCTGTGGGGAGAAAACTTCATTAAGACTCGGATCATAAAAATGATCAGTAAATAATGATCAACTAGTAAAAAGCATGTAAAATATTTACCTAAAATCCCCCAATTGTTCATTTTGTAATGTCTGTAATAATGTCCAAGTCAAATGTCTGTGTAAAAAACGGTCTCCCTACCGCTGACACAACAGAGCACACACATTGATTAAATAACTGTATTATGTATATTTACCTGGGGCTGCAGACTACTTACTACTACTTTATTTAGTCATCTTTTATATTGATTGTACATCAAGACAGCTTCAAAATGTGAATGACTGATGAGCTCTGCTAGATCTGGAATTCTCTAGATCTACAGATAAATGTAATGACTATAGCCATAGCCTATAACCACATGTTCCGGTACTCTTTATACTCACCATACAACAAACTTCAGCTTTTTCTTCTCTGCCTTTATTATTTGGCCAAAACAGAAAACTAAGGTAGGGAAAATAACTGATAAAACCCATCTTGATTGTCTCCCTGTAGACATGGTGGTGTACCTTGCTGAACAGTGTAGAATCTGGCAGGTGCTTAGACATTTACATGGCATATTAGGGAATCTGGTGACCCATCTAGTGTTTCAATGCAAAATGTAAAATCCATCATAGTGAGTTCCAAAGAATGCGTCACCTTGAAGATTTGGTTCACCCTTCCTGTTCCTTCCTGCATATAGTGATAGATTGGTGCTTCCATTACAAGCCTCTGCATATTACTAATGTGCAAAGTCTAAAGACCTACAAGAAAAGTTTACATCATCTAGTTTAATCCCTAAGTCAGAACCCTAATCAATTGTGTTTTACATATACACTCCTTACAATTTATATAATTTACAGATTATATAAACTAATATAGATTAGCGTGTTACTATGCACATAGCCTTCTCCATGGAATTAACTATGCCTAATTTGACTTGCAGATTTTATAAAACCGACAGCAAGTCCTTTTTTCTGATCCAAAGTCACTTTGGTCTTCTCTCAACGTGAAGATAAATCCTCTCTAGATGAGCTGTAATGAAACTCCACATAAATCTGTATGTTTATATAAAGCAGATTTTTCTTCTTCCCGATTTAAAAAAATGCACAACAGTGGGATGGAAGAACTGTTGTCATGTGCATCTATCCTTAAGGGGTTGTACAAGAAAGTTGGGCATAATCAAATTGTGGCTGACCACTGGAACCATAGTGACAATGATAAATGTGAAAGAAAGAAAGAAAGGAAACTTATTTTCAGTTGTCACAGTGATGAGCGTGTTGGGTGAAATGGATCATATTATTTCATCTGAATATCTGAGCAACAAACATAACCGGAACAAACCACGATCCCATTGAAATCAGTGTGGACCTAAATTTTTAACAAATAACCCCACAACTTGCTTAAATAGGGCTTCAAGGGCTATAACAGGGCTGGAAAAAGGTGTATAACAGGGCCCGTTGCTCTGAAAACAAAAGGAGCTAGAGAAAGTATTAAAATACAACATAACATACAAATATGTCGCTGAGAAGACTGTTATAAGCAGTGATGTGGACGTGACAATGTGAATTGACAGTGAGGGGCAGCTAGAAATTTTGAATAATTTTCCTTTTTAAAAAAGTAGAAAGGCACTGTGATTCTGCATATGCATTCCAGAATGGAGAGGCCAAACACGTTCATGGAGTGGCCATACAATCGCAAAAAGTGTTTCAAGTTGATCAGATGTCCTTTCATTCACACCTCTTTTGTGAAAATCCCCTAACGTTCCTAGGCCGTGATCCAGTCGCCATCAACACTGCCCCTGCCGCCCAGTTGCAGCCATATACTTTTATCCTTTTAGACATTGCTGGATGATGTTGTACTGCTAATAATACAGAGATTACCACTTTAGGATGATGCACGTGATACTGAAACTGTAAATTCTACTGAAACTGTAACTTTAAAATATTCTGCAATGATTGCTTATAATGCTAATCGCGCTGAGACTGCATATTTAAGAAATAACAGGATGATTCTGTAGGCTGCAAATTGTAATGAGACTGGGCCATTAAAGATATTGCTGTCCGACACCTACAAATTGTTTAAAATAAATATTTACGTCAGGGCTCAGCACATTTTCCTCATACACAACAATGTCATTACACTGAAATGAACGCATCCAGAACAGTTTATTGGCTTGGTTAATCAGTCTATTATACTGTAGCTTTGTATTTTTAAATCCTTTGATTATATCATTTAACTTTTTAAATGCTATAAATAGCAGATAATCATAGAATTTTTTTTTTTTTACTCAACATTGAAGAACCTGGATATCTGTTTTTGCCTAATTGATTCGGAAATTGGACAGTTAGTCAGCAGCACTCTCCTGAAATCTCATCAATTATATAATTTGAATGTTACATGGAAACTTTCCTTTTGGATGTTGGAACCTTCAAAACCGTCTGACATTTGTCTGCTCATACCTCATTTTATTTTTTTTAAAAGGTAAAAACGTTAAAACACAATTTTTAAAAACTTAGATTCACACTAATTACCAAATTACAAAGCCAGAAATTATTTATATACTTACTGTTTACCCAGAACGAGAAGGCATCAACCCATTTTACCAACTTTGTTAAGCGTGGCACATTTTTGGACTGTCTAATTAAGTTTTCACCATCACTGTCGAAATCTTCCCAGATTACAAAATTTTCCCTAAGTAAATGAGTGCCGTCAGACAAGTTTTAACATCTTAACTGTGGCCAACGACCCACCCTGTTATGGCAACACCTGTTTAACTGTTTCCAGATCTAATAAGTAGCTACCTTCCGCTTCACTGATAATAAAGGACTAAGCACTGTGAGGTTGGAGAGGTAAAGCCGATAGCAGTCAAGCTCCCATTCTCTGGCAGAACCAAAGAGAAGGCCAGGCACGACCAAATGTACCAGTATTATCTAAGAAGTCCACGCATCCCAAACATACCTTTAAGACTCAAAAGCGTTTGGGATTTGACACAGGACCAACAGTAATACAAAGTTTTTGAAAAAATCTTGTAATCACAAGAGAGGGACAAATTTAAAAACACTTAAGCTACTCATCAAAGGTGTACCGTATTACCAGGTACAATGGTGGAAAGACCCTCTCCTCCCTAGGCTCAATCTGTCACCATGCCATATGGTGAGATATAATGTGCATATATACAATGGAGTAAGCACCCAAGTGGAAAAAATACATAAGGAATTAGCCCCTAACAGTTATATGCCAAGGCAATACCAATAACCACAGTCCTAGTCAAAAGTCAGTGGAAGAGACTGTGCAAGGCTGGTCAGGCGGTCCAGAGAGTTGGGGAGATTGTATGTAGACCCCATGCCTATCATCACATAAGGGTGACCCTTCCGCAGGGGTAGACATTCTCTGTCTACAACTATAGCTTCCCACAACCAACCCCAACCAGGGCTGATTAAGGTTGAAAAAGGAAGCCCTGGAGACCATATATGGACAGATGCTGATCTGACCTGATGACGTGGTCCCTGCTCTCTCTGCTAAGCCGACACTTCTCTGAAAAGGATTCCCTGCCAGATGTCTGCTCTGGGGAACCCTAGGAGATGCAGTGACCATATATGGACAGATGCTGATGACGTGGTCTCTGCTCTCTCCACTAAGCCCGACACTTCTCTGAAAAGGATTCCCTCCCGATGTCTGTAGAAGCCATTCTGTACTGTGAGTTCAGACTTTCAAAGTATTTACTATGCGGACACAGCGCCGGGACACAGCGGGACCTGGGGGGAGAATCCGTGAGGGGGCAGAGGTATGAAAAACGGGAAAGTCCCGTCAAAATCGGGATGGTTGGGAGCTATGTAAAAGGAACCTGTCATGTAAAATAGTCTGTGCTGTCTGCATGCAGCACATGGACAAGTTGAGCAGATTTGTGTGAAGTTTGTGCTTGTGAATCCAGAGAGAAATCATCATATTCGGTTCTTGACAGTCTTACCTATGTGAGAACACATACACCAATAAACTTTAGTCACTGCTTAGAAAGACACAGTGGACGCATACAAAACCTATAAGAAACTTTTACTGAGTGATGTTCATCAATCTGCTCAGTTCATCCTGCTCTATTACATGCTACACACAGGCTGACAGTGACACGTCCCCCTCACAGCTTTCTAACTTGTATTCATAAAACGCAGGATATACAATAAATCTGTCACTGAGTGCAGAAAATCATTGTCATGGTCCTGCACCTTCTTGTGTAAAATGTCTCTACCCAAAACATAATAATCCTAATATTCTACTTGATTTTTCTGTGACGCCACTTTGAACTCTATTTATTATAAAGTTGCTTTTCAACCATATTCCTCTTCATGGTGTTTCTTGTGCATTACAGACAATGACAATTCTAATTTGCTGCAACAAAGTGCCATTTACGGCATTAAAGGAAATCTATCTATTAATATGATAAACTATGGACACTTACTAATAGATCCAGACACTGTGATGGTGAAAAAAAAACTTTATTCTTCGTTACTTGGCATCCAACAGCAATAAACAGGTTTACAGGGCAACGTCAACGCATTTCTAGCTCTAAACCGTGCTCTTACTCATGACTGAGTGCTCTTACTGAGTCATGAGTAAGAGCACGGTTTAGAGCTAGAAATGCGTTGACGTTGCCCTGTAAACCTGTTTATTGCTGTTGGATGCCAAGTAACGAAGAATAAAGGCGGTTTTATTGTTTACAAAAAACTGGATCCGTGGATTTTTCGTGATCATTGCACTCGTGCAGTCGAGTTGGATCCGTGCTACTTGAAGATTTGACCGCAGATTTAGGTGAGCTGGAGAAAATCTTGATTTATCCATAACCAGGGGACTGACTTTTAACTTTATTTATTATTAAAAATTTTTTAATTGGGCTGCATATTATTTCACAGGTATTTCGTCATGGTGATAGAAGTCCAACTAAGACATATCCTAAGGACAAATATCAAGAAGACTCTTGGCCTGATGGGTTTGGACAACTCACCGAGGTAAACAAAAATGCATAAGAAATTATTCAAATAATAATATTTCATAAAAAAATTACAATTTTCTATACTTTATTTACTTTAGTCAACTGTTTTTATATAATGATCCTATAAATATGCAGGAAACAGTAAGGCCCATTATTACAAAGAGTAAAATGTATGTATAAATAAAGTGAAATTCTTTGTAAACCATAAAATAAATGGGGGCAGATGTACACCAGTTTCATACAAACTTTTATATAGTCTCAATTCTAGAGCAAGGCCAGGAATTGTGACTGTTTGTTCCCTTATGCCACTTTCATGCCAAGTGGGCCTGAGGGAGGTGAAATGGGCCTTCTACAGCCAATCCTGCAAACTAGCTATAGCCTGTGCTATGAACTGTTGGACAACTTTGCAACAAAAAAAAACGAATTGTCCAATGAAATCAACCCCTTTAATCCCCTCCCATTTGCAAGAAAGAAGATTGCTTTGTAAAGAGGCTCCATTCTTTGTGTCACATGTACCACAGCTTCCCACAGCAAATAAGTTAGTTGTTTAGGTGTTGGGATCAGAAAAAACCCCTTTAATTCCTTCCTGCAATTATTTTTTGATTTTTATTATACATTTTTAGGGGCAGTTTAAAAAAACCTACCAACAGAAATCTTCCTATTAAGGTAGATCCAATGGTAGGTTCCTTGTAATCTTCAAACTCTAATCTCTCTTTACCTAATAATACAATAGATTCTAAACTAAACTACACTTTATCTAGCTAATATGCTAATTTCCACCAGAGGGTACTGGGGCGTGGTGTAGCCTCTCTGGGGAAAGGAAGCAATGTGACACTACGCCCCAGCACCCTCCCTACCTGCACGTCCTCCAGGTGGTCCTGTTGCTGAAACCCTGGCTCCGCATTTAGTGCCTATGTGCGAGCGCATAGTGGAGCTCCCATCGGCACTGTGCCTTCTGCTGTGCCATGACTGCATCATGGTATGACGTTGGAATTTACTTGGTAAGTACAACATACTGTCACAGGTGCTCCCGCAACCTACATCTCAGGTCGCTGGCACACCTTTGCCCCTCTCCGTGCTCCTGAACCCTCCCCCCCCACCCCCCAACTCACATGTCCACACTCCTGTTTGAGCGGTCAGTTGTTGCGCGCGCCCTAGGAGAAGGGAACATATGCGCACTGACTACAGAAGATTTAAAGGGCCAGCGCACCATTGATTGGTGCCAGCTATTCCCGGGATTCCTCATAAGCCAGCCTCTTCCTGTAACCCTTTGGATCTTCGTGCCGTTTAGCCATTGAGAAAGCTTGTCCCTGATGCCCTGTATTTCCTCTGCAATTTCCTGTTGTGACCCGGGTTCCTTTATTAACCCTGATCCCGTGCTGCCTGCCCTGACCTACCGCTCCGTCCCCAACTCTGATCCTGTGCTGCATGTCTTGACCCTCTGCCTGTCCCCGACCACGTTTGCCTTGCTTACTTCTGTACTCCTCTTTGGCGGCCACCCCGGACAAAGTCACGCCTGTGAAATAACATGGTGCTACCACGCCACAATAATTCCAACCTGCTTTGCGCCAGGCTCTGGTGAAAACTGGGTACCACTTAGACTCCGGTCCCAGGTGTTGGCTTACTTCATCGTCCGTGGAGGTCCAGTGGGTCCACTGCCCCAGGTGCCTGACACGACACATACTTATGTACAACAAAAGGACAAGTAGGAGGCAGAATTAATAAAATAATCTACATTCTAGTATTAATTTTTGAGCTTATAGGGTACCTGCAATCTTAAAAAAAAAGTTTTGATACATTAACAGTTTTGCTCATTAGAGGTCTGGGTGCCATTTAGTTTCTGATCAGTTCTGGATAGCTGTTAAAGAATACAGCAGGTAGTGAATGGATCCATAAACACAGTAGGGAGGAATCTGGAAAAAGGTGGATATTATTAAAATGTCAGTCTATGACTTTTCCCTTACAGTACAATGTGGTCTTCTAATCCTGTACAAACATCATCAAATAATAATAACATAAACATGAATCAATACTTGTCTCTCCCAATTAACAGCTTGGCATGGAGCAACACTTTGAACTGGGAAAGTATATGAGGAAGAGATATTCTGGATTTCTGAATGAGACTTATAGTCGGCATGAGGTAAATATTTTATTGCTTTCAAAATGTGTTTGTGAAATAATTATACTATACAAGAAGTACAACAAATTCACCTTCAAGTCAAATTTACAGATAATCTTTCTCTGTCCTTGCTGCCAGTTAGAATCTAACATGAGAAAACATGGGTCCACCACAATTACGTTACAGTACAAGCTGTGTCATGTAACGTTCCTTGTACATTTGTCATTGTCACATGACCAGGGTTGATTTTTGTTCACTTGGGAATGGTAATTATGGTTTCTGTTGAATAACAGCAAGCAATGATCTTGAAATCTGTAAAAAATTAATACAGGAGTTGTCTTGGGAAATATATTAATTATAGAAAGTATATTTTTTATCTAAAGGTGGAACACACTTTAGAATTGAGGCCATTCAAATACATGGCTGTCAACTAATGCAGTCCATGGACAGGCCAGGTCTGTCAGGATCAGTGGCAATGGACCCACTGGACCACCGCGGACGATGACGTAAGCCGACACCTGGGACTGGAATCTAAGTGGCACCCGGTTTTCACCAGAGTCTGCTGCAAAACGGGTTGGAATTGTTGCCGTGTGGTACCACCAGGTCGTTCCACAAGGGCGACTTTGTCCCCAGTAGCAGCCAAGGTGAGGTCCAAAGACGTTAGGGAAGGGGGTCAGTACAAACTGTTTATACCTAGATTCCTCCTCCCATTCTCCTCAATGATGTCCCTTCCCTCAGCCTCTCCACTGCTCCACAGCCCTGCTTACGTTAGCTCACTACCATAAGCAATTCTCATGCTTCCAATGTGAGCTGTAGCTTTCTATCATGCATAATGAGACCTTTCTTCACTCCTCAATGTGCATGCGTCGCGTAGACTCTACAGTTGCTATACAGTGAGTGCAACGCAACTCACTATGTAGTTTGCATACCACTGGCGCCTAAGTGTCTAGGCTCCCACACACAAAGGTGCGGCAATGTCATGTTGTCGCTCAGCCTGTGAAGGAAGTTTAGACATTGAGGCGATGGCAGTACACAAACAACATATTGGGGCACATTTACTTACCCGGTCCAGTCGTAATCCAGCGGCGCGTGGTACGGCGCTGATTCGGGTCTGCCGGGATTCACTAAGGTCGTGCATCAGGTGTCGCTGCTGCGCCGAGATCCTCCGCAGTTCAGCTTCTTCATCCTGGTGCATGTAAGTGCTGATCTTGGGACACAAATTCTTTTTTAAATTCCGCGTTTTTCCAAATCCGTTGGGTTGTCCAATGGCCACGCCCCCCCCCCATTTCTGTCGCGTGAAAGCCGGCACCACAATCCTACCGCGGGTGCGGGGCAATTCGGCGTTAATCGGAAATATTCGGGAAACCCGACGAAAGTGCAGCATTTTGACCCTGTCACTCCCTCTGGGTCACTTATAATTGTGCATAACTAAAAGCTACAGCTCCCCGCACGGTGTTGAGCTTATGTATGCAAGTGGTGGGATACAGGGAAGAAGGTAGGGAGCAACGGAGAGGGTGGGGGAGGGACAGAATTGAGGCGGTATATACAGCTTCTTAAAGGAAACCTGTCATCACATTTGCACATATACAGCCAGTGCAGGTTTCTATAGAGCCCTATTAACTGACACCCTTCTTTTCGCCAAAAATTGTTTCGCTGACATCCACATAAATCACCTTTTATCTTAAATTACCTGTCATCAGAGGGGTGCAGTTTGATATTCTTAGCAGTCTGAAGGATCTGTGATGATGTCACTGGTCACATGTCATAAATGTAACACAAGGCACCGTGTAAAAAAATTGACACAATATTTCCCATCTGTAAATAGAGCATTATACACTCACCGGACACTTAATTTCTAATCAGCCAATCACATGGCGGCAACTCAGTGCATTTAGGCATGTAGACATGGTCAAGACAATCTCCTGCAGTTCAAACCAAGCATCAGTATGGGGAAGAAAGGTGATTTGAGTGCCTTTGAACGTGGCATGGTTGTTGGTGCCAGAAGGGCTGGTCTGAGTATTTCGAAACTGCTGATCTACTGGGATTTTCACGCACAACCATCTCTAGGGTTTACAGAGAATGGTCCGCAAAGAAAAAAACATCCAGTGAGCGCCAGTTCTGTGGGCGGAAATGCTTGTTGATGCCAGAGGTCAGAGGAGAATGGGCAGACTGGTTCGAGCTGATAGAAAGGCAACAGTGACTCAAACGCCACCCGTTACAACCAAGGTAGGAAGAAGAGCATCTCTGAACGCACAGTACGTCGAACCTTGGGGCAGATGGGCTACAGCAGCAGAAGACCACACCGGGTGCCACTCCTTTCAGCTAAGAACAGGAAACTGAGGCTACAATTTGCACAAGCTCATCGAAATTGGACAGTAGAAGATTAGAAAAAAGTCTCGATTTCTGCTGCGACATTCGGATGGTAGGGTCAGAATTTGGCGTCAACAACATGAAAGATGGATCCATCCTGCCTTGTATCAACGGTTTCAGGCTGGTGGTGGTGGTGTATGGTGTGGGGAATATTTCTTGGCACTCTCTTTGGGCCCTTGGTACCAATTGAGCATCATTGCAACGCCACAGCCCTACCTGAGTATTGTTGCTGACCATGTCCATCCCTTTAGGCACAATGTACCCACACATCTGATGGCTACTTCAGCAGGATAATGCGCCATGTCATAAAGCTGGAATCATCTCAGACTGGTTTCTTGAACATGACAATGAGGTCACTGTACTCAAATGGCTCCACAGTCACCAGATCTCCATCCATAGAGCATCTTTGGGATGTGGTGGACACGGGAGATTCGCATCATGGATGTGCAGCCGACAAATCTGCGGCAACTGCGTGATGCCATCATGTCAATATGGACCAAAATCTCTGAGAAATGCTTCCAGCACCTTGTTGAATCTATGCCACGAAGAATTGAGGCAGTTCTGAAGGCAAAAGGGGGTCCAACCCGCTACTAGCATGGTGTACCTAATAAAGTGGCCGGTGAGTGTATGTCTGTAGTTGAATATTAGCAGACGGTCCCTAAGTACAAAGAGACAGGGCAGGGATTTGAAGAGACACAGAGCTGTCAGTCAGAATAAGAGGGTGTGATTCAATGCCAGCCGGAGAGAGAGAAGAGTCACAGATACCAGACATGAGTCACAAAAGCTAATTTACATATCAGAAAAACATCTATAATTAAGGTTCAGTGGCTCACTGGCAGCTAATTTTAGGTGATATGAGAAGGACTTCAGAAAGAACCCTATATCAGTAGGCAGTTTTACTCAGGGTTGTCAAAATCTGGTGACAGATCCTCTTTAATTTTCTACTGCCCCCTCCCCCAGGACTTTAACAGAAGCTGCTGGCAGGAAGCCAGGTAAGGTAAAATAAACAATTATAAAGCACTACTTTTATTCAGGATTTTGACAAAGGGATATTTTAAATTAACAGACAATAGCCTAATGGAATCTGTCATCATTGAAAAATTATCTTCTTGATGACAGGTTCCCTTTAACTTTCAATCTTTGAAAAAAATGAGCAACAAAAAGTAACAGCAGTAGTAGGACCAAAAGTCTGTCTAGTATACAGTATAGAGTGGAAACAAATCTTAAATTATACTAATGTATAAACTACCATCAACATTGTTATAACCATTTGATTTAAAAAAAACAATATTAAGTACTGTCTGGGGCCAAATCCTCGAAATTCCACAGGGGCACAGAAGCTCCATGTATGTACAGTAATCTGATATGATTTGTTCTTCTTTTAGGTTTATGTGAGAAGCACAGATATGGATCGTACATTAATGAGTGCACAGACAAACCTCGCTGGTTTATATCCACCAGTTGGCAGGCAAATCTGGAACAAAAATATGACATGGAAACCGATTCCAGTCCATACAGTGCCTCTCACAGAGGACAAAGTAAGTTTGAGGAATTTTTTGTGCAAACCCATTCTAAAGAGTAAGTCCCAAAATAATCAATAGTTAGGCAAACTGCACTAAGTGCAATTGGCCTGACAAATGTGCATGGTGCGCCTCATTATTAAATACTATTGTTATCTCACGCTCCCTGCACTGTTTGGGGAGTGTGCACCATCTTTTTTATGGTGCATTTTTAACATACAGAGGCACATTTACTTAGCTGCCTGCTGGAGTTCACAGAAAGTGCATTGTCAGACTCCGCTAAGACTCACTAAGAACGTGCACCCGGTATCCTGCATGTGTCGTTTCCCCGCTCAGGTCCTACGGAGTTCAACTTATTTTTAGTGGTGTATGTAAGTGCCTGGGCTTGTAACACAATTTCAAAGCTAAATCCTGCACTGAGTCCGAATCAGTCGGATCATCCAACGGCACCCCCTAAATCGTGTTGCATGGAAGTCAGCGCAGCTGTGCCAAAAAAGGATCACATGCGCCAAAAGCCCAGTGCAGACACCTGTTTAATACCTGTGCAAGCCGTGCAATCCCTGAAAAAGGTGAACAGTCTGACAAAAGTGAGCAGCGCTACCCTTAGTAAATGAGCCCCATTTTGTTGACGGAATTCTTTTTTTAACCCTTTAAAGATCTAGCCCTTTATTGTTTTTTAATTTCCATTTTTCACCCCTTAAATCAAAAATCTATAACAAATTGCACTTCATAGTGATGGTATTTATTATTCCATACCGTGTACTGGGAAGCGTGAAAAAAAATTCCAAATGCTGTTTTCTTGTGGGCTTGGATTTTACGGCTTTCACTGTGCGCCCCAAATTACATGTCTTCTTTATTCTATGGGTCGGTGCAATCATGGGGATAACAAATTTGTATAGGTTTTATAATGTTTTCATACATTTACAAAAATTAAAAAAATTCTAGCAACCTTCTAGCACTAATAACTTTTTCATATTTTGGTGTAGGAGCTGTGAGTGGTGTCATTTTTTGCGACTTTTGATGAAGTTTTCAATGCTAGCATTTTTAGGACTGTACAACCTTCTGATCACTTTTTATAGAATTTTTAATATTTTTCAAAATGGCAAAAAAGTGCTGTTTTCCGTTACAGCGTTAAACGCAGTGAAAAACCATTATTATATTTTGATAGAATGGGCATTTTCGGACACGGTGATACCTAATGTGTTTTGGGTTTTTTTATACTATTTATATTTATATCAGTTCTAGGGAAAAGGGGGTAATTAGAATTTTTATGTTTTTTTAATTATAATTTTTTTTAACTTTTTTTATTTTTACTATTTTTCAGACCCCCTAGAGTACTTTAATCCTAGGTTGTCTGATTGATCCTACCATATACTGCTATGCTACAGCATGGCAGTATATGGGGATTTTCCTCCTCATTTATTACAATGTGCGAATCACACATTATAATCAATGGGTTAAAACCAGTCGGAAGACCTGAGGCTGTCATGGCAACCGATTGCCGCTTCCCGATGATGTCATGGGGAGCGGCGATCTCCAACAAGATGGCGGCGTCCAAGTATTACATATTTTCACACCACTTTTCTTGGGCAAACATTTGCAACTTTTGCCAAATCATCTTTGTGTGATCCTGCTGTTGCCTACATCCTTACATCCTGCATCTGGTGCTAGGATCCCCTTATAAAACTTTACATGTGTTTGTCAGGTGCATAAACAGTTCTGTAGTGAGTGTCACAGCATGGATAACAGACCATGCACTTACCTTGGAAAGCTGTGATTCTGGTGGTTCAGGGTAATGTGCAGAGAAGAAATAATGGGGCACATATTTACGAAAGGCTTTGCACCACACTTTTGTAGGACTGTGCACACTCTTCTAGGCCAAAAATGGCTTGGACAAGTGTTTAAGAAGTGTCTGTGCTGCTATTGTGTTACACGCAACCCTTTGGTGGTGCAGCTAGCCTCCATGCGACACAAATTAAAGTAGTGCCGTTGGTCGGTCCGACTGATTCGGACCAAGCACCGTATTTAACTTGCAAATTGTGTTGCATGCCCTATGTTAAAGGTGCACCACAAAAAAGATGGTGAACTCTGTCAGACATGAGCAGGGAAGCGACAGATTCATGATTTCTGGCCCACGATCTTAGTGAATCGCCACACCCAGCATTATATATACGGAAATAGCATTTTTAGTGCAGGTTCCCACTTTCTAAGTAAATATGCCAGCAATGTGTATCATCAGGGAGTATTATGACTCAAATAAGTATTTATTATAAAAAGGTAATAAAAGAATTTAAGAATTCGGCGTAAATTATTTTGGGAGCTGATGAGGTACGCTGCATCATAAAAATACCTGTTACCTAAAATACCTAAAATATATGTATCTTGGATATCAGAATTTCAGAGCATTGTGGGTGCAATGCTTAGGTTACCCTGTTTGTTCCTTGAGTAAAAAAACCCTGTTACCGCTGTGAACCTGACGAACAGAGGATGCACCTCAACTTCTGAATGCTATAAAGAAAAGTATGTAAAAGTTGAGTGACAAATAGTACAGTCATGACTTCTGGTCTCACATTTTTTTCTATTTCAGATTCAAATTTAGTTTAGACTAGACTCTGAATGTAATTGCTTTATAGGTAATGGATGTAGCGGATAGCTGTAATGCTTTTTTTTTATTTCAGCTGCTTTCCATGCCGCTAAAAAATTGTCCTCGGTACAACCAACTGCAAATTGAAACATATACATCAAAAGAGTTTAGCAATCTAGTTGAGCCATATAAGGTAAGTTATATACTATCTACTTTTAATAGAAAAAGATGGTTTTACTTTTACATAATACGAGGAAAAGCTGCCGTAGGGGCAAAGGCATAGCTTAAGGGAAAGAAATTCCCATCTTTTGTCCATCTTTCACCACTACAAAAGTTGTGCTGGTGTGTTGAAGGTGTGCTGATGATGGATGATAAATATGGTGTAGTATAAGTGTCAGTACCTGTCCATCAACCGCACACCCACAACCAGGTTTGGCGCTAGCTGTCAGACTAGGTAAGTGGTGGCGAACTCACCCTGTGACGTCCCTGCGGGCTAAGGCCCTGCCTAAAGAGGATAAACCGCCCTGATAAGGGCGAACCCACTATCAGGAACCTAACTGACAGTCCCTGAGTGACCCTACAAGATGACAGGGGCGACTTACTTCGTCTGGCAGCTGCTGGTTGCTGGAGCGGAGAGGTAACTGGAATACAGGAATAGACCAGTGTTCACATTGGTTCACAGAACACAGGACTGAGACAGGGAAAGTTGGATAACACTGGGAGAGACACAACACTGAGGGACAAACAACAGATACAGACAGACAAGCAGAGTCGGACGGAATCGGGTCAAAACTAAGATGGCAGCAAAGGTACAGAATCGTATAGCAAATAGAATGGTCAGTAGGCAAAGCAGAAGTCGATACACAGTATAGCAAGAAACAAGCAAAGCACTAGATAACACAGGAGACTGAATTACTAGCAGGTCTGATGGGAGTAGGCAGGTATATAAGGCAGTTCCTGGACACGCCTCCAGCAGCACACTGGGGGAACTGTCAATCAGGCTAGTAACCCTTGCCGGGCAGGGCTGAAGTGCAAGGATAAGGTGTGGCTCAGTTAATCCAAGCCACAGTTCACACACAAATTAACTCCACCTATTCTGCCAACTGCAGATAGAGGGATGTTTCAGCATGGATGTGACAATAAATTGTCTAATGTGCAGACTTTTTCCTATGAAACCCCATTCTCCTTTTCATGGACCACATCCCCTTACATACCGTTGCACCAGCAGTAAAAGTGCCTAAATACATGTGGTGTAAGTTTTTGTATATTTTAAAAAATATCTGTCCACTATTTAGGTGTCTATCATAAAGGATTTACTTTGTGTGATGTGAGCAACATCAGATATTGAACTATAATGGTATGTTGTTTATCTGTATACAATCATACCGGCTGTGTTTTATAGCAAATGAAACCTCGTTTCACTTCCCAGCTCTGGTACCAAGACACTACATGACTCCTGTATATATATACAGTAAGCAAGGTTACCATACTTGCACAAGGCCCTGACTTAAGTGTTTGGTGTATTTGGAAAGAGGACATCAGGTGCTCAAATTAGCCCTCAAATTACAAGTGACATATGAGAGCCAAAGCCTCCTTTATCTTTGCTGGTCAATAAGATCTATTATTTTATGAACCACACTTATGGGATCAGCCATGGCTTGGATGGTGGAGGTCTCATGTATCTGGCCAGTTATCTATCTTAACTAAAATGACCCACTCTTTATCATACAAATACATACCTATAGATGATATATAAGTTTAATGCAAATTAGAAACAATGTGGGGGAATTCATTAAGACTGGCATTAACACCAGTCTTGAAATTACTCCCACTGGCACTCCGGCACCCGCCTTCCAGCCTTCTACCCCACAAAACTGGCACAGAAGGCAAAATTAATCTCGCTCAATGTGTCTGGACATCATAGTGATTGTTTATTTCTTACAGGACTTTATAAATAGTTTACCAAATATGACTGGTTACTCACCCAAGGAGATACAAGATGCTTACAGGTGGTGGATATTATATGATGCTTTACTCTGTGAGGTAAATATAATTGTGCTTTAAATCAATAAACATTTTGCATATTCATGGGTTACTTGTATTGGCCTGCTTCCCTTTTCCTGATTGACAAGTCTCACTGCTGCAGAACAGGCTTGTCTTTCACACCAAACTCTACATGGATGCCACCACTGCACTGATTGCCTGTCTCCTTCCGAATACAGTGTAAAATAATAACCCTAAGAAACCTACTGGAGACAAAACTAGATTACATATAAGGAAACCTAGTGGAGACAAAACTAGATTACACATACAGGTTGAATATGCAGAGCAGGGCTATCTCAGAGGTGAGTCGATGGAGGTATCACAGAGGTTCCCAAACCGTAGTCCACAACAAGTCCAGTCCCCCACATTCCCACCAGATATGGGGCATAGTTCTCAGGATGCTACAACATCTCTAGCAAACAGGTGACACCAAAGGGTAGGTTGTAGCCTCATGGGGTTTCATATCACGAAGTAAGGATCTTGTAGTTGGTCTTTTGGAATGTACCTGAAATAGGAAATTTGGTTAAATGAACTCCTGGACTCCTGGACTTCTTATTTAGCTTACTATTTTAACAGGACATTTACAGTATATGACAGGGGAAAGTCCCAAGCCTCGCTCATTTCCAGAGTAGAGCACACAAGAAATAGCTATTTATATATGTTTATAGAGTAAAGGTAGGCTGGAATGTAGGTCAGGTACAGAAAATAATTGCCTGCTTGGTCATGTGTGTGAAATAGTTGTATTTAAAATAAACTACATGTGGAAAAATGTGAATTTATTCTAGCAAATTCACAATTACTCTCTGCCGGTCTGGGCAACCGATGACGTCCTGAACAAACTGTCTCGGCTATCAGATATTGGCTTGGCAACTATATTTGGAGTATATAAGCATCATGAGAAATCCAGGCTACAAGGAGGTAAGTTACTATCCTCTTACATCTAGTTTTATATTACAGTTTGATCACAGCAACATAACTAACTGTGATGCAGTAAGTCATGTTTCTAAGAGTCTCTGAGAAACAAAGATGACCCATAGACCATGTATTTTGAATTCATTTCAATCACCTGAAAGGACTATTATTGTTCTGATTACAATGATTTAAAAATATAGTAATATGTATTTTCTGTCATTTGTAGGTGTCCTTATGGGTTCTATTATAAAAAATATTTCAAATGCAGCAAGGAATGCCTCCAGCAATCTGAAGCTGATCATGTATTCTGGGGTATGTAAAACATTGAATGTGTGTTTGTACTGTACTGCTATATTTAGTAAGACATTTATGTATAGTAAAAAAAGATGAAAATGATGACAAATCTCACACAAATTAACTTAATGTAATACTTTGTTTGATTGTTTGAAATGAAATTGCAAAAAAAGTGATGTGTTCACCTATATGTGTCTTAAAGGGGTTGACTAGCTTTTACTATTTCTCTTTTGCAGCATGACACCACTATAGCTTCTCTCCAGATGGCTCTCAATGTCTCCAATGGAAAAATCCCCCCTTATGCTGCATGTCACATTTTTGAACTTTATAGAGGTGATCAGGGGTAAGTTACACATGAGCAGTGGCATTGCTAGTGTGGTAAAATATCTGAGGCACGGGTCCCAATCAGCTCTGTATTTAGACTTGATGCTGCCCTAGGCATTTACAGCTCGTATGCCCCCTATTGGTGTCATCAGGTTATGGCTTTTGTCTAGCAGTGGTCTCCCTTCACTAATAATATGACCAGTATTGGCCTCCCTTCACTAATAAAATGTTAAGCAGCGACCCCCCCTCACTAATAACATGTCCAGCAGCGGCCTCCATTCCCTAATAAAATGTCCAGCAGCAGCCTCCCTTCATTAATAACATGTCCAGCAGCAGCCTCCCTTCATTAATAACATGTCCAGCAGCGGCCTCCATTCACTAATAACATGTCCAGCAGAGGCATCCCTTCACTAATAACGGTTCCCAGCAGCTGCCTCCCTACATCAATAAAATGTCGAACAGCGGCCTCCCCTCACTAATAGAATGTCTAGCAGCGGCTTCTCTTCACTAATAAAATGCCCAGCAGTGGCCTCCTTTCACTTATAAAATGGCCAGCAGCGGCCTCCCTTCACTAAAAAAATGTCCCAGTAGCCGCCTCCTTTCACTAATAACATGTCCCAGCAGCTGCCTCCCACCACTCATAAAATGCCCTGCTGTGGCCTCCCTTCACTGATAAAATGCCCAACCGTGGCCTCCCTTCACATGCCTATATAGATGTATCTGTGGTTGCTGGGGGGATGGGTGCCCCAACAACCATGGATACATCTATAAAGTCTGTATCCATTGTTCTTTAGTGGGGGAGGGGCAACAATAATGGATACAGACAATATGTATGGATACAGACTATATAGATGTATCCGTGGTTGTTGAGGGGAGGGACACATATCCCCCCCCCCCCCCTTCCTCTCTCCAACAACCATGGATACAGACATGTGAAGGGAGGCCTCCTCCATGTTGGGGCACAATGGCATGTCACCCTCCTCCCTCCCCCAATAACCATCCCATGACAACCCTCCCCCCCATGCGATAGCCCCCCTGTGACACTCTTTGTCTGAAACTCATACAATTACCCTCTGAGACAACTTGCGCCTTAAGCACGCTGTCTCCTTTTCTCATTCTTATCAAACTCCTGGAACATCTGGTCTATTCTCAACTAACCCACTATCTCTCTGCTAACTAACTCCTCAACCCCCTACAGTCTGGTTTTCGTACTATGCATTCTACTGAAACTGCTCTTTCTAAAGTCTCTAATGATCATCTCACTGGTAAATGCAAGTGTGACTATTCTCTTCTCATTCTTCTGGATCTCTCAGCAGCATTTGATACTCTGGACCACCAGCTCCTCCTCAGGATGCTTCGCTCTATTGGTCTAAAGGACGTTGTACTCTCATGGTTTTCTACCTATCTCTCTGACCACACTTTCTGTGTCTATTTTTATGGATCTCTCTTCTAATTTTTCTCTCACTTTTGGGGTTCCTCAGGGCTCAGTCCTAGGTCCTCTTCTCTTTTCAATCTATACTGCCCCCATCGGACAAACCATCAGCAGATTTGGTTTCAGTATTATCTTTATGTTTATGATACCCAGCTGTATACATCTGCACGTAACATCACCCCCGCTCTACTAGAGCACTACTGATTGTCTCTCTGCCGTCTATAACATCATGTCCTCTCTTCATGAAACTTAAAGGGAATCTGTCATCAGAAATTGGCCTAATAAATCACAACTAGTATACTGTCAGGTAGTGTAACCCCTTCTAGTTTTTGTTTCTTTTATTATCCAGTGTGGTGGCATCATTCAGAAAATCTACTTTGAAGTGAGATGTAAATTGGTTGGATAAAGTCAAGGAGAGAATTTAACACTGAAATTAAGGTGGGGAACTCTGAATTTCTATTGTTCTGTGACTGATATTGTGCATCGGACTTCAGGAGATCTGGTTAGTGATGTCTCTGGATGTAGGACCATCAATTACAGTGGAGTGGGCTTTCTGAGTAAAAGAGCTTGATTTCAGTGTTAAAATTTCTGCCTCCTTTACTTTGTACAACCAATTTACATCTCACTTCAAAGTTGATTTTCCAAATGATACCCCCACACTCCTTCATGCTCCGGAATGAGGTCAGCTGCTTGGAAACATACAGCTAGTGGTTTATTAGGTCAATTTCTGATGAAAGGTTCCCTTTAATCTTTCTAAGACTGAATTTCTTGTCTTTCCACCATCTGCTAACTGACGAAACCCTGACATCTCCATCTCAGTCTGTGGGATAACTATAACACCGAGGCAACAGGCCCACTGTCTTAGGGCTTTGCTGGACTCCGACCTCTCCTTTGAATCGCATAGTCAATCTTTTGCTCATTCTTGCCGCATGTATCTCAGAAACATCCCCAGAGTTGGCCCATTTCTTACAACTGAAACCTCTCAAATGCTAATTGTTGATTGATTCCCTCGTGACTAGACTACTGTAACCCCTTACTAATTGGTCTTCCACTCACTAGACTCTCTCCTACAATCTATTCTTAATGCAGCAGCCAGGCTTGTCTTTCAGACCAAATGCTACATGAATGTCTCCAGTCTGTGCCAGTCACTGCACTAGTTGCCCACCTTCTGAATACAGTTTAAAATAATCACGCTCAACCACAAATCTCTGAATAATGCTGTGCCTACCTACCTCTCCTCTCTTATCACCCAACCTGTGCTCTTAGATCTGTAAGATTAATCTCTACTTTAATTCAAACCTATTACTCACCTCTCCAAGACTTCTCCCAAACTAATCTCTTTAGCAAGCCTATCACACTCACTAATTGTATAAAATTTCACCTCTCGTTACTAATCCATTTTATGTCCTCCTCCCATATGTTATCCAGCAAACACCAGATAAATACCAAGCTCCAGGCTTCATTGTAGTCTTTGGACTTTGTATATGAGATGGCGGCTAATGGCTGGTTCAAGCAGCAGCATTTATATTTATTAAATTATTTTATACTGTTCCCTTATAAAGAATGGCTGGAGCATTATACGAGCTCTTATAGCTCTTTTGTCACCCCATTCTTCCTCATAGACTGTAAGCTCTTGCGAGCAGGACTCTCACTCCTATTGTTCCATATGACTGTTTGTAATCTGTAATGTAATATCATATTTGTATATGTCCCCTATGATGGCACTTATGTGATAATGCATCTGCATACATAGCAATGATCACACGCTGTATACCACTAGGACATCCACCCTGCAGGATGGGAGTGCTCTGCTGGTAACCACAGAGAGAAAACTAAAGAATCCAAACAATGAATATTTACAACAATATATAATTACGATTTTATGTTCTAAGTATAAATGTGCTCCCTTTATTAGCTTTATATACTGTGCCCAATATTAGATATACAGTATATATACTCTGCCCCCAATATTAGATGTGTATACTGTCCCCTCTTCTATATATATGATGCCCCTTCTATTACTTATCTATATTCTGTGTCCCCTCTTCTCTTCTTCTTTAGCAGTAGCACGGGCAGAGCAGAAGGTCACACTATAATGTCATGAGGTGTTGACCCGCCGCGTCATTGTGTGTGCACTGGCAGAGTGTGCAGACCTGGCTCTACCCGCGCTACTGCTGAAGGAGAGAAGAGAAGAGGAGTTGGAAGATGAGTACTTACATTTTTTTTTATGTGTTGGGGGCAGTGGGCAGTTTCTGGCATACTAAACATACTATACTAAACTGGTATTATACTCCGGACAGACTTGTATCCAGACACTTCTCATCTTTGCTGGAGGGGTTGTGGAGCTAAGGAACCCTTTACCATATTCTATGGTCATATATCACATTTTTGGCATAGCGCATTTCAATTACTGAGTGATATATTTCTATGCAGGCTATCTGCAACTTCCAAAATTGCCCTGCTGTTAATAGATCTGCCACTGCGCTATAGTAATAAAATGTTGGCAACCAAAATTCTTACAATCGCAAGGATCTTAATAACGAGGAGATAGTATTCCTCATCTATTCCCACACTGGAAGATCTTATAGCTGAGATTAACCAGATTTACTCTTATGAAGCAACATTGGCATATGGTTTCCTCATATTCCATAACCTTTTCAGAATATGGCAGCCTTGGATGTCTTCGTCATGGGCTGTGGAGTTACAGTAAATGGATCTCTCTCACCTTGGTCTGTAAAAACTTTCTTGTTTCCACTTCGTGGAAGCAATTTCTGTACCCAGACAATCTCCTGCAAGTGTTCTTTTTCTTGTTGTTAATGGATAAATTATCTCTATAGACAACCAGTATATGTATACAGCTTTAAAGAGGACCTGTCACCCAATTTATCGGCACTAGGAGCTGCTTACTAAAGTAAGCAGCTCCTAGTGCTCGATCAAACGCCCCAGTGTTAGAGTGATAGCGTTACCGGAAACCTCCGGTAACGCTATCTAACACTGTGGTGGGGTACAGTGTAATTGTCGGACAGCTCGCAAAGCTGTACGATGTATTCATGAGGGGGCGGGGTTGGGGCGTGGCTAGGGGCGGTGACTGCCGCCTAGCGCGCGGCAGTCACTGCTGGCCTATGGAGCGGGCTGTCCGATGATTACACTGTACCCCGCCGCAGTGTTAGATAGCGTTACCGGAGGTTTCCGGTAACGCTATCACTCTAACACTGCGGCGTTTGCTCGAGCACTAGGAGCTGCTTAGTTTAGTAAGCAGCTCCTAGTGCCGATAAATTGGGTGACAGGTCCTCTTTAATATGAGAACATATAGCATTGGATATTTGAATTATAAGACCTAAGATGTACGCTTGTAGCTGTTCATTACTATATACCTACTTTAGTAAACCGGAATTTGTGCTTTTATTCTGCTAAATTAATAAAAAATTATTGAAACTGAAATTTAGTTGTTACTAGAGATCAGCAGATCCACACAAAGTTCAGGCCCAGGTTTCTGTTATGTCCTGTGCAGCCAATCCAGAAAATTGATGTCCCTAGCTACTGGCCATAGGGAACACATTTTGCCTATCACAGCCATGGCTAGTAGCTAGGGACATAAATCTGGATGCACGGCTGCCAGTCTGGCAATATGTCTCATAGTACGCAACAGAACTCCAGACCTGAACTTAAAGTCATCTCTAGTATTAACTAGTTTTTAAAGTATTCATAAAGTTCTAGGAGAGACAACAGAAGAATGGCACAATAATAGTAGATTCAAAAAGGTTAAATGAAATATATAAGTACCAAGAAACATAGAAGTTTAGTTACATTGTAGTTTTGACTGGTTGAACATCATCATTACATTTTTCTTTTGTTTAAAATATCCAGGGAATATACAGTGGAAATGTACTACCGGAATGACTCTTCAGTAGATCCATACTTGGTCATTTTGCCAGGCTGCAGTTCATCGTGTCCTTTGGCAAAGTTTACTGAACTGTCATCTTCAATAATTGCTGAAGACTGGGAGAAAGAATGTGGAGTGGGAGTCAATGGGAATAAAAGCTCAGGTTTGACCACATTATGTTTATTTTAAAAAATCCAGTCATTTAGGAGGAAGAAAAATGAGAGTTCTGTTACATCATTGGCCACTTCATGTTATGTTACCAGCGTTATGTTACATTTGCAAGTCTACCCCATGTGTATATCTGATTCCATGAAATCACACCTCCATGGAGGATGGGGAGGACTAGAAGTCCATAGAGGCATGCTGTGATCAGATATATACATGGGAGTAGATGTGAGTGGCCGGCTGAGGAGAACATGTCCCCTCTGATGGCAGGTAATATAACACTAAGTTGAATTATGAGTTTGGGATGGAAACAATTTTTAGATAAAAGAAGAGTTTCAGTTAGTTAACAGGTCTCTATGGGAACCTGTCATTAGTATTTGTGGAAATGTGGTGACATGTTCTCTTTACACTTTCTTCCATAAATTATGGTTAATAGAAAAAATGTGTGATAGTGACCCTACCTGTTCTCTGTTTCCTTCTGGTCCTCATCTGTGTCATGTAACCAGCGAAAATAAATTTTTGTTGACACAATAGAGGGTATATACTCATTAAAATGAAAGTATCAGTAGATTTCTAGCTGTTGCACCCACAACAAATTTACTAAAGTCTCCACTGGAAAACAAGGGAGACTGCTCAAGATTTTTTGACCAGTTTTGACTTGGTCTAAACCTGTCAAAAAATGGGAGAAATCAGGGTAGAGCAGCAAAGTGCTGGAGCCTCTTAGTAAATTTTGTATGTGAAACACTGGCTTGGAGGAAAATGTCAGTCTTAGTAAATCCCTCCGAGGATTTATTCCCAGTGAAATAAACATGAAGGTCTATGTGGTGAGCGTTGATTCATTTTTTTATTGTTCCCTGTTGGAAAGTGGATTTATGTTTTTTCTTTATAATAAATAATATTTATAATAAATTACTTAAGGTGTTTTTTTATATTCTGCAGGTGCTGTTGTTGCACTCTCCATTGCAGTGTTCTTCCTGAGTATCGCAGTGTTTATTATGCTGATCTTATACAGAAGCTATAGGAAAGGTTCCTTAAACTATGAAACAGTGTAATAATTGACCACTGCCTCTACTTGTGGAAATTAAAAAAACAAGTCTTGTGTGGCCCAGGAAACAAATAATGGTGGAAGCTGAAAAGAATGTCACCAGAATATATGCTTTATCCTGATACAACAGGACCATGAAGATAGAAAGAGGAAGATATTTAATCCCCAGGAGCAATGTGAAGGAATACGGAAAAATGAGTGGAATATGTTGGTGCTTTATTAAGATTAATGTTATTATAATTACATAAAATAGAATCATTTAGGCTTGATAAATTCTATTTTATGCTATATTCTCAAAATATATTCTCAAAAGTCATTTTGCATAAAGCTACTCAAAATGTTATCCATCATTTTCAAGGTTGCACTTACAAGGGTTGGCCACTCTACCTCTTGATTTTTGTAATTTGTGGAAATGTGGAGGGCAGAATATTATATAATTTACCAATATACATGTATAAAAGGAAGCCTACTGTGAGAATTCTATTATCAGAAGTAGATCTGATGGTATATTCCTCTAACCTCTGCCCTAATCTGTAATTTACTGGGGGAGGCTACTGGGGCATGAAGTAGTCTTAGCTCTTAGTGCCTGGCCAGGCTAGTAAACCTCCCAGTAGCCTTTGCAGTTAATTTACATATCACTAAAATAAAGTTTAAAAAAAAATTAGGTTAGGTTCCAGGATTAATTAAATTACACATGAGAGAAGATTCCAGGCAGGAAGAATCTACAATCAGATCTACTTCTGATAATAGAATTCTCATAGTAGGTTTCCTTTAACCCCTTAATAGTACGACTCGCGTCGGGTGCAGATACATGGAGAGGGCTAACGGGCTGAGCCCTCTCCATAGCCAGTAAGTCTTTAAATAAAAGCAATATTGCAACAAAGACTTACCGATAACACCCGTGATCGGTGCTAGCACCGATCACGGGTGTTATCCTTGGATCGCTGCCGGCAAAGCTGCCAACCACTTCAAAAAGATGGCGGCACATGGGAGCCGCCATCTTGCCGAAGATCGTTGCTCCTCATCGCGTGGGGCGATCCGTTGTTATGAGAGCCTCGGGTAATTTAAAAAAATATCAAAATTCTAATCACCCCCTTTCCCTTGAAGTCATATAAATAAACAGTAAAAATCATGAACACATTAAATATTGCTGCGTCCAAAAATGCCCGATCTATCAAAATATAATATCGTTTTTTTTTTCACTGTGTTTAACTCCGTAACAGAAAATAGTCGAAAATGCCACTTTTTTGGCATATTGAAAAATTTAAAAAATTCTATAAAAAGTTATAAAACTGTCGTACAGTTGTAAAAATGATAGCATTGAAAACGCCATCAAAAGTATCAAAAATAGACACCACACACAGCTCAGTACACCAAAGTATGAAAAAGTTATTGGCGCCAGAAGATTGCAAAATAAGAAAAAAAAATTGTTTTAATTTTTGTAAATGTATGAAAACATTATAGAACCTATACAAATTTGGTATCCCCGTAATCGCAACGACCCAAAGAATAGAATAGACCTGTCATTTTGGCACAGCTTTCATTTCCAACAGTTTCTAAAATGAAAGCGGAGATAAGAATAGTTGCTATATGCAACTGAAACAGTATTGCACTCAGACGCTTCTGATACATCTCCCCCTATGTGATTCATATATTAATTTACTACAATTTACATGTTTTAACTTGTGAGTATGAAGGTCGTTCACAACATGTCTGAGCGTTCAATACAAGGCTTATTCATTGGAACATTTCCTGATGAAAGATGGAGCACTGTAGACAATTAAAAAAGGGGATGCCCTCATGTATAAACCTATCAGATACCAAAAAAACTATTTTGCCTCTGTCAGGTGCATGGAGCCATATTAAAGGATATCTACCATCAGGATCAAGGATTGTTAACCAAGCTGGTGTGTGCCTGCTCTTTTTCTTAGCTTCCCATGCTCTTGTTTGTACAAAAAAAAGCCTGAGAGGCCTCGGGCTCAAGAACAGCTATGGAGCCCAGAGACCATTAGGCTCATTTGCATAATTTTAAGGGGGTTTGCCCATGAAAGAAAATTCTCAAATTTCAATCCCCTAGTGATGTTTACACAATAAAGATAATTTTAACCCCTTACTCTACAATTTACTTAGCTTTATTGTTGTTTTAGCTCCTATCACTCCCTAGGCTGCTCAGTGTAAAATTCCAGAGTGTGGGCGAGGGCTCTCTAAGCAGACACATTGGGGCACATTTACTAAGAATGTAGGAAACTTCACTAAAAGTGCTATTCCTGTGTATAATGCTGGGTGCGACCGATTAATTAAGAATGTGCGCCAGAAATCATGAATCTGTCACTTCCCCACACTGGCCCGATAGAGTTCACCAACTTTTAACATAGGACAAGCGACAGACTTCATATGTTAATTTGTGTCGCATGGAAGCCATCGCAGCTGTGCCACAAAACGGTTGCATGTGACACAACAGTGACGCAGACACTTCTTAAATACCTGTGCAAGCAGTTTTCACCTAAAAGAACATGTAAAGTCCATCAGAAAGCCCTTAGTAAATGGCGCAAAACCCTTATTAAATGTGCCTCATTATGATTCCTCTGTGCTATGAGATGCTGTGTGCTGACAAGGTGGTTAGATTATCAGGGTCCAGGTTTTTATACATTTTCATTTAGCTTCTGAACATTGTGGTAGTATCTGACAAATAGAAAGAGAGAGTAGAGATGATGATGAGATCCATGAGATGCATATAACACAAATACATCCTCAGCATCCTGCCAAAGAAGGCACACACCATTATGTAAATGTGCTTGGAATAAATTCCTTGATCCTGGTGGTAGATTTCCTTTAGATACATTCAATTTAGGGTAAATAAACTTGATGTCAAAAACTTACTTAAATAAGTGCCATGAACTTGTGAGGCTGTTTTCTTCATCTTTCAATAGTCAACTGTAAAGTTTAATTAATAAAAACTTTGTAATTTTACATATTCTTTGACTCGTTTTGTAATATTGACGTTTACCGAAACTCCAGACAGTTTTTATACTACAAACTTTTCCTAAGGATATGTCATGACTATATGATTGATGGGTCTTGATAACTAGGCCACTTCACTGGCTCCAGAAAGTATACAGCGGGCTGAGTCAGAAACAGAAGGCTCCATCCATTGGATAATAGCTAAATGGGGGAGCTGCAGCTGTCCTCTATTCTTTTGAGTGGTAGCTGAGCTGCAAAACCGTGACACCTGTGATGTAGCTATAGGAATTGCAGTACTATTACATAAGCGCTAAGACAATCAATTATATCCGCATCTTAAATGGTGCAGTCACACATGGTCTTTTGCATAAGGTGGTCACTTATGGCAGGGGCGAAGCTCACCCGATCACATATGCGTTTCCATTGCGTTTCCAATGAAACAGAAATGTGATTGGGCCAAGCCCAATGTGCTTACGGTTCCACACCTGGGAGGCAAACGGAGCTGAAATACTGGAGAAAATAGGACATGCTCTATATTTTTGTATGTCTCACTTACAGTACGGTGGACATAGATGGCCATATTGCCTATTGAAATTTATGTGGCCGTATGCTACCTGTATGAAAAGGGTATGGTACGGCCAGCATAATAGGCGTTTTCATCCATTTGTGTGATAGAGGCCTTAGGGTGCGTACACACGTACTGTTTTGACTCCGCTTAGAAACTGAATCAAAGTGCACTGGGCGTTTCTGTGGAAATGCATGGGATCAATAACCAACACCCTGTGTCTTGCATTTGAATAATACAAGACAACGGGTACTGGCTACCCATTGCATGTGTTTCCATAGAAAAGCATATGCGAACATGCCATTGCTAACAACTGTTTCCATTTCTAAATCGAGTCAAAGTGGTACATGTAACCACATCCTTATAGGATGGAATCTGATCCGATGTTTGACTGATATAAGGTTTAATGCAACTGGTAACCGATATTTAAATTTTTTTTTGATGATGGAATGAGTCTTACGCTACACGCACATGAACGTATGCCTGCCATGCCGTAGCCGGCGGGCATACATTCGCTATGATGGAGAGGAGGAGGGGTGACCCTTCCCCTCTCCATAGTGATGTGCAACACCCTCGCCGATGCAATGGCGAGGGAGGGTTTGCGAATACGTCCCACCTGCATGTAATCCCATTACACAACATGGTTCTGATAGGACATAGGGATATTGCAGTGGTGAATCCTGCCTGGCAAGGCAGAGGTTAAGTATTTTGTATAATGCAAGATGCTATTGTCCAATGATATGTGTTACATCCTGTGCTTTGTGAGCTGAGATGTGATTGGAGGAGCAGCCACCACCTGACCAAAGGGAGGTAATAAAACTCCCTGGCCAGGAATGTTCTGGGTCTTTCCAGAGATCTTTTCAGAGAGATTCTGTTGTAGGAGAATCAGTGAGTGAGTGAGTAATCTCAGTCTAGCCCATACCAGAGCAGGAAGAGCCTAGCCCCTGCCTCTGAAGAGTGGAGCATTAGACTAGAGTTAGTGTAGTGAGGAAAAGGGGTATCATTTTACCTTTGAAGGTGATACCTGAAGCCCTACAGGACAAGCTGAAGCTTCCTACCAGGACACAGCTGCCTCCCAGCCTGCCCTCTACTTCCAGGCTGGTGAACTATCTCCTGAGGCTCCCTCCAACTCACATCTCGGCACCCTACCTACCTGTTAAAGGCACGTTTGCTGCGGTTCCTGCGGTTCAAATAAAGAACTGTAAGTTGTTTTCTTCAACTTCTGTCTCCGTCTGGTCCCTGCTAATACGGCTGCCTTCATCACCGGCACCCTGTCCATCACCCAGAGACTCACACTCGGGACACTAAGGGGTTGCCCCAGGGAGATCCGCTATAGCAGCCGCTCCCTCATCATTTCTTGCCAACACCACCCTGCCGGAGACCTGCCAGGCTGTAGGACAGCCCTCCGGTTACCCCGTACCAAGCACCGTGACAATAGCGTGCTTAGGCCGCAACCGCCAGCCACTCCGGTACCGCGGGCCCCGACTGTCTCCAGGCCTCACCTCAAGGGCTAGGCCCCGGTGGGGGATGTTGCAGATGTATGGCGCACGGGGCAAGCTAGGACATGTCCTAACTTTTCCCTGTGTACGCGTGCTGCACCACATCGCTCCATGCGCCCATTGATGTCTATGGGTGACATATATATGGCCGCAAGCTTGCAGCCGTACATACATGCCCCCTGACGGTCGTGTGAATGCAGCCTTAGTGTATTATTTTCATGTAGACTTAGGGAGGGAAGGAGGACAGGAGGTCACAGGAGGAGGCTGGATGACAGGATGCCAAAGGAGGAGGCTGGAGGACAGGGGGTCACAGGAGAAGGCTGGATGACAGAAGGAGGCTGGAGGACAGGGAGGAGGCTGGAGAACAGGGGACCACAGGAGGAGGGAGGATATGTCGAAATTATACTATGCTTGCGGGTGGGGTAAGGGGCCATGGTTTATGTTGTGGCAAGCTAATAGTTAAAGGAAACGTACCATCTGATTTGATGCATTATGAACCAAACATAGCTTGAGACTGCTGTAGCTACACTGATGCAGGATCATATCTTGTTTAATCCCTGAGCTAAGTGGTTTTGATGATGAAACAATTGTGGCTGGTTCAGTGCTTCTCCTAGCACATTAGTTATTCACTGCTGCACAGGATGATGTAATCCCTGGGTTGTGCCTGAAGGCAGAATAATCCATTACTGAACCACCCCCAGCTGCTGTGTATGAGTGATCCAGCTCAGGTTGATTAGCCATGTCTTGACTAAGCTCCATGTGTAATGTGTTTATGTAGGCAAGCAGCCTGACCCAGCTTTCCCAAGGTCCTGAATGTTATAATAGTTTTTTTCAGCAAAACCACTCAACTCACAGATTAACCAAGATATGATCCTGCATCAGTGTAGCTATAGCATTCTCAAGGTATGTTTGCTCCATAATGCATCAAATCAAATGGTAGGTTTCTTTAATGCAAGTTTGCAGCTGTCTCACTCCTCTGACCAGATATGAGGTCTGTGCTAGGAGGCTTTTTTAAATGTTGAATTCACACAGTATTTAAGATCATGACTAAGGCCATACACCGAAACAAGTCAATTGTTTATACTACGGTGCACCTGTAAATATGATGCGCTATGTCAACTTCACAAGATCCTGAGTGCTGGACCTTCATTCTGTTTCAAATATAAAAGGGCGGTGTGACTTTTTGTCCCTCTTTCTCTCGGTACGTGTGTGTATGTATATAGATACAGACACATTTATATCTACAGCTGAAGTTTACATACACTATATAAAAAGACATATACGCATGTTCTACTCAGACATGAAATCAGAATAAGCCTTTCCCAGACCGCCAAACATTTTTAGCCTCAAAAGAGGATCAAAAGAGGTAACATGTTTAGTCCCCCGCATAAATATTTTTCACCCTAAAAGTCTTGACTTTTGCTCCATCTCCGAGCAGTATAGGTTCCCCCCCTTAGTGCCATCCATCTCCCTGTCACATAGTAGTCCTCCCGATGGAAGCAGTGACCTGAACGGGTGACCTCTTTTTGCCCTCAGCTCTTAAAGTTACGACTTTTCAGTTTGCTAAGTAAGACAAAACCAAATTAGTTTACACACAGTACGTTTGCCCATTGTAAAAATGGCGGTGCTGGGACTGTAGTCACTTCCTGATGTCATTACGTCACCCATTCAGTCAGCTGACAGTCGCCTGACAGGCACTAGGGAGTGGGGAGAGCGAGGGCCCGGTGCGCATGCGCGCTGCTGCTACTGGGCTGTGGACTGGAGCTCCGGGGAGGGGAGTAAACATGGCGGCGTCCAGTGCCAGTCTTTGAGTCAGACAGAGAAAACGGTGCAGTCTTATAAGCAAAGAAGAAAGGAAGAGCTGCCATTCCTGGAGGGAGAGAACCTCGCTGACTGGTAAGAAGGAGGAGGGACTGCGCGCCCCTGGAGCCGGGAAGGGGCGGGACTGCAGCCCCGGGAACATCGCGGCTGCTGGTAACGTGCAGCTTACTACTAGACGTGCAGGTAAATGACAGGGTCCGGGAGAGGGAGCTGCGATCACGTGATGGAGATCCTGCTCATAAGCATAACCACCCATACTCTTCTTCTTTAGCAGTAGCACGGGCAGAGCAGAAGGTCACACTATGATGTCATGAGGTGTTGACCCGCCGCGTCATTGTGTGTGCACTGGCAGAGTGTGCAGACCTGGCTCTACCCGCGCTACTGCTGAAGGAGAGAAGAGAAGAGGAGTTGGAAGATGAGTACTTAAATTTTTTTTTATGTGATGGGGGCAGTGGGCAGTTTCTGGCAACCCCCCTGCCTCCCCCCCCGTCCCCCCCCTGGCATTTCCCCTTCCTGTTGAAGAAACAATCAATACAAAAGAAGAAACAACTAAACAATACATATGCAAGCTCCAAAGACACTTTTTCATGCAAAAAACTGATGCAGACACATCTACGTTGCTGAGTGATTATGTATGGGAATATATGCAACTGCTGAGAGGATGTCTAACAATATCGGTATACAAATGTTGAGAGGATAACAGCATGGATGTGAGGTGATGTGTCCCCCTACATATATAGAGAGGGTATAGGGCAGTGATGGCTAACCTATGGCACTGGTGCCAGAGGTGGCACTCGGAGCCCTTTCAGTGGGCACTCAGGCCATCACCAGAGATGACTCCAGGTATCTTCCTGCAGTCCCAGACAGTCCAGTACTTGCTGTGCACAGAGATATTTTAAAGTGACAGCTGTACCTGGGACTATTTTCTGCTATATTGGTGCCTCAGAGAGCTGGTATCAATGACAACTTTGCAATGGCACTTTGCGATAAATAAGCGGGTCTTTGTTGAAGTTTGGGCACTCGGTCTCTAAAAGGTTTGCTATCACTGGTATAGGGTATGGATGGAAGTGATAGAAGTATGGATGTTAAATGTATATTTGATACGGTTATGGATAGGTGAATGTATGTAATGGGTTATGTATTACATTATGAGGATTGAAAAGGGATGTTGTGGGTTTTGAAGTACAATCTCAAAAGTAGAAAGAAAAAACGTATATTTGGAATAGATATGTGTAGAATACGCAAGTGCAACTACTTATCATTACTGCACCTAAAACAAATATATCCATTGTTACCAAAAGAAAAAAAACATTGTAAAATTCTACATGGAGTAGGAGAATTACATATACAGTAAATACAATTCATAGATGAAAAATCCTGAAGCTACATACGTTTCTTTTTCCTCAATATCGCACCCTTCGAAACACTGGGGAAAAAATTTAGACACTGCCATCTCCCAACAGGAATGGATAAAAGCTTTTTCCTTAGTTCATAAGTATTTGAAAAGTTGCTCGCAGGTTGTAGCTTCCATTAAAACTATACTAAACTGGTATTATACTCCAGACAGACTTAGCCACATGTATCCAGACACTTCTCATCTTTGCTGGAGGGGTTGTGGAGCTAAGTAGAACCGTAGCCTGGCTACTCGTGCTGCTTAGTGTTTAGCCTGGCATGGTATACACGGGACATTAGCCTGGCACTGCTGGTATACACAGTGCAGCCTGTATGTGGAGAAGCAGGTAGCTTTGGTCATTTGCCATCTGTGAAGGATTAGACCAGAGCAGGGAGATCATTTAGGTCCCTAGGAACCCTGTTAAAGGGGTTCTCCAGAGCTAACCTGCTCATTGGGGGTTCTCAATGCAAGTTATCCTTTATTCTGTGCTTAGGGGTGAACGTGTTATGTGTCTGGAGAACTCCTTTTATGGCAAATACTTAAAGGGATTAAAGGGAGTCTACCAGCAGTTTTGATAGTGATAGGTGTTGACCTTCTGCTACTAATATACATAATAAGAATCATCCCTTTAATTATTTTCTTACAAAGCCATTTCTTGCTGCAGCTTCACAGAGAATAACTGCGGCCAAGCAATTCATACCAGTCAAGTTATGTGATGGTCAGCACAGTCGTCAGATTGCTAGGCTAACTCTGCATGGCAGCCAGTTTTTCCTTTGGGTTTTTGGTAAAGAAAGGTAGAAGAGAAGCCACGCCCACCTGTCGCTATTCCCAGCGCTGTATCATGCTCTGAGATATGTGGACAGGTAGGCGTGGATGGCCAAAGAGGAGGGGAGTACAGGCTTGAAGTGTCTGACAAGTCACTTTGAATTTTCTTTCTAGCCACAGCAGTTGCAGAGCTATCAGTTCCAGTATCAGAGAGGAGGTGGAGGGGGCGTGTTTTTCTCTAATAAGTAGCAGATTATCATAACACATGCCCCCTCCTCTCTGACAGTGCAGAGGATTATAATTGCCCCTTACAGGAACTGATATCTCCGCAACCGCAGGGGCTAAAAAGAAAGTTCAAGTTCAAGTGCCCTACATTATGGTTATATATATATAATCTCCACATATGGGAGGTGGCGGCAGGTCCTCTTTAAGTGGATGCTCAAAGGTGGTGGCACACTGTATTAGGTTGTGCAATGCTTAGGCACAAGTCAAAGCCTTTATTTAATACTGTTAGGTGCTGCCTCCATAAGAATTCATCTAGACACAGGACTCACACTGGCGTGCAGAGGAAGGATGGGTTTTGTTTCTCGCACACTAATAGAGAAAGGAGGATACATTGCATTGAGGTATTATAAACTGACTTTATTGATGTCTTAATGCCACAACGCGTTTCGGGGCTGACAAATGTCCCATTTTCAAGTGTAAAAGACTGGAGTTTAGGGGTCAATGTAGAAATGGAAGCTTCCTTTGGGTTGGCAGGGAGCAGTTTGGAATCTGCCAGTCTGCCCTCAATCTGCAGTTTTGCAGTTGACGTTTTAAAAAAAAATGTAAATGTCTTCACTTTCCACCAGATCCTTCACCTTTCCTTTGTGGAATAGTATTCCAGGATCAGTTCTGCATTGTGCAGTTCCTCTGTGATTAGTCCTGGAATTGTGTGAATAAATTGCCATCTAGGCGTGTCCCTGAGGACCATGTGGCTGTCCAATCCGTGATTATCATGTTAGGGCAGTGGTGGCGAACCTATGGCACCCAGACCATCAACAAGCACAAAGGTCACCATGCAGGACTCAAGACCTCCTCCTGCAGTCACAGGCAGCCCAGGACGTGCCACGTTCAGCGTTATTTTAAAGTGACTTGAAGTGCAGGAGGAACAAGGAGGTGCGGACAGAGCTGGATTATCATTGTAGCCCCTTCTCCAGACCTAGAGTCTTTCTCTCCTTCTTTTTACTGTCTTCAGGGCACCATAACTTTGAAACCTGTTTGCTTTAAACAGATTCACAACCGCCACCGTGTATTTCCGGTACTTCTGGGTCACGTATGCATGATATGGCTCAGGGGCTCCAACCAGTAGTCTCATATTGCAGTAAAGACTTACAGATACAACCCGTGATCGTAACACCCCGTCCGGCGCTTCAAGAACTGTAGTATGGAATTATATAATATCGATCATACACCTAGGGTTCAGTACTTAGGGAGTCTGAAAATGTAAAGGAAAAAAAATTTAAAACAAAATTATATGACAAAAACCCCTTTCCCTAGAACTGAATCATTAAATAAACAGTACAAATCATAAACACAATTAAGTACTCCGGATGCCGGATCTATTAAATATTAATTTTCACAGCATAACCCATAACGAAAATGGTGCCCAAAGTCTATAATGGCAACTTTTTTGCCATTTGTGTAAATATAAAAAAAAACTATACAAAGTGATCAAAAGGTTGTACGTACTAAAATGATATAATATTGAAATATAATCAAAAGTTTGCAAAAAAATTTCATCACCCACAGCTCTTAACGTGAAGTAATAAAAATTATTACGTCATAAAAAAGAGGTAAAAATAAACAAAAAATTGTACAGGATTTTTAATCTTTGTAAATGTGTGAAAACATTATAAAACCTATCCAATTTGGTATCCCCGTAAGTCGGATTGACTCCAAAGAAGAGTCGTCACATGAAAGCCGTATATCCAAAATATGTATTTTCTTATATTTGGAGTTTTTTTCCCGCTTCCCAGTCTGGCATGGAAATATTCAATTCCCACTCTGAGTGAATTTGTTACGTAGAAACAGCCATCCACCGCTCTTTTTGTGTAAAATATGGTGGGGATGAAATATGGAATGAAAACGGAAAGGGCCGTCCTTAACCGGTTAATTTGCATCTGCACTTGTGAAAAAATGGATGTGGCTTTTGGCCCTAAAAGGTTCGCATCGTCTTGTTGGGGTTAAAGACAGGAGCTGGTATCTACTCGGAGTCCCCCCCACTGCCCCTCATAGGAAAGAAATGTCTGTTATCCAAGTATCCGCATGCCCTCCATAGATTCCTTTCAAAAGACATTTCTATTATTGTGATGGAATCCCTATATGTCTCCCTCTCTGCTGTGCATTATCAGCAGGACTCTGATTTGAAATTTAAGCCCATGTAAATGCTTTGTTTTCCAACGTTTTGGGAAGGTTGACAATCGGGAGACGTTGGCTTTGTTGACTATAAAGGCTGTATGTTTCCATCCATGTGTCTATTAGCTGTAGGTCCATCTGACAGAGAGAGTTAAACCTAATGGGTGCGTAACCTTTTGGTGGCAGTAAGACTCTGTATAAGGGAATCTGAAAGTGAGTGTGTCAGTGTCCCTCGCTCTGCCTATATGACTCATCTATCCCTGAGTGAAGCCGCTGTCCACTATAGATGGTGGAATACCACTCTGCAGTGATTCTCTGTAGTATAGTGGTCTCTATGTCAGACATCCTGCAGTCATTGGAAGTTTTTGCTGCTTGGTCGTCATCTTGCACCACTTATTGTCCACGCCGTTTCCTGGCCATCAGCTGACTCTTGCTGATCTCAGCACCCACCGCCATGCAGGAAACAATTCCAGCAATGTGCTGTGGATGTTACATACTTGTCAGTTTCGTTCTGGGATCATATTGTGTTTCGCTACTTCCTTGCTTCACATACCTGGGGCTGTCAGCCTTGTTATGTGATCTATTGGATAGGATCTCGCTATGCTGCCTCGCAGGGACCTGATGGCGTTGGTGCTTGTCCTTTCATATCAATTTTGATGTAATTGTGAATATTTTTCCTATTATGTATCACATGTTTATTATCAGTGTTTTCGATCTTTACGGTTATAACACAGGAAGATCTTTCTTTCTCATCCATGCAAATTCTGCAAGGCCTTTTAATGCCTCCAATTATTCTTTATACTAGAGGGACTTTTGGGTCCCCTCTGACTCCTTTTTTGGACCATGACCCTGAAAACCTTTAACATGTAGAGTGATTGCTATTGCTGCAGATTCTTATCATCCTCACTCTCCCACTTTTTAAACCCTCATTATTTCTATAATGAAACTTCCTTTTTAAGGGCTATGAAGACATACAGGTGATATTTAAGTGTATAGTAGGAAGTTATGAGGGATGTGGACAAACTTTTTTTCACTTTCTGACTTCCACATCCCACGTTTGTACATTTTTTTTTTTTTTTTTAATTTTTGATTGCTCAAAACCATTCATTCTTTATAACATAAATTAAAACGTCTACAGCTAATAAATGTCCCACATAGTTTATTTAATAACCTTTTAGAGATTTTTTTGGACGCATGTCCGCTATCAATAGGGTATTGTAATTTTACGAATTGTTGACTATCAAGCTGTAGTGTTTTGCTCATCTACACCTGTGTTCCACTTTTCATTTCCTCTACTAAGTGGTAGTGATTTGCTATTCCTGCTCTATTCAGCAGTGAGTTAGTTACATGTCCAGTTATAGATGACAGATGGAGCTGAGCTTGTCACATGACACACCCATGATTGTCCTGATGTGTTATCTGTTTTTTCCATAGTCCCTGCTATAAACTTTCAAAATAGATGAAACTGTGACATATTCAGAAACGGCGAATACTGACACTAGGATCGGATAGCTTTGGGCGTAGGCCTCTTACACACAAACGTATGAAACGGCCTTATCTACTGTACATTTTTCATACAGATAGCATAACCAGCAACATTTAATTCAATGTGCGGCAATATACCACCCCATTTAACGCGTCTAAGTCTTCAGCCTTTTTTTCATACATTGTTCGCTTCCACCTTAAAATTCTATACTTGTATACATTTCCCATGTTCGTAGCTGTTTGAGGGGCTTTATTTCGCAGCAACAAATTGCACTCACAGTGATGTTAGTTCTTGCCTTGTTTCTATTAAGCAGAAAAAAAATCCAAATGCGGTGAAATCAGTGAAAAACAAATTTGCACCATTTTTCTTTCTTGTGCCTTGTTTTTTTTTATGAGTCAATTGCGCCCCCAAATAACCCTCCACTACTCATGGATACAAATTTATATGTGAATGCTTGTGTACGAATAAACATTTGTTTTTTCACTATTTTGGTGCTGCTAATACGTAACTTGTTGTACAACTGTGGAAGTGTCATTTTTGTGATAGATGAGTTGACCTTTTTCATTGCTACAATTTGGAGGACTGTACCACTTTCTGATCACTTTCGTAAATTTATTTTATGAGGAAAAGTTTTTTTTTTTTTTTTTTTGGGGACATTTGGGGATTTTTTTTTTTGGGGGGGGGTGGGTTCAACACCGTAATTCCCCTTTATAATTTTGGATCATACCTTTTTTGTGCGTCATACCTTCCATGTTTATTATTTTATATCAGTTTCCAGAAAGGGGTTTAATTTTCAACTTTTATGTTTTATTTATTTACTTTTTTTGACAATTTTTCAACACCCTAGGGTATACTTTACCCTGGTTGGCCTATTGATCCTACCATACACTGGCCATACTAAATATGGGATTTATGCATTTTCCACAGGCACTATTACAATGGCACCACTATGTGTAATAGAATGGTTTCTAATAGATGGTGTTGCACTGGATCATGGGTGTTAGCCGTAGGTGTTTGCTGCAATTATCAAACCACATGTCTTTTGACAATAACTCAACGCGTGAGCCCTCTTTATACATCTAAGAGCTCCATGACGTACGGCATAAACGGCCGTATTGTCAACTGTGTCTGTACCGTGAAACGGACCGAATATATGGCATGTCCCTACTTCTCTGTGTTTTCGCGTCCATACACCCCATAAAATCTAAGGGACCTTTGAAATACATGTTGCACCTGTGGCTGCAATACGTTGTGGTCGTGCATTACCATGGAAGAGCAGAACAGTGGAGTAGCCATCAGTTCCCCGCCCACTTGATTTATACTACATATACAGTTACATACAAATGAACAACCTCATGTATGGATGGATTTATATTGCACAGAAATACAGGAGATGGAGGTCCCTTTCACCTGCACGTATGGGGACATATATCAACGGCTGTATATATGTTCTCTTACCTGCTATGCCGACTATATAACATGCCTTTCCCATTTGGAGCTGTTCCACTAATGGGAGGGGGGGTTGAGCAGCGTGATCCCTCCTCCTGCCATGAGGTCTCCTTTACTTAAAGGACACGGTTATATTTAGCATAATAAATAAATTCCCTGATATACAGCTGCCCCTTCCCCCCCCCCCACCAAAAAGAACATTTTTTAGTTGGAGATACAGCACCAGAATTGGCAACGTGACCTAAATATGTAATATATAGCAAATACCAATTGTGGCGGCGCCCTAGTCCGTGATGTAGCACTTAAATCGCAACAATTAGAAATATGGCCTTGGTATTCTTTGAGCGTGCTGTAGTGTTGTGTCCTAAGCATGAGGGCTGCTCTGTATGCCGTTCCTGATGACGCTTCTGATGTGTGGTGTGTACTAAAAACGGCTATGTCGCCCCACACATGGACAAAGTAACTACCGACCATTTTTTCGACCTCCCTTTCATATCCAACTCCTGGAACGCTTGGTCTATTCTCGACTAACCCTCTATTCTCACTAACTCCTCCTTGACCCCATCATCTTGTTTCCGCTCTAATGTATTCCACTGAACTGCTCTTTCTAAAGTCTCCAATGATCTCCTACTGCAAAATCCAAGGTGACTATTCTCTCCTTTCTCCTGGATCTATCGGCAGCTTCGATACTGTGAACCCCGCAGCTCCTCCTTAGGAGCTTCACTCCATTGGCCTAAAGCCTGCACTCTCTTTGTTTTTCTTCCTATCTGCCTGACCGCACTTTCAGTGTCTCCTTTTCTGGATCTTTCTCTTCTCATCTTCCTCTCAGTGTCGGGTTCCTCAGGGATGATCCTAGGCCTCCTCCTCTTCTCTCCGCTAGACTGCCCCCATTGACAAACCATCAGCGATTTGGTTTCCACATCATCTTTATGCTGATACCCCAGCATATCTTCTGCACGGTGCATCACCCTGCCTTTAATCCAGAACCCTAGTGATTGTCTCTCTCGTCTCTACATCATTCCTCTCTCTTCCGTGAAACTTAATCTTTCCTAAACTTAACTTCTTGTCCTTTCCCTCATCTATCCCACCCAAACCTTACCTCTCCATCTCGTCTGTGGTAATCACTATAGCACCGATGCAGCAGGCCCCCGCTGTTTGGTATTTGTTCGGGACTCTGACCTCTCCTTTTTACCGATATATTCATAATCTCTTGCTCGCTCTTGCCGCATGCATCTCAGAAACATCTCCAGAATCCGGCCGTTTCTGACATTTGAAACTCTAACTGTAATTGTTTGCCTTAATTCACTCGCGACTAGACTACTGTAACTCCTACTAATCGGTCTTCCACTCTCTAAACTCTCCTCCTCTTTCAATCTATTTTAATGCGCAGCCGGCCGTCTTCCAGGCCCAACTCTACACTATGCCGTCCATTTGTGCCAATCACTGCACTGGCTACCTGTCCTCCGTCCGTATTCACTTTAAAATAATAACCCTCATCCATAACTCTGAATAATGCTGCCCTCCCTCCTCTCTTCTCTCATCTCAGTCATCGCCCTTACCCGTGCTACTTCGATCTGTCAGTGACAAAGATTATCTCTACCTTAATTGAACCTCCATGCACGTATCCAGGACTTCTCCGCGAGTTGCCCCATTCTCTGGAATCCCTTCCCCTCAGCTCTGCGACCTAATACCACCCTCCAAGCTTCAACGTGCTCTTAACCCATCTCTTTAGCAAGCCTATCCTCTCGCTAACTACATGAAATTTCCAACTCTCCCTTACGACCATCCAGCTCCCTCTGTTTATCTGGCAAACAACTGATAATTACCAACGCCAGGCTTCTCTGCGTCTTTTTCACCTTGGACCCTGTAAATAAGATGGCGGCTGAATGGCTGTTCAAGCAGCAACATCTTTGTTTAGTAATTTATTTATGAAATTATTTTATATGTTCCCTTATAACGAATGGCTGGACCTTTTACAACCTCTTGTGGTCACCCCCTTCATCCTCATAGTCCTGTAAGCTCTTGTGAGTCAGGGCCACACTCCTATGTTCCATATGACTGTTTGTTCTTTGTATGTAATATATTTGTCTATTTCCCCTATGTTGTAAAGCGCTATGGAATTTTATGGCTCTATATAATAAAGATTTTATTATTATATGATTATTCTAGTAGTGAGTTACATAGGGCTTTAAGTATGTGAGTAGCAAGGATAATTTGACCACATGTATCAATGAAAGAGCTACATATATTACATGCCATGCCATGGGACTTGTAAATGTTTTTTTTTTTTTTTTGGCTGTCGATTTGTTTAAATCCAATGTACCAACACGTATAGGGATTCTTCATGTTTTATACTTGCTTCTAGTGTAAGATATAAATCGTATGTAGATTATATAAGCTTCTAGAAATAGAGATTCTGAATCAGTTACACCCTTTGTCTCTGCTTTGGTCACTGTGGCCACTACAATTCCATGATACTCCCAATAATTAAGTAATAGTTCGTAGCCAATTGGGCGAGAGCTTGTCAGACCTGGCATACGTATGGAATGAACACTACCAGAACCCATAAATGTCCACAATTGCGTATTGCTACTTACAGCGAGGAGGAAGAATTTTTTGTGGTATGGCCGACCCTAAAAGCTTCTATTTCTTGTCTTCACCGTAAAGGTGGATATCTTCCTCATCAGAACAGCTTTGAACATGAATCACAGTACAGATCTAGTTTCATCCTCTTCTGTATGGATTTGAATTGCAATTTGCTTCTAAAAAGAACGCTTTTAATTGAATCTCATTTCCAGATGCAGTTGGTCCAATTACTGTTCCTGTGTTAGATGGGTTCTTCATAAACCCCCCCACATATTCACCTTTGGTGCCTTAAAGAAACCTCTGCAAAAATAACCCCCCGTAAACTAAATTTATTTTCATACACTGCCATTAGAGATCGTTGCCTCTATCCTTCATTTACCCTCACATTCCTAAACCTAAGCCATGAGGTCCTAAAGCTGTCATGCAATGACCGGTTAAATGTCCATGAGCATTAGCATATTCAAGCGTCCACTCCCCTATCTGAGTGGGAGGTACAGCCACACCCCCCGGCCTGACTGACAGCCTGTATATGGAGTAGCTGTCTAATGATGATGCTTCCTGGTGCTGGCTTCCCCGCAAGCCTTTTGTGTATCGGAGAGATTACACAGCTCCAGCGCCATGTTTACGGCAGACATGTCGGATTCATGTGTAGCTGATGTCTGTGTCTCTCACCTGTATTTTACTAGATGCAGTCATTTCAGCATATGCCGCACACACTAGCCATGCGTTACTATCTTACACACAGACATGAGCTGGGGAAGGAGAGTGGAGGGGGTAACAGGGGTGACATCACTGCTCTGCCATGTGACCCCCTCATTTACATGATAAAAATGGATGATTTACAATGAATACTGTATGAAATAACTAGATAAAGGCTGGGCTTGGACTCCTTGTGAGCTTCTCCAATAAGGTAGTAGTGACAGGACAGGTGGTCCTTAAAGGAAATGTCAGTAATAAATAAACATCAAGTGGTGCTCATTAGAGTTGGGCTTATTCTTTTCTGGACTGTCGTCTGCCAATTCCCCGTTTAAAACAGATCCGTTTATTCCGTGCGCATCAGTTTTTTTTTTCTTTCCATATCTTATCTTATCCTTTTTCTTTGTTCTTTTTCCCGTACACTAAAGGCAGATGGCTGAACATTAGTTAAAAGAGATGACTGGTTCCCCAGCAGCATCAGGGAATAAAACTAACTGCACATTATTTCTTTATTTCTTTATTTATTTTTTTTTGTGAATATTTTTTGGGGCAGTCAACAGACGCATGGCATCTCTGTGGGGGGGAAGGTGCGGACAGAGCTGGATTATCATTGTAGCCCCTTCTCCAGACCTAGGATTCTTTCTTCTCCTTCTTTTTACTGTCCTCAGGGCACCAATACTTTGAAACCTGTTGCTTTAACCGATTCACAACCGACCACCGTGTATTCACGGTACTTCGGGTCCCGGTGCATGGAGAGGGCTCATGGGCTCCATAGCCAGTAAGTCTGCATATTGCAGTAAAGACTTACCGGTAACACCCGTGATCGGTAACACCCGCGATCGCGGCGGCTTCAAAACTGTAGTATGGAAGTATATGATAGAATCGATCAGACTACACCTAGGGTTCAGTACTTAGGGAGTCTGAAAATGTAAAGGAAAAAAAATTTAAAACAAAATTATATGACAAAAACCCCTTTCCCTAGAACTGAATCATTAAATAAACAGTACAAATCATAAACACAATTAAGTACTCCGGATGCCGGATCTATTAAATATTAATTTTCACAGCATAACCCATAACGAAAATGGTGCCCAAAGTCTATAATGGCAACTTTTTTGCCATTTGTGTAAATATAAAAAAAAACTATACAAAGTGATCAAAAGGTTGTACGTACTAAAATGATATAATATTGAAATATAATCAAAAGTTTGCAAAAAAATTTCATCACCCACAGCTCTTAACGTGAAGTAATAAAAATTATTACGTCATAAAAAAGAGGTAAAAATAAACAAAAAATTGTACAGGATTTTTAATCTTTGTAAATGTGTGAAAACATTATAAAACCTATCCAATTTGGTATCCCCGTAAGTCGGATTGACTCCAAAGAAGAGTCGTCACATGAAAGCCGTATATCCAAAATATGTATTTTCTTATATTTGGAGTTTTTTTCCCGCTTCCCAGTCTGGCATGGAAATATTCAATTCCCACTCTGAGTGAATTTGTTACGTAGAAACAGCCATCCACCGCTCTTTTTGTGTAAAATATGGTGGGGATGAAATATGGAATGAAAACGGAAAGGGCCGTCCTTAACCGGTTAATTTGCATCTGCACTTGTGAAAAAATGGATGTGGCTTTTGGCCCTAAAAGGTTCGCATCGTCTTGTTGGGGTTAAAGACAGGAGCTGGTATCTACTCGGAGTCCCCCCCACTGCCCCTCATAGGAAAGAAATGTCTGTTATCCAAGTATCCGCATGCCCTCCATAGATTCCTTTCAAAAGACATTTCTATTATTGTGATGGAATCCCTATATGTCTCCCTCTCTGCTGTGCATTATCAGCAGGACTCTGATTTGAAATTTAAGCCCATGTAAATGCTTTGTTTTCCAACGTTTTGGGAAGGTTGACAATCGGGAGACGTTGGCTTTGTTGACTATAAAGGCTGTATGTTTCCATCCATGTGTCTATTAGCTGTAGGTCCATCTGACAGAGAGAGTTAAACCTAATGGGTGCGTAACCTTTTGGTGGCAGTAAGACTCTGTATAAGGGAATCTGAAAGTGAGTGTGTCAGTGTCCCTCGCTCTGCCTATATGACTCATCTATCCCTGAGTGAAGCCGCTGTCCACTATAGATGGTGGAATACCACTCTGCAGTGATTCTCTGTAGTATAGTGGTCTCTATGTCAGACATCCTGCAGTCATTGGAAGTTTTTGCTGCTTGGTCGTCATCTTGCACCACTTATTGTCCACGCCGTTTCCTGGCCATCAGCTGACTCTTGCTGATCTCAGCACCCACCGCCATGCAGGAAACAATTCCAGCAATGTGCTGTGGATGTTACATACTTGTCAGTTTCGTTCTGGGATCATATTGTGTTTCGCTACTTCCTTGCTTCACATACCTGGGGCTGTCAGCCTTGTTATGTGATCTATTGGATAGGATCTCGCTATGCTGCCTCGCAGGGACCTGATGGCGTTGGTGCTTGTCCTTTCATATCAATTTTGATGTAATTGTGAATATTTTTCCTATTATGTATCACATGTTTATTATCAGTGTTTTCGATCTTTACGGTTATAACACAGGAAGATCTTTCTTTCTCATCCATGCAAATTCTGCAAGGCCTTTTAATGCCTCCAATTATTCTTTATACTAGAGGGACTTTTGGGTCCCCTCTGACTCCTTTTTTGGACCATGACCCTGAAAACCTTTAACATGTAGAGTGATTGCTATTGCTGCAGATTCTTATCATCCTCACTCTCCCACTTTTTAAACCCTCATTATTTCTATAATGAAACTTCCTTTTTAAGGGCTATGAAGACATACAGGTGATATTTAAGTGTATAGTAGGAAGTTATGAGGGATGTGGACAAACTTTTTTTCACTTTCTGACTTCCACATCCCACGTTTGTACATTTTTTTTTTTTTTTTTAATTTTTGATTGCTCAAAACCATTCATTCTTTATAACATAAATTAAAACGTCTACAGCTAATAAATGTCCCACATAGTTTATTTAATAACCTTTTAGAGATTTTTTTGGACGCATGTCCGCTATCAATAGGGTATTGTAATTTTACGAATTGTTGACTATCAAGCTGTAGTGTTTTGCTCATCTACACCTGTGTTCCACTTTTCATTTCCTCTACTAAGTGGTAGTGATTTGCTATTCCTGCTCTATTCAGCAGTGAGTTAGTTACATGTCCAGTTATAGATGACAGATGGAGCTGAGCTTGTCACATGACACACCCATGATTGTCCTGATGTGTTATCTGTTTTTTCCATAGTCCCTGCTATAAACTTTCAAAATAGATGAAACTGTGACATATTCAGAAACGGCGAATACTGACACTAGGATCGGATAGCTTTGGGCGTAGGCCTCTTACACACAAACGTATGAAACGGCCTTATCTACTGTACATTTTTCATACAGATAGCATAACCAGCAACATTTAATTCAATGTGCGGCAATATACCACCCCATTTAACGCGTCTAAGTCTTCAGCCTTTTTTTCATACATTGTTCGCTTCCACCTTAAAATTCTATACTTGTATACATTTCCCATGTTCGTAGCTGTTTGAGGGGCTTTATTTCGCAGCAACAAATTGCACTCACAGTGATGTTAGTTCTTGCCTTGTTTCTATTAAGCAGAAAAAAAATCCAAATGCGGTGAAATCAGTGAAAAACAAATTTGCACCATTTTTCTTTCTTGTGCCTTGTTTTTTTTTATGAGTCAATTGCGCCCCCAAATAACCCTCCACTACTCATGGATACAAATTTATATGTGAATGCTTGTGTACGAATAAACATTTGTTTTTTCACTATTTTGGTGCTGCTAATACGTAACTTGTTGTACAACTGTGGAAGTGTCATTTTTGTGATAGATGAGTTGACCTTTTTCATTGCTACAATTTGGAGGACTGTACCACTTTCTGATCACTTTCGTAAATTTATTTTATGAGGAAAAGTTTTTTTTTTTTTTTTTTTGGGGACATTTGGGGATTTTTTTTTTTGGGGGGGGGTGGGTTCAACACCGTAATTCCCCTTTATAATTTTGGATCATACCTTTTTTGTGCGTCATACCTTCCATGTTTATTATTTTATATCAGTTTCCAGAAAGGGGTTTAATTTTCAACTTTTATGTTTTATTTATTTACTTTTTTTGACAATTTTTCAACACCCTAGGGTATACTTTACCCTGGTTGGCCTATTGATCCTACCATACACTGGCCATACTAAATATGGGATTTATGCATTTTCCACAGGCACTATTACAATGGCACCACTATGTGTAATAGAATGGTTTCTAATAGATGGTGTTGCACTGGATCATGGGTGTTAGCCGTAGGTGTTTGCTGCAATTATCAAACCACATGTCTTTTGACAATAACTCAACGCGTGAGCCCTCTTTATACATCTAAGAGCTCCATGACGTACGGCATAAACGGCCGTATTGTCAACTGTGTCTGTACCGTGAAACGGACCGAATATATGGCATGTCCCTACTTCTCTGTGTTTTCGCGTCCATACACCCCATAAAATCTAAGGGACCTTTGAAATACATGTTGCACCTGTGGCTGCAATACGTTGTGGTCGTGCATTACCATGGAAGAGCAGAACAGTGGAGTAGCCATCAGTTCCCCGCCCACTTGATTTATACTACATATACAGTTACATACAAATGAACAACCTCATGTATGGATGGATTTATATTGCACAGAAATACAGGAGATGGAGGTCCCTTTCACCTGCACGTATGGGGACATATATCAACGGCTGTATATATGTTCTCTTACCTGCTATGCCGACTATATAACATGCCTTTCCCATTTGGAGCTGTTCCACTAATGGGAGGGGGGGTTGAGCAGCGTGATCCCTCCTCCTGCCATGAGGTCTCCTTTACTTAAAGGACACGGTTATATTTAGCATAATAAATAAATTCCCTGATATACAGCTGCCCCTTCCCCCCCCCCCACCAAAAAGAACATTTTTTAGTTGGAGATACAGCACCAGAATTGGCAACGTGACCTAAATATGTAATATATAGCAAATACCAATTGTGGCGGCGCCCTAGTCCGTGATGTAGCACTTAAATCGCAACAATTAGAAATATGGCCTTGGTATTCTTTGAGCGTGCTGTAGTGTTGTGTCCTAAGCATGAGGGCTGCTCTGTATGCCGTTCCTGATGACGCTTCTGATGTGTGGTGTGTACTAAAAACGGCTATGTCGCCCCACACATGGACAAAGTAACTACCGACCATTTTTTCGACCTCCCTTTCATATCCAACTCCTGGAACGCTTGGTCTATTCTCGACTAACCCTCTATTCTCACTAACTCCTCCTTGACCCCATCATCTTGTTTCCGCTCTAATGTATTCCACTGAACTGCTCTTTCTAAAGTCTCCAATGATCTCCTACTGCAAAATCCAAGGTGACTATTCTCTCCTTTCTCCTGGATCTATCGGCAGCTTCGATACTGTGAACCCCGCAGCTCCTCCTTAGGAGCTTCACTCCATTGGCCTAAAGCCTGCACTCTCTTTGTTTTTCTTCCTATCTGCCTGACCGCACTTTCAGTGTCTCCTTTTCTGGATCTTTCTCTTCTCATCTTCCTCTCAGTGTCGGGTTCCTCAGGGATGATCCTAGGCCTCCTCCTCTTCTCTCCGCTAGACTGCCCCCATTGACAAACCATCAGCGATTTGGTTTCCACATCATCTTTATGCTGATACCCCAGCATATCTTCTGCACGGTGCATCACCCTGCCTTTAATCCAGAACCCTAGTGATTGTCTCTCTCGTCTCTACATCATTCCTCTCTCTTCCGTGAAACTTAATCTTTCCTAAACTTAACTTCTTGTCCTTTCCCTCATCTATCCCACCCAAACCTTACCTCTCCATCTCGTCTGTGGTAATCACTATAGCACCGATGCAGCAGGCCCCCGCTGTTTGGTATTTGTTCGGGACTCTGACCTCTCCTTTTTACCGATATATTCATAATCTCTTGCTCGCTCTTGCCGCATGCATCTCAGAAACATCTCCAGAATCCGGCCGTTTCTGACATTTGAAACTCTAACTGTAATTGTTTGCCTTAATTCACTCGCGACTAGACTACTGTAACTCCTACTAATCGGTCTTCCACTCTCTAAACTCTCCTCCTCTTTCAATCTATTTTAATGCGCAGCCGGCCGTCTTCCAGGCCCAACTCTACACTATGCCGTCCATTTGTGCCAATCACTGCACTGGCTACCTGTCCTCCGTCCGTATTCACTTTAAAATAATAACCCTCATCCATAACTCTGAATAATGCTGCCCTCCCTCCTCTCTTCTCTCATCTCAGTCATCGCCCTTACCCGTGCTACTTCGATCTGTCAGTGACAAAGATTATCTCTACCTTAATTGAACCTCCATGCACGTATCCAGGACTTCTCCGCGAGTTGCCCCATTCTCTGGAATCCCTTCCCCTCAGCTCTGCGACCTAATACCACCCTCCAAGCTTCAACGTGCTCTTAACCCATCTCTTTAGCAAGCCTATCCTCTCGCTAACTACATGAAATTTCCAACTCTCCCTTACGACCATCCAGCTCCCTCTGTTTATCTGGCAAACAACTGATAATTACCAACGCCAGGCTTCTCTGCGTCTTTTTCACCTTGGACCCTGTAAATAAGATGGCGGCTGAATGGCTGTTCAAGCAGCAACATCTTTGTTTAGTAATTTATTTATGAAATTATTTTATATGTTCCCTTATAACGAATGGCTGGACCTTTTACAACCTCTTGTGGTCACCCCCTTCATCCTCATAGTCCTGTAAGCTCTTGTGAGTCAGGGCCACACTCCTATGTTCCATATGACTGTTTGTTCTTTGTATGTAATATATTTGTCTATTTCCCCTATGTTGTAAAGCGCTATGGAATTTTATGGCTCTATATAATAAAGATTTTATTATTATATGATTATTCTAGTAGTGAGTTACATAGGGCTTTAAGTATGTGAGTAGCAAGGATAATTTGACCACATGTATCAATGAAAGAGCTACATATATTACATGCCATGCCATGGGACTTGTAAATGTTTTTTTTTTTTTTTTGGCTGTCGATTTGTTTAAATCCAATGTACCAACACGTATAGGGATTCTTCATGTTTTATACTTGCTTCTAGTGTAAGATATAAATCGTATGTAGATTATATAAGCTTCTAGAAATAGAGATTCTGAATCAGTTACACCCTTTGTCTCTGCTTTGGTCACTGTGGCCACTACAATTCCATGATACTCCCAATAATTAAGTAATAGTTCGTAGCCAATTGGGCGAGAGCTTGTCAGACCTGGCATACGTATGGAATGAACACTACCAGAACCCATAAATGTCCACAATTGCGTATTGCTACTTACAGCGAGGAGGAAGAATTTTTTGTGGTATGGCCGACCCTAAAAGCTTCTATTTCTTGTCTTCACCGTAAAGGTGGATATCTTCCTCATCAGAACAGCTTTGAACATGAATCACAGTACAGATCTAGTTTCATCCTCTTCTGTATGGATTTGAATTGCAATTTGCTTCTAAAAAGAACGCTTTTAATTGAATCTCATTTCCAGATGCAGTTGGTCCAATTACTGTTCCTGTGTTAGATGGGTTCTTCATAAACCCCCCCACATATTCACCTTTGGTGCCTTAAAGAAACCTCTGCAAAAATAACCCCCCGTAAACTAAATTTATTTTCATACACTGCCATTAGAGATCGTTGCCTCTATCCTTCATTTACCCTCACATTCCTAAACCTAAGCCATGAGGTCCTAAAGCTGTCATGCAATGACCGGTTAAATGTCCATGAGCATTAGCATATTCAAGCGTCCACTCCCCTATCTGAGTGGGAGGTACAGCCACACCCCCCGGCCTGACTGACAGCCTGTATATGGAGTAGCTGTCTAATGATGATGCTTCCTGGTGCTGGCTTCCCCGCAAGCCTTTTGTGTATCGGAGAGATTACACAGCTCCAGCGCCATGTTTACGGCAGACATGTCGGATTCATGTGTAGCTGATGTCTGTGTCTCTCACCTGTATTTTACTAGATGCAGTCATTTCAGCATATGCCGCACACACTAGCCATGCGTTACTATCTTACACACAGACATGAGCTGGGGAAGGAGAGTGGAGGGGGTAACAGGGGTGACATCACTGCTCTGCCATGTGACCCCCTCATTTACATGATAAAAATGGATGATTTACAATGAATACTGTATGAAATAACTAGATAAAGGCTGGGCTTGGACTCCTTGTGAGCTTCTCCAATAAGGTAGTAGTGACAGGACAGGTGGTCCTTAAAGGAAATGTCAGTAATAAATAAACATCAAGTGGTGCTCATTAGAGTTGGGCTTATTCTTTTCTGGACTGTCGTCTGCCAATTCCCCGTTTAAAACAGATCCGTTTATTCCGTGCGCATCAGTTTTTTTTTTCTTTCCATATCTTATCTTATCCTTTTTCTTTGTTCTTTTTCCCGTACACTAAAGGCAGATGGCTGAACATTAGTTAAAAGAGATGACTGGTTCCCCAGCAGCATCAGGGAATAAAACTAACTGCACATTATTTCTTTATTTCTTTATTTATTTTTTTTTGTGAATATTTTTTGGGGCAGTCAACAGACGCATGGCATCTCTGTGGGGGGGAAGGTGCGGACAGAGCTGGATTATCATTGTAGCCCCTTCTCCAGACCTATGATTCTTTCTTCTCCTCCTTTTTACTGTCCTCAGGGCACCAATACTTTGAAACCTGTTGCTTTAACCGATTCACAACCGACCACCGTGTGTTCACGGCACTTCGTGTCCCGGTGCATGGAGAGGGCTCATAGTCTACACCCGCAATCGCGCCGGCTTCAAAACTGTAGTATGGAAGTATATGATAGAATCGATCAGACTCCCTAGGGTACTTTAACCCTAGGTTGTCTGATCGATCCTATCATATACTGCCATACTACAGTACAAATTTGGTATCCCCGTAATCGTATTGACCCAAAGAATGAAGTAGGCACAGTGAAAGCTGTAATATCCAAGAAATATATATATTTCTTATATTTGGATTTTTTTCCTGCTTCCCAGTACATGGCATGGAATATTCAATATCATCACTATGAAGTGAAATTTGTTATGTAGAAAACAAGCCCACACAGCTCTTTTTGTGTAAAAATAAGGTGGGGAGTGAAAAATGGAAATGAAAAAACAGGAAAGGGCCTGGTCCTTAACCGGTTAAATTGGCATCTGGCACTTTGTGAAAAATATGTGGCTTTTGCCCTAAAAGGTTGTAATTCGTGTGACCCAAAAATGAAGTAGGCACAGTGAAGCCGTAATACCAAAATATGTATATTTCTTATAATTGTGATTGTTTTTCGCCGCTTTCCCAGTCATGGCATGGAAATATTCAATATCATCACTACTGAGTGAAATTTGTTCTAAGAAACAAGCCATCCACGCCCTTTTTGTGTAACAATATGGTGGGGATGAAATATGGAATGAAAAACGGAAAGTTGGGGCCTGGTCCTTAACCGGTTAAATTGGCATCTGGCACTTTGTGAAAAATATGTGGCTTTTGCCCTAAAAGGTTCGCCATCGCTGTGTTGGGGTATAAGACAAGGAGCTGGTACTCGGATTGATCCAATGCCCCTCAGAAGGAAGAAGGTTCTGTTATCCTAAGGATCAGCATGCCCATCCCTAGAAGATCCTGTCAATAAGAACATTTCTATTATTTATGGGAATTCCCTATATGCTCCCTCTAGTCTGTGCATTATACAGGCAGGACATTGATTGAAATTGAAGCCATGTAAATGCTTTGTTTTCCAAACGGCTATGGAAAGGGTGACAAATCGGGAGACGTCTGGTGTCTGTTGACTATAGAAGGCTGTATTGTTTTCCATCCATGTGTCTATTAACTGTAGGTCAGTCGGATCATAGAAGTGAAAACCTAATGGGTGCGTAACCCTTTTGGGTGGCAGTAAGACTCTGTATAAGGGAATCTGAAGTGAGTGTGCAGTGTCCCTCCGCTCTGCCTATATGACCATCTAATCCCTGATTGTAAGCCGCTGTCACTATAGATGGTGTGAATGACACTCTGCAGTGATTCTCTGTAGTATAGTGTATCTCTATGGTCATACATCCTGCAGTCATATTGAAGTGGTTGCTGGCTTGGGCTTCATCTTGCACCACTTATTGTCCAGCGCCGTTTCCTGCCATCAGCTGACTCTTGCTGATCTCAGCACCCACGCGGCTCATGCAGGAAACAATTCCCAGCAATGTGCTGTGGATGTTACATACTTGTCAGTTCTCGTTCTGGGATCATATTGTGTTTCGCTACTTCCTCTTCACATACTCTGGGGCTGTCAGCCTTGTTATGGATCTATGGGATAGGATCTCGCTATGCTGCTGCAGGGCCAGTGATGGGCATGTGGTGCTTGTAATTCTCATATCAATTTATGTGAATTGTGAAATATTTTCTATTATTGTATCTCATGTTTATATCAGTGTTTCAGATCTTTACAGGGTTATAAACAAAGGAAGATCTTTCTTCCGCATCCCAGTGCAAATTCTGCAAGCCATTTATATTGCCTCCAATATACTTATATACTAGAGCAGTGGTGGCGAACCTATGGCACGGGTGCCAGAGGTGGCACTCTGAGCCCTATATGTGGGCACCCAGGCCGTCACCCAGCACAAAGGTCACCATTCAGGACTCCTCCTCTTGCAGTCACAGGCAGCCCAGGACGTGCCATTCAGCACTATTTTAAAGTGATTTGAAGAGTAAGGGAGGAGCAAGGAGGAGTGGATAGAGCTGGATTATCATTGAAGCCCCTTCTCAGGGCCTGTGATTCATCCTGTTAAGGGGACCTAAGAGGGAAGCTACAATAGTAATGCAAATTTCTCCATCTTTCTACTGTATTGGTGTCTTCAGAACGCCAATACATTCGAATCTGTGACACAGTAGCGGGCAATAAGTTACTTTAAATTGGCATTTGGCACTTCGTGAAAAATATGTGGCTTTCGGGTGTAGTTTGGGCACTCAGTCTCTAAAAGGTTTGCAATCACTGTACTAGAGGGACTTTTGGGTCCCTTCTGACTCCTGTTTGGGACATGACCCTGGAAAACCTTATAACTATGATAATGAAATTGCTATTGATGCAGATTCTTATCATCTCAATCTCCCACTTTTTAAAACCTAATTATTTCTATAAATGAGAAATTCCTTTTTTAAGGGCTATGAAGACATACAAAGGGGGATATTTAAGTGTATAGTAGGAAGTTATGAGGGATGTGGAGCAAACTTTTTTCACTTTCTGACTTCACATCCCACGTTTGTACATTTTTTTTTTTTTTTTTATTTTGGATTGATAGAACATAGCATTTATTTATAACATATGACGAAATTAAAACTCTACAGCTAATAAATGTCCAACATAGTTATTTAATAACCTTTAAAGATTTTTTTGGACGTATGTCCGCTAGCAATAGGGTATTGTATTTTACGGAATTGTTGAAATATCAGAGCTTAGTGTTTGCTCATTTACACCCGTGTTCCACTTTTCATGTTCCTCTACTAAGTGAGTAGTGATTTGCTATATACTGCTCTATTCAGCAGTGAGTTAGTTACATGTCCAGTGTATAGATACAGATGGAGCTGAGCTTGTCACATGACACAACCCATGATGTCCTGATGTGTTATCTGTTTTTTTCCATAGGTCTGCAGATAAACTTTCAGAAATAGATGAGAACTGTGAAATATCAGGAAAAGGCAGATACATGACACTTATGATAGGATAGCTTTGCGTTAGGCCTCTTACACACAAACGTATGAAACGGCCTTATGCTACCTGTACATTTTTCATACAGATAGCATACAGCAACATTTAATTCAATGTGCAATATAGCCACCCATTTAACCTCTTATGGATGCAGCCTTTTTTTTCATTCATTTTTCGCTTCCCACCTTCAAAAATCTATAAATGTTATACATTTTCCCATGTTCGGAGCTGTTTGAGGGCTTATTTCAGCAGAACAAATTGCACTTCACAGTGATGGTTATTTCATTCTAGAAAGCAGGAAAAAAAATTCCAAATGCGGTGAAATCAGTGAAAAAACAAATTTGCACCATTTTCTTGTGGCCTTGTTTTTTTTTATGACTTTCAATGTGCGCCCCAAATAACACCTCCACTACCTCAGGGATACAAAATGTATATGTGAATAGCTTGTGTACGAATAAAACATTTTTTTTTCACTATATTGTGCTGCTAATACCGTAACTTTTTTGTACAACTGTGTAAGGTGTCATTTTTGTGATAGATGAGTTGACTTTTTCATTGCTACCATTTGGAGGACTGTACCACTTTCTGATCACTTTTCGTAAATTTTTTTTTATGAGGAAAAAGTGTTTTGTTTTTTTTTTGGACATTTGGGGATTTTTTTTTTCAACACCGGGAATACCCTTTATTATATTTTGATCATACATTTTTTGGATGCTGTCATACCTTACATGTTCATGATTTTATAGCAGTTCTAGGGAAAGGGGGTTGATTTGAACGTTTTATGTTTTATTTATTTACTTTTTTTAAACAATTTTTCAGACACCCTAGGGTACTTTAACCCTAGGTTGTCCGATTGATCCTACCATACACTGCCATACTAAAATATGGCGATTTATGGGCATTTTCCACAGCATCTATCACAATGTGCACCATCTATGTGTAATAGATGGTCTAAATAGATGGTGTTAGCACTGATCATGGGTGTTAGCAGTAGGTGTTTGCTGCAATTCAGCAAACCACATGTCTGTATGACGAGAACTCAACCCGTGAGCCCTCTTTATACATCTTAAGAGCTCCATGACGTATAGGTCATAAATGGCCGTATTGTCCACTGTTCTGTACCGTGAACGAGACAGAATATAGAGCATGTCCTACTTTCTCTAGTGTTTTCGCTCCATACACCCCATAAAAGTCTAAGGTAACCTTATAAATTACATTTTGCACGTGTGCTGCATACAGTTGTGGTCGTGCAGTATCCATGGAGACCAGAACAAGTGGGAGGAGCCATCATTTCCCAGCCCACTGTATTTTATACGATGGATTTATATGGCACAGAAATACAGGACTGGAGGTCCCTTTCACACTGCACGTATGGGGACATATATCACGGCTGCATATATGTTCTCTTACACTGCTATAGCCGACTATAGAACATGCTCTTTCCCATTTGGAGCTGTTCCCTATGGAGAGGGGAGGGTTGAGCAGCGATGATCCCTCCTCCTGTCCAGTGAGCTCCTTTTACTTAAAGGACAAAGGGTATATGTAGCATAATAAAAAAATTTCCTGAGACACAGCTGCCCCCCTCCAACCCCAAAAAGAAATTTTTTTAGTTTGGAGATGCATTAACCAGAATTGGCAATGTGACCAAATATGTAATATATAGCAAATACCAAATTGGGCTGCTCCACAGGTCCGTGATGTAGTCACTTAATCGGCACAATTAGAAATACGGCCTTGGTATTCTTTCAGGCTTGCTGTATGGTTGTGTCACTAGCAGTGAGGGCTGCTCTTTGTATGCCGTTCCTGAATGACGCTTCTGAGTGTGTGGTGTGTACTAAAAACGGGCTATGGCGCCCCACACCAGTGGACAAAGTAACTACCGACCAGTTTCTAACCTCCCTTTCATCTCCAAACTCCTGGAACGCTTGGTCTATTCTCGACTAACCCGCTATCTCTCAGCTAACTCCCTCCTTGACCCCCAGCAATCTGGTTTCCGCTCTATGTATTCCACTGAAACTGCTCTTTCTAAAGTCTCCAATGATCTCCTCACTGCAAAATCCAAAGGTGACTATTCTCTCCTTATTCTCCTGGATCTATCGGCAGCGTTCGATACTGTGGACCACCAGCTCCTCCTTAGGATGCTTCACTCCAAGCATGGCGGCGACAGATGGGCCGAGTTCCATTATGTATCTGGTGAAACACCTGAAAATTCTGCCTGACACAGCTTGTTTGATAAGGGGATGATGTGCTGTATATCCTCTCATGCTCCAGCGTCTGGGGTATAGAGAGTTGAAAGTTGCGCATGGAGACTTGGAGGATCGTGGAGGCAAAATGGACAGGAAACAGCAGAGGCAGTATGCCAGAAGCTCCAGTCCTACGTCACATAGTGACGTCCAGGTTTATGATTGGACTAGAAGGGAGGCTCATCAGCGGTGACGAGCAAGGGGAGGTGAATATTAACAGGACGCAGTCGGTGCGCGCCACGGCTAGTACATACCGGGCGTGCACACCGCACAGATGTCATGATGTTACTCTAGATCAAATAAGCCTAATAATAGACCCCTGAGGAATCTCTGGCAATGAGGAAACACGTAGGGTCTTAGGTCTAAGAGTTAGCCGTCAGCTGATGTTAAATAGCCACGATCATATCATAACCAGAGTAGCCTAATAAATGGAAGTGCAATTACTTTAGGGCTTCATACTGACTGATCAGCTGCAAAGCAACATTCAGCAGCTGTTCTCCTTGAAGATACAGTGTAAAGGGTGGAAGCCAACCACGCTCACACTGGACTTCAAAACTGTCTGTCACTTAGGTCCAGTGGAGACAACGGCAAGAAAGGTTGCAGTGTACACAAACACTAAAGTGGGGACTCGCAAGATCCAAAAGCTAGGCAGAAAACCCACGGTCCAATGTCACCAACTGGACAAACTAAAGTGACAGAAAGTAGTAAAAAACTTCTGTTTTTACAGTCCTGCAGAAACACATTTCAATATAAGGAAAATAAAAGCTAAGTTTTATTTTTAACAAAATACCTCCAATCACAGTGAATCACTAAGCAGGGAGATATTGTTTAAAGATACAGTACCGCTATAGATAAAATCAGTGACTATTGAGACTTACCCTAAAGATAATAAGTAATAGGGATGGCAGGTTTCCTGGCAGCCAAAGTTAACAACGATAAATGTTTTGATGATGCAAAAGTGGTGTTCTCCGAAAGTACAATAATATTCCAAACACAAACGTCCTCAATAAAAACCGTGTTTAATGAAGTTACCGCTCTATACAAGGAACACACATGCTCCTGGTGGGAGTTACACAGATTGTCCCGCGAGGTCTTAGAATCCCTCTGTCCCCAGCTAATCGAGTAAAGACAGTTGACATTAAAGAGAGGTGGGAACAGGAAGCCACAGAGAGCTCTTTAAGGTTGATGCGTATCCTAGCAGAGTAAGAGAAAGTTCAACTGGATAGACTGTTAGCACAACTAAATACAGCTATCGAAAAAGTAAGAGGCTTTGCATCAGACCCCAGCTTTGACAAGAGGGAAAAAATTCTGGAAGCTACTTTGAGCAAATATACCTCTCACATTAAAGAACGTGAACACGCACAATACATAAGGGATACACAAGACTTCAGGGACAAAAAAGTGAAAAGTGAAAACAGCAGACACAGACGTTACCTCATCAGAAGCGGAGGCCTCAGACATAGAGAGTGGCAACATCACTGAAGGGGGTAGGGGCCAACATAAACAAAGGGGGGGGGGGGAATTGAGGTAGAGGAAGAGGTCAAAGAAGGAATTTTTTAGACCTCCCTCCAGGCCCACCACCATACCCATTGAGGGGTAGACAAACTCCAAGCCAGGGGGAACAGACGACCTCCAAGTGATAAACCTCTCCTCCAACCCCCTCACCACCCAAGAAATGAATGGCCTAGTTAGAGGCCTATCCTTTTCCTTATGTGCGAACTAACATCTTTGAGTGGACAAAGGATGTTAACCTGTTCGCAAGAAAATTAAAATGGCGAAAATACTTTCAGATTCAAAACAGAAAAAGATGTATAGAGCACGGTTTAGAGGAATCAGACATTGAAGGCTTCTCTGATCTGGAATCTCTATTCACAGAAGCACATAGAGAGGAAGGAAAAGGTCCTTTCACCGAACTCTCATTAAAAAGCACGAAGGCCCCCCCAGATTACCAAATTACCTTGAGTTATAAAAAGAAATAAACGTAAAAAAAAATAAATCATCAGACTGTGCCTAATTCAAATCAAACCCCTAATAAATTGTCCCATTTCGGTGTTTGAGGTGGATATGCGTGTCACTAAGAGCTAAACACAACGGTCGCAGGTCTCCCAGCAAATTCCTCACAGTATGGTACTAGCTGCACTACTAGTGCCAGCAAGCCCAGCCACAAGCAAATTTAAAAAAAAGTATAACGTTATTGTAGCCCTAAGAAGGGCTGTTGGGTTCTTGTAGAATCACTCCTGCCTAACACTATTCTAATAGAACACCCTAACGCTTTCCCTGACCAGCAGCAGCTCTCTCTCTAGCGGCATCCAGACACAGAATGATCCGAGCAGCGCAGGCAGGGGCTAGTCTATTCCAGGGTCACCTGATCTGGCCAGCCAACCACTGCTATCGACGTGTAAGGGTACCACGTCATGCTGGGTGGAGTGCAGAGTCTCTTGGCTTGTGATTGGCTCTGTTTGTGGCCGCCAAAAAGCAAAACGGCGGGAGATGCCATTTTCTCGAGCGGGCGAAGTATTCGTCCGAGCAACGAGCAGTTTCGAGTACCTTAATGCTCGAACGAGCATCAAGCTCGGACGAGTATGTTCGCTCATCTCTATTCATGACCTCTTTCTCTCTAAGTCTTTTGAAATGCTTGCCATCACAGAAACAGGGATCCAGCAGGATGACTCTGCCTCGGTTGCGGCATTGTCTTATGGCAGTTCACACTTTTCTCACTGTTCCAGAACTGAGAAAAGGCAGGGAGGTGGGGTAGGCATACTCCTCTCTCCACAATGCACTTTCCAGGTCATTCCTCCTGTACCCTCTCTTACTTTCCCATCTTTTGAAGTCCACACCCTTAGACTTTTCCGCCCATTCTCTCTTCGAGTGACTGTAATATACTGTCCTCCTGGCTCACCCTATCAGTTCCTTGAACACTTTGCCTCTTGGCTCTCTCACTTTTTATCCAACCATCATCATGGGAGACTTCAATATCCCTGTTAACACTCCCATTTCCCCTCCTGCCTCCCAGCGCTTAGCACTAACTACTTCTCTAGGTCTTTCACAACTCTGTGATTCCACGACTCTTAATGAGAGAAAAATACTCGATTTGGTCTTCTCCGGGCCATCTTCAATATCTAATTTTACCAATTCTTCCTTTACACTTTCAGACCATAACCTCCTTTCTTTTACTTTCAATAATCCTTCACCTTCTCAGAATCCTTCCACCCATCATTCATACCAGAACCCACGTGCAATAGATACTCACCACCTCACAGAAAACTTACAGTCTGCACTCTCCCCCATCTCCTCTTTCACCTGTCCAAACCTGGCTACTAACCACTATAATCACACTTTCAGAAGCGTGCAAGATGAGATGGCACCACTGACTATCCGAAATTTTCAACACAGGCAGCCTTGGCACACCAAACAAACTTGTTTCCTTCGGCAATACTCTAGAATTGCCAAACATCTGTGGAGAAAAGTCTGCAGACTTCTTACACTTCAAATTTATGCTAAAAACCTATCACTCTGCCCTTCACCTTGCTAAACAGGTCTATTTTTCAAATCTAATATTCTCTCTCTCTAACAACCCCAAAAGGATCTTTGATACTCTTCACTCCTTACTAACACCAAAGGTGCAGCCACCTGTCACAGACCCTGGGGCTGAAGATCTGCCTCCAGTGCCTTATCTTGTTCACTCTCTTCCTTTGAGACAGTCACAGAGGAAGAAGCTCGACCCACTACCTGCATCAGTGACCCCATCCCTCACATCTTGTACAGTCTCTCTCCCCAGCATCACTTCTCACCTCACTAAAATCTTCAACCTCTCTCTCTCTCTCTCTCTCTCTCTCTCTCTCTCTTCTGGTGTTATCAACTCTTCTTTCAAGCATGCTATTGTTACCCCTTTACTAAAGAAGTCTTCACTGGACCCATCCAATGCTACTAACTACCAACCAGTCTCTAATCTCCCTTTCATCTCCAAACTCCTGGAATGACTGGTCTATTCTCAACTAACCCGCTGTCTCTCAGCTAACTCCATCCTTGACTCCATGTTCTATGCAATCCACTGAAACTGCTCTTTCCAAAGTCTCCAATGATCTCCTCACTCCAAAATCTAAAGATGACTACTCACTCATTATTCTTCTGGAATTATAGGCAGTGTTTAATACTGTGGACTACCAGCTCCTCCTCTGGATTCTTCTCTGCATGGGCCTAAATTACAGTGTACTCTCTTGGTTTGCTTCCTATCTCTCTGACAGCATTTTCAGTGTCTCCTTTCTGGATCTTTCTCTTCTCATTTTCTTCTCAGTGTCGGGGTCCCTCAGGGCTCAGTCCTAGGTCCTCTTCTATTCTCCCTCTACACTGCCCCCATTGGACAAATATTCAGCAGATTTGGTTTCCAGTGTCATCTCTGTGCTTATCACACCCAGCTATAAACTTCTGCACGTAACATCACCCCTGCCTTAATCCATAACATAAGTGAATGTCTCTCTGCTGTCTCTAACATCATGTCCTCTCTCTTCATGAAATGTAATCTTTCTAAGACTGAACTTCTTGTCTTTCCACCATCTACTAACTTACCTAACCCTGAACTCTCCATCTAAGTCTGTGGGATCACTATAGCGACAAGGCAGCAGGCCCGCTGTCTCTGTGCTGGACACTGTCCACTGCCCGCTGTTGCTGTGCTGGACTCTTACCAATCGTTTTCACCATATATTCAATCTCTTGCTCATTCTTGATGCATGCATCGACAATTGAAACTTCTAAAATGCTAATTGCTGCACTTACTCACTCTCGACTACACTACTGTAACTCCCTACTAATTGGTCTTCCACTCACTAAACTCTCTCCTCTACAATCTATTCTTAATGCAGCAGCCAGGCTTGTCTTTCAGACCAAACACTACACGGATGCCTCCAGTTTGTGCCAATCACTGCACTGGCTGCCCCTCTCCTTCCGTATTCACTTTAAAATAATAACCCTCATCCATAAAGCTCTGAATAATGCTGCACCTCCATATCTCTCTTCTCTCATCTCAGTCTATCGCCCTTTCCATGCTCTTCGATCTGCCAGTGATGTTAGATTAATCTCTATCTTAATTCGAACCTCTCATGCATGTCTCCAGGACTTCTTCCTAGTTGCTCCAATTCTCTGGAATGCCCTTCCCCGGACTCTCAAACTAACACCCACCCTCCGAAGCTTCAAACATGCTCTTAAAACCCATCTCTTGAGGCAAGCCTATCAAACTCTCTAACTGCATGTATCGTCAACTCTCCCTTTACTAATCCATTCTTTTTCCTATCTCCCGTCTGTTTTCTGGGCAAACAGCAGATATTTACGTTCCAGGCTTCTCTGCAGTCTTTTTCACCTAGGACCCCGTAAATAAGATGGCGGCTGATGGCTGGTTCAAGCAGCAGAATTATTATTTATTAACCCCTACGGGACTCAGCCTCTTTTGGCCTTAAGGACGCGGCCCCATTCTTCAAATCACTATCACTATAAGTGGTTATAGTTTTGGAACGCTATGAGATATCCAGGGGATTTTGAGATTATTTTCTCGTGACACATTGTACTTCAAACTAGTTTAAAAATTTGGATGAAATCTTTTGCGTTTAGTTATGAAAAAAAACAAAATTTGGCAAAAATTTGGAAAAATTCTTTATTTTCAACATTCTAAATTCTCTACTTTTGATGCAGATAGTCATAGCACCCAAATAAATTCATAACTTACATTTCCCAAATGTCTGCTTTATGTTGGCATGGTTTTTTAAGATTCCACATATTTTACTAGAATGTTATGAGGCTCAGAATTTAGGTATCATTTTTCACATTTTTTGTAAAATCACCAAAACCTGTATTAGATGAACCTGCTCAACTTCTAATTGACACTGAGAGGCCTAAATAATAGTGAGACTCGTAAATTACCCCATTGTGGAAACTACACACCTCAACGTATGAAAAACCACTTTTACGTGTTTTATTGGGGTTAAAACAAAATGGAGGTGCAGTCTGCAAATTGTAATATTTTTTCACAATACACTCATTTTGGGTGGAAAATTAAACATTTACAATGGATTAAATGAATAAATTGCTTGAAACAGGGATTTTTATATACACCTCGTTAGAAGATATCCAATCGGTGTGTAATAGAGGAGAGAAGAAAAAGAGAAAGCGCAACCTCGTGAAGACAGTAATGCACAAGGGGAAGGATGGATGGGTAAATTGGTCACTCACCTATTTACATAGGCATAATGCATATGTAAAGTGTAATACCAGCAGCCGGTGGTCTCCTGTAGATCAGCAGCACTCGGACCAGGCTCCGAGGCTGAAGAGGATCATTGAAGAAAAACCCGAATGGAAGCAGGAGTGTTGGCGCTTAGAAAATCCTCGATAAGTAAGTATAAATGGCTCAAAAAGAGTACTTTTTTATTTTACAAAATAAAAGATATTTCTTTTAAAAGATTGTTAAAACAATAAAATAAAAATGCTACGCGTTTCTGCTCCGTACCGGAGCCTTCGTCAGGCATTATCGAGGATTTTCTAAGCGCCAACACTCCTGCTTCCATTCGGGTTTTTCTTCATTAAATGAATAAAGGCTCCACAAAGTTTGTTACCCAATCTCTCCCGAGTACACGGATACTCTATATGTGGTGGTAACCTGCTGTACGGGCGCACGACCGGGCATAGAAGGGAAGGAGGCGCCATCCAGATCAGATTTGCTATGTCACATTGTACAGGCTATGATTTTTTTCTTTTTTTTAATGTGGACCTATAGGGGCTTATTTCTTTTGCCACATGAGATGCACTTTTCTGGTATATAGTGAGTTACATAGGATGTAAGTAGTGTGAGTAGCAAGGATAATTTGACCACATGGATCAAGAGAAAGAGCTACATAATATTACATGCCATGCCTGGGTAACATGTGTAAATGTTTTTTTTTTTTTTGGCTGTCGATTTGTTTAAATCCAATGTACCAACACATATAGGGATGTCATTCATGTTTTATACTTGGCTTCTAGTGTAAGATATAAATCGTATGTAGATATATAAAGCTTCTAGAAATAGAGATTCAGTAGAATATTTATCACCCTTTGGCTCTGCTTAGGTCACTGTGAGCCACTACAAGTCCATGATAACTCCCAATACATTAGGAATAGTTCTGTAGCCAATGTGGGCAGAGAGCTTGGCAGACCATGGCATCCGTATGGAATGAACACTACCAGAACCCCATAAATGTCACAAGTGCGTATTGCTACATACAGCGAGGAGGAAGGAATTTTTTGTGGTATTGCCGACCCTAAGAAGCTTCTATTGTCTTGTCTTCACCGATAAAGGGGATGATCTTCCTCATCAGAACAGCTTTGAACATGAATCACAGGAAAGATCTGTTTCATCCTCTTCTGTAAATGGATTTGAATTGCAATTTGCTTCTAAAAATAATCGCTTTTAATTGAATCTCATTTCCAGATGCAGTTGGTCCAATTACTGTTCCTGTGTTAGATGGTTCTTCAATAAACCACATATTCACCCTTTGGTGCCTTAAAGAGAACCCGTCATGCAAAATAACCCCCCTAAACTAAATATATTTTCATAAACTGCCATTAGAGAGCGTTGCCTCTATCCCTTCATTGTCCCTCTACATGCCTGTAAACCTAAGCAATGAGGTCCTAAGCCATGCTTTACTATACATTACACACAGACATGAGCAGGGGGAGGAGAGGGGAGGGGTAACAGGGGTGACATCACTGCCTCTGACCATGTGACCAGCCTCATTTACATGATAAAAAATAGATGATTTTACAATGAATAATGTATGAAATAACTAGATAAAGGCTGGGATGGGATCCTTGTGAGCTGCTCCAACAGGTAGTAGTGACAGGACAGGTGTCCTTTAAAGGGAAATGTCAGTAAATAAAGTAAACAAATCAGTGGTGATCATTAGAGTTGGGGCTTATTCTTTCTGGACTGTCCGTCATGCATCCGTTAAAAACAGATCCGTTTTATTTCCGTGTCCGCATCAGTTTTTTTTTCTTGTCCATATCTTATCTTATCCCTTTTTCTCTTGTTTCTTTTTCCCGTACACTAAAAGTCAGATGGCTTAACATTAGTTAAAAGAGATGGGGAACCAGTTATCAGTGAATAAAACTAACTGCACATTATTTATTTATTTATTTATTTATTTTTTTTGTGAATATTTTTTGGGGCATGTAAACAGACGCATAGCATTTTGTTTAAATCCAATGTACCAACACGTATAGGGATGTCATTCATGTTTTATACTTGGCTTCTAGTGTAAGATATAAATCGTATGTAGATATATAAAGCTTCTAGAAATAGAGATTCAGTAGAATATTTATCACCCTTTGGCTCTGCCTAGGTCACTGTGAGCCACTACAAGTCCATGATAACTCCCAATACATTAGGAATAGTTCTGTAGCCAATGTGGACAGAGAGCTTGGCAGACCATGGCATCCGTATGGAATGAACAGAACCAGAACCCCATAAATGTCACAAGTGCGTATTGCTACATACAGCGAGGAGGAAGGAATTTTTAGTGGTATCGCTGTCCCTAAGAAGCTTCTATTGTCTTGTCTTCACCGATAAAGGGGATGATCTTCCTCATCAGAACAGCTTTGAACATGAATCACAGGAAAGATCTGTTTCATCCTCTTCTGTAAATGGCTTTGAATTGCAATTTGCTTCTAAAAATAATCGCTTTTACTTGAATCTCATTTCCAGATGCAGTTGGTCCAATTACTGTTGCTGTGTTAGATGGTTCTTCAATAAACCACATATTCACCCTTTGGTGCCTTAAAGGGAAATGTCAGTAAAAAAAGTAAACAAATCAGTGGTGATCATTAGAGTTGGGGCTTATTCTCTCTGGACTGTCCGTCATGCATCCGTTAAAAACAGATCCGTTTTATTTCCGTGTCCGCATCAGTTTTTTTTTTCTTGTCCATATCTTATCTTATCCCTATTTCTCTTGTTTCTTTTTCCCGTACACTAAAAGTCCGATGGCTTAACATTAATTAAAAGAGATAACACCTGGTTCCCCAGCATCATCAGTGAATAAAACTAACTGCACATTATTATTATTTTTTTTTTTTGTGAATATTTTTTGGGGCATGTAAACAGACGCATAGCATATCTGTGAAAATCACTTACTTACCTGATTTCAGCATCTATACTTGAGTAGAAGGGATTGTGGCCTGCAGGTTGCTACCATTGTGATATAACATGCAGGACTGGTGTAGTCCCACTTATATCATAATAGTTGCTACAAGCAGTGTAAGTTCTGCTATTGAAGAGACATCTCTTATGCTTAAACAATAAAAAGTCTCTTGTTCAATAACTTCTAACCCACAGACTCATCTTTGTTCAATTTACTGGATATTTTGTGACCTCAGCTTCATCCACATCTATATTATGCCCATAGGAGTGGTGGGTCATGTGATCCTGTGGCTGCCGCTTTAAATAATTCTCGAGACGTCCGTGTCATTTGGACTTCTGGATGGTAAAGGGGTTGAACTCTCGTTATGCAATGCCCTTCTGTGACTACCACTTCCATCTCACTGGTAATATGGAAGTGGTGTTAATGGAGGAGGGGGGAATTCCTTAATGGGAGCGTGGCCACCTGACACGGGGTAAGTCTGAAAGCAGCTGACCCTGTGGTTTCGATGGGCAGAAGGGGAAAGTTCACCAGGATAAGCTCAGTATGGGTGACCCTATTGGGCTCTTGTGCTTGCCCTGGTAAACTTTCTGATAGGTTTGAGAAACTGCATCAGGAATGATCCTATTCCTACCCTGCACTTTGTATTTCATTCTATGCCAGGATTGTTCTGTCACATACTCTTCATTAAAAATTTCATATGGAAAAAAAAAATAGCTTGAAAACCTGAACGTGTGATTTCAGCCCTATAGTGATCAGTGATTCAGAGGGCCAGCTTATATGAATGCACCAGAAGTGAAATAACTGTACAGTGTATGCTATAGTAACCTGGAAAGTCTCATGCTGTACAGGACTTCATTAGAGCAGCCATAAACATTTATGGCCGAAGTTTACAAAGGTAATTGCGTAATCTTTCTCAAGTAGTAAGTGAGGTCATTTTCTTAAAATCCAAAAAATCTTGGAAATAAAAACTTAGGCTTTCCTGTTTTTACAGCTAAATTCATTCTGTCTTTAGATTAGGAAGATGCACTGACTCTAGGAATGATCTTTTTCCTCAGATTTCTTGTAGCTGGCTTGGAGCATGCGCCTGCCATGTGTTCTCCATCTGTAGACATGAGGACGTGCTTCTGTACAGCTTTCTTCAATTTATGCAGAATTGGAGCGATGATACATACAGGAAAACAAACCAAATACTGTAAAACATCAGGTTCTTTGCAGAGTTAATTGGAGCCATGGATGTTTTTTTAATGATCTTCCCAGGACTTGTCTCCTGTTCTGTCATCCTGTAGGTCATTATTAGGTCCACCATGTAGTAAATAATGCAAGTTTGTGTAAGTCTATTAAGGGGACTTGTGAATATGCAGAAAAAGGTATTATCTAGCTACAAATGCATTATTGCTCTGTTTCGCAAGGGACCATAATAGGACGCTCATAGGGGGCATTTATCTTTTTCTTTTTTTTTTTTTTTTGGATCTAAAATGTAGCCTCTTCAAAGGTTGCTGCATCTGAGTTTTACTTTTTTGCACATGATGTGGAGCCAAAAGCAGGTGCGGTTGAGACAAATAATCGAATCGAATGCTGTTTCTCCTCCTACTTTTACTCCATTCCTGGTTTGGACATCTAAAAAACTGAACATGTGGTCGCACTCCTCGTAAACGAGAATGTGTGCACTTTGTGGGTGATAATCAGGCACGTGATCCCCTGCTTCCGGCCCTTCTTACACCGATAGGTGAACACACACCACTGATGTCAATAGAAAATGACAAGTCGCTCAGTCACAGAGCCCAGTGAGGCCATGGGATAGCGAGAAAAAAATATCTAGCTCACAGCCAAAATAAATGGTCCTGTGCCTGAGGCCTAACATTGTACAGGTTACAGATCTGAAAAAGTTAATACAAATATTTTTGGTGACGCTGCTTGTCTACAATATATATAATGATCCTAGCATTAATCACTTCCATTTTAGTAAATGTAATGGGGAAGTTTTGTCAACTTGAGTTTTAATGATTTTTTTTTCCCCTCTGCTATTTTTGCATTGTAATAGAAGCACGTGTTGGAATGTTCCATTTACAGCGTACTACTACTAGCAAACTTCAGCACCAACACTCATTTGTCTTTCCATTCCTAGCCAGAATAACCTAATAAGTCGGCAAACAAAACACTGGGGAACAGGCTTCGGCCCGATCGCACATGTATTTCCTGTAATTCCGATTGCTAGGCCTGTCCCTGACCCTAGCATTTTGTTTGCAAACTCGACGCTAGCAGCACGTGTGGCCGCACCCTTATAGTATGACAGCAAACAGAGATCTACAAAAATTGTGAGACACTGAACAATCCCATCAAAAAGTCTGGCTATGTACTGGGGCGCGTGCTGTCTGGCTATGTACTGGGGCGCGTGCTGTCTGGCTATGTACTGGGGCGCGTGCTGTCTGGCTATGTACTGGGGCGCGTGCTGTCTGGCTATGTATGTGTGCCGCGTGCTGGCTGTCCTATTACTGGGCGCCGTGCTGGGTCTAGGCTATGTACTGGGGCGCGTGCTGTCTGGCTATGTACTGGAAGCAGGGAGCTGAATAGCTATATAATGGGGGGAGGTTGTGACCAACGCCTTTCCCACCGTAGGCTTGTTTCCTCGAGTCAGTAGGTTTTCCTAGTTTTTTTCTGGTAAAATTAGGGGCCTCTGCATAATAATAATAATTAATAATAAATCATTTTTATATTTGGGCTTATACTCGAGTATATATTTGGGATTGTTTAAGTCTTGCACTAACTTAAACTTTTTCAACAGATTAAGGGCTAATAAACTGAACATCTGCTGTAAACCAGTGACATGATCAGTAACTAACACCAAGTGTTTATCTTGTAAATGATTCTTGTTACCAATTGCATGTATTTCACTGAATATGCAGATGCGATCGGCTGAGCCCCGCCCCTGAACCCTTGCGTTGCATTTTCACTCCACTCTAACTCCCTGTTTCTTCGGTTCTGTAATTCACAGAACCACAGGCCTGATGCAATCTAAAAAGATTCTTTAATAAGACAACGGCATCATGGTACTAGGTTCTATAAAACCGAAGTGACCCTTCCCCCGCAGCCTCTAAACTGGACTTTAAAGGTAACAGAGTCCCTTTAACTCTGATACTGTAGGAAGTATGTTGACATTGTGGAAGTAGCCGTCATCCATGAAATGTGAGTGTATGAATTACCAGCCCCTACATCAATATCAATGATCACATTGGCAGATGTCCCCAGCCTTGCATTAGAGAGCCGAAATCCACATTGCAGTCTTAGCTTTTAGTGACAAGACACTATATACGGTAACCTTTGCACGGGCAGGTTGTACATCTTGACCTTTGTGTGTGTTAATGAATAATGTCTGTCTCCAATAATCATAGTGACGACAATAGAACCAGTATGGAAAAAGACAGCTTAGTACCTGGCATGTGTCCTGGTGTGGATAGTCAGCACATTTTCTGATGATTTGTGCTTTTTCATGCATAGAAGCCGTCGAGACCTGGGAAATGAATGTAAATATCCTTGGTAAAAGTTTTGTAAAACTTTTTTTCTTCTGTATCCTGTAAAAAAATAAATAATTAAATAAACTTCTGGAAATAGGATTTAATAAGTAGCACATGGTGACCTGTCCAGTCTGTGAGTAACCAGCTTTGATCCACACAGTCTGTTTAGATACAGGCCGGCGCCACCAGTAATGTGGCAATGTTTTGTCCTTAAACTGATTATGTAATTTTTTTTCATTTTACAATTAAAATATTTGCTCTTGTGTCTGTGAAATGTTGCACTTTTTCAAGTTGCTCTGTCTAGGCTTGGGATGTGACCTCCATCACTCCTCTGCTTACAGGCAGCAGGTGCTATGGAATCTTATAAGTGGATTTTCCATCTGAGAGATTACGGTGGCAGGATTAGGTCTTTCCAAGTGACATGTTTCATGGCTTTGATGAATGCTTATCTACTTCTTTATATACGGTGTGCATATATATATATACACTCACCGGCCACTTTATTAGGTACACCTGTCCAACTGCTCGTTAACACTTAATTTCTAATCAGCCAATCACATGGCGGCAACTCAGTGCATTTAGGCATGTAGACATGGTCAAGACAATCTCCTGCAGTTCAAACCGAGCATCAGTATGGGGAAGAAAGGTGATTTGAGTGCCTTTGAACGTGGCATGGTTGTTGGTGCCAGAAGGGCTGGTCTGAGTATTTCAGAAACTGCTCTCCATTAATGCTAGATGTCTCAGGAAAGATAGATTAAATAGAATATGTAGAGAGATGGAAAATTGACTAAATACAACTGGAACATCTTTAAAAATTCTAAATATATTCCAAATTGACAGAAAGTTATATGATATTGTTTATGTTTTTTTTTCATCTTCCTCTCTCGTATAGTTTGCCAGAATGTAATAACACAATTTAAAAGGGCCATTTAGAGGGTGAATGTGGGAAGGTGCATTGCAAGGCATCATGCAGTAGATTCATTGTAATGGAAATATAAGTACTTGAATAATCCTGGTAACATGGAAGGGAAGAAATGTAAAAACAAATGTTCACGTCCCATTTCCACCTACCTTGAAATACTAACCTATTATCAACATAGTCAGGGTTAACTTAGCATGACTATTAAATTTCATTCTGAAACAGGGGCTTTCTTCATCTTCTATCCTTTATTATTGTAGCACTGAAATTGTTGATCATTTTTAAATGCAGAAAAGACAATTACACCCAAAGAAAGATGCACATTTTTTTTTTATAAAATTGGTTGTTTTTTCAAGCGCCTTGGAAAAATGTTTTTAGAGTGTGGAAACACCTGCCTTTAAAAGTCGTTCAGAACATCTCACGAATGTCGTTTTCCTTTTAATTGACTTGAATGGCCAAATGTATTGCGGAATGCAAGTCTAATTAATTATTAATAATTAAGCAATTATTAACATCAAAGAAACATTTCTGGATGCTCCTGTTTACATCTGAAGTCTTAATGTAACACATTTTGCGGTGTTTCATATTGCAAACATTGTGCTGGAAACAGTTTTTTTTTTATACTTCATAGTCATGGCTGACACCCCCCTCCTCCCTCTCGTAAGCAAAAGCACTATATTTAAATAAAGGTGGGGGGGGGGGTTAAAATCAATATTTCTCTGGGTCCAAACCCGTTTGCGTGATCCAATAAGGTTAGCAGTCCCTTGGGTAAAGCATAAAAAAATCAGCTTGAAACTAGCATCAGTAACTTTAGCTACATTAGTTTAGTACAATAAATCAACCAGTGAATAACTTTTAATTAAATTTCATTAAGTAGTTTGGTCATGGTAGTAAAGCTGGATAATGCAGTTGCTTGTGTTTAATGATAAATTGTTGTTTGGTTAATAAATTCTGCAAGTTCGACTTACTTTCTAGCATTATAGAATTGCAAGCATAAGCAGTGTTGTAACTAAACCTCAAATTGATAACTTGCATGAAGCGAGCCATTGACAAAGATGGCAAAATTCCAAGTAAAGAGAGAAAGAAAGAACAGTCTCTGGATGGGTTCCGTGCTCTGGAGTACGGGAAATAAATCCCCTTGGATGCATTTTTTAAAAGCTTCTGCCTTTGAAATGATGTCCACTTATACTGTACAAAATATATTTATATTCATTTTTTAAGTTTTTTTTTTTCCTTTGCTTTTTTTCAGCAAGGGCAAACATTGTCAGGTCACTAGACATATGAGTTGCATTTAGAATAATGGAGAGAGATTTTTTAAAATTCATTTCTATTTTTTAACGTTTGCAGAAAAAAAACCACAAAACAATTACCATGGAATGTATTATGGGAAGAAAAAAAGCTCTTGTGGGTGAAAGCAAGATGGAGCTTGTATAATAATTAGTGGACTAGGGTGGGTCTCAGATGGAATATCGTATCTTGATTTTATAATAATTGTCATAATGTTAGATTATTTTAAAATATTTTGGTTTTCTGATTTTAAAAGAATATATGGATTATTCTGCTAATTGGTTATGTCACATTTAAATTAGGACCATTGGTATTGTCATTGATGGTATCAATTATATCAAGCCTTTAGGATGTAAGCCAGCACAGTGAACAGTTGATTGTAGTGTTGCCATCTTAAAGGGGTTGTCCGAGTTCTGAAAAAAAGCTAAAAGTGGCCGGGACAGGGGCTGCCATTACAAAAAATAAAGGATGTACTTACCTTCCGTTGCCCTCCGGGTATCCAGCGCTGCTGTCACTCGGTCCGGGCGCCATGTAAACCAAACATGGCCGCCGGGGCAGCGCTGATTCAGCTTCGGCCGGCAGTGGCCGGGCATGCAGATCCGTCCCCTATACACAGCATTGGGTATGGGGCAGGAAGGTTGGCAGGGTCCGACCGGAACTGGAGGATACGGAGGGCACCGGAGGGTAAGTACATCTTTATTTTTTTTAAGCAGCCCTCTGTCCCCGAACACTTTTAGGACTTTTTTTCAAGAACCGGACAACCCCTTTAATTAAAAAATAGGGAAAAGTTGCAGCCTCAGTAGTGGGGGGAAATGTAGAATGACTTCTTATCATTAACGGAAATCTACCGCTACATAACAGTAAGATTCAGGCTTAAACATTACTCACTAGTGGTCCTCTTCATCCCGGTGGTCCCAGTGTTGGTCTTTTTAAATCCTGACACATCGAACGCCTTGAAAAAAAGATTATAATAGCAAGCCGGAAGAAAGCCAGGGATGCTAATTATGCAGAACATCTCACCACCTCCCTCTCCCATGCTGAGAGAGAGGAGTGAATTCAAGCCTCCTGCATGATAGATACCTGCCTCTCCCAGTGGAAATCATTAGCAGCCCAAAGAGCCAGGACACACTCCACATGCTTTTTCGAAGTCTTTTTTTCCAGAGGCCATCCTGGTTTCTAGTGTCTCAAGATTAAAGGAGACACTGCCAAGATCAGGATGAAGATGACTGAATAGCGTGAGTATTATAGCTTTAATTTTACCTGTTATGTCGTGGTAGATATCCTTTAAAAACTAGTACCCGTATGGGGCCAGGTTCCCACCAGGGTGAGACTTTAATTTATGATATACTAGCATGGTAAGAGGGCCCCTTGATTATGATACTTAAGTGACCTATGGAAAAACCCACAGTGGGGGTCCAAACGGAGCATTGCATTAGAGGGGCCTTTGATAGAAATTTACATTATTGCGGTGGGCTCTGCTGGACGTTTCATTGTTGAGGGAGCTCAGCTGGACATTTTATTATGGGGGGGCCTATGCTGGCATTACCTATTAGGGGGATTCCATAGCATTGATTTTGCCCTCATGCCAGTATATGTTGCATTAAGTGGGAAAACACATTGATGGAAAAATTCACCAGCTGCTGCCGTGGGCACCTCCTCTTCCAACTTTCACGAGGACGCTAGAAAAGGGATGACATTATCCCAATGTATACAGTGAAAACCGTCCATAGCCCTCTGTTTTAAAAGATACGTAGGAATCCATCCAAGTATCCTTACAAAGAGGGAATAGAATAACTGTGACGGTGGCTGACATGTATCTGAACTAGTACTGGTCTTTGCACACCAGGCAGGGAAGGAAAACTGTAAAAAACTGTATAGACTCACTTCAGTTAAAAATAATTCCTCATGACGTCTATTTCGTGTGATGTAATGGCAATGTTCATAAGCTGCATTGATTGCATATAGAAGTAAAGTAGATTCCTTCTTGAATAACATAGAAAGAAGAGCAGTTGGTCATATATGGCAGGAAGAAACCGAGAGAGAAGAGGAAGGAGGAGTGTCTACCAATCGAAGACGCAGTCGACCTAAACACTAGCAATAATGAACGAGAAATGCCTATTTTTGTGGTAACATACAAAACAAGTGTCGATCATTCCCGATCACAGACAGAGATTGTTGTATATTTGTAGTCATAAGCTTTGCCCCCACTGAGTTGGCATTACCGTCTATGAATGCAATTCAAACAGTGTGTGAATGCAGCCTAGGGCCAAAGCAGGTTTAGTTTGGGGTTCAGTGCAACAATGTTAGATACATTGGTTTTTGAGGGATATAGGAGAAAATGTAGTAGATGCTGAACTATCTACAAGTTTTAATGAATGGATTTTAGAAGGATTATTTCCAGAAGGATGTTTGATAATGTTAAATCCTTTGAAGGTCTTTTATGCATTGTCTTATGGTTAGATAGATAGCATAGCAAAAGTCTACAACTTTTAATCAACATTTTATCTCTGCTATTATAAGTTGCTTTCATAGTTGACTTCCAAGCTGTAAGATATAAAGCTCAAATATAATAATCTGTTTTAAACACATGTAAGTTGTAGTTTTACAAATAATTTGTTGTAGCTATTTTGACCAAAATTATAAAATCATTTCAACAGTTATATACATTTAGGTTAGAGTAGCGATTGATTTGAAATAATATGCTTTAATGTGCAGTAAGAATTCATTATCGTTACTGTGCTGCGCCCATAAGTAACGTCTTAGACTTGGATTGTTCATTGAAATATACCTAAAGATAAAAAACTAAATGTTATGATTTAAGCAATGTGTGTCCCAATTTTTTTAACTTAAATTTTCCCAATTCTTCAAAAATTCTCACTTCACAAAAACTTCCATGAACTCATAGACAATAAATAAAAAGTACAAGTGCTTCATCTGGTGTGGGTGCTGTATGGTAATTATAAATCACAAGGGAGAGTACTATAAGAAGGAGGATGCTATATGCAATCCATCAGAGGATTGCTGTATATAAATTTTTAGAGGATTGAACTGTAAATAGGGATGGGATGCTGTGAAGAAGGATCCTGTATATCAACGCATTAGGGAACCCTATATATGAGTTCATCATGGAGGTGCGGTAATAAATTTATAAAGGCGTCTCTACTGTATATAAATTCACTGTATGCATTTTTATCAGACATGACTTTTGATATATAGCCCATGATTTATAGGTATGACCCCTAGTGAGGGACTATTCCCCATACCTCAGCTTCCTGAATGCCATGGTAGCTGGAAAAAAAGGATATGTAGTCACATGGCTTTAAATGTTTTCCAAAGGTGGGAAAATGGAAAACACTGCCTCCTTTTGCACTGCCAGGCAGACTCCCTTAACATTAAGTATGCCTACAAGTAACACAAGCATGACCTACAAGAAGGCCTAATAACATGAGGGTGATTAGCCAAACCAGTATATCTATTCCAGAAAGGAACAGGTTCCCAACGTAGACTGCAAATGTTTCGACTTGGTGGGTCTCTTCAGTAACAGCGCAGGAAACTGGTTTGCTGAAGTGAGAGGCTATTGACTAGGGTCAGTGTCCAGCTTTTCCTTTTGGAATAGATATACCGGTTTGGCTTAATCCCACATCATCTTATTAGGCCTTAATCTAGTCCTGCATGCGTGTTGCCTTTTAAGATAGCAAAATGAAGGCATTGCTTTTCCATTTCCCCCTTGCGAAAATAATATGTGTGAATTACCAGAACCCCCTTGTGGAGCATCAAAGTTTCCACATGCCTATGAGGGCGTCCTTAATGGCAAACTTTCATAAGGAGAACTTCTTACTTCCTGGCCTAGTCAATGGCATCGACATGAACCATATCTTATAGAGAAGTTAACACAAATAATAATGGTTTTAACCACTAAATTAGATTGTACTATTAGAGAAGGGTTCTAATGTTTTTGTTGCTCCGATTTTTGTATTGTGCAGACCCATTCCTCCCCTTCCCATAATACGTCCACTAGAGATTAATTATTGTTTCATAGAGTTCCCTTTTAGACAGAGGCGGCAGCATTGAGGCTAGCAAGAGGGTGGCTTTAGCCTCACAGTGGTAACATGTTCCCTTTTTTTAAAGAACATCATTAGAACTGGGTCATCTGTAACAATTATGGCACAGAGCCCAAGACAATGTTACCACTAAGGAAGGCCCACCTTTCATCAGTTTACACATAGAAGAATGGCAGCAGAGGTTACATTCATGGAAATTGGGGGCACCAGCACACAAAAATCTTTCTTAAACTATGCTCACACCTCCTGAATTATATGTCAGAAAGAGTCTGCTCTAAACATATAACAAGGTGCACTGACGTAGGGACTGCATCTGCATGACATCTCACGATGAAACATTGCATGAACCCACACACCTATATTATAGATTCTATTGCACTTTAACACTTGTAGATTGGTAGGTTAAGTGGATTTACCCCTTAATTCACTTAAAGATTAATTTGCGTATTGGTCTCATTTTAAGACTATTTATACCGATTTTTTCTTACCAATGCCCCCCCAATTATAGACGACATATATCACTCAGTTAGCCTTGCAGTGATCCGTCTTGAAGCACCATCTGACTCCCTGAACATGTAAATATGGACCTAGCCTTGCTTGCCAGACGACATATACAGTTTATATCTTAGGCATATCTAAAAAAAACCATATATTTTATTATACCTAGAGTTGCATTAATAGTCTCTAGTTGTATGGAAACTCTTCCCATTACTTATTGGAAACACCAGTTTTGATTGGCCCACATAAGTGCAAGGGAACAGTTTTTTAAAGAGTTTTCACCAAGTGAAATTAATCAACCTATTTATAGGAAATCCAGTAGAAGAAACTCTTTGTGACCGGAGCTCAAAACGAAAAAGACGATCCCTGCAGGTTCCTCATATTTGTGCACCAAAAACAAGGGATCACTTTCAGGGAGAAGTCACCTCAGACCAGAAACCGACAATATTTGCACTCCTTGCCCGGATTGGCGTCCTCGTTCAGGAACAGTAACTATTTCTGTTAGTACCGGAGTTTGCCATTTGATCTTTTGATATGCTTTTATCATACATGTAAGTACGCTGGAATATAAAAGTTTTTAAAAGTTGGAAACTGTCCTACACTATTCTGGGAATGTCTGCTTATATGGCAGTGAGTGGAGGAGATAGGACAGGGTGAAAATATTGACTGGTTTCTGGTCTGAATGGTGACTTAATCCCTGAAATTGATCCCTTTGTTTGTGCCACAAATAAGGAGAACCTGCATGGATCGTTTTTTCGTTTTCGAGCCCGGTCCACAAAGAAGTTTTCTTCTACTGGATTATTTGATATGGATGATGTTTGTACTGGATCCCTCTAGGACCGTAAGTACAGCTCATATACGAGGGAAGCCCGCATTTTTGTGGTACTGTTATAGGAAAGGTCCATATTTCGTTCGTCAGGGAAAGGATCACTGAGTCACCTCCTCTCAGCTGCAAGGGATGTCGGGTTTCGTCAGGGTCGTGGTGCACACCACGCAATTTGGTTGGATGTCTCGAAATAATCAGGTCATGTACCGTAGACACCTGCTCCTAATCGTTGGTGGTTCCTGGACGATACAAAAAGCTCTTTTCTCTGCGTAGTGGTCAACCCAACAAACATGTAAGCCGCAAAACCAAGAAAGAGACACCATTCTCCCATTCCTGTGGTTTTCCTATTTTCCCTTGCCCCTATGTGCGGTATTTCCAGCTTACCTAAGACTTAGCCAACACTAATCCATTTAAAAGTAAAATAATAAAACAGGTTCAAATTCGGCATCTGCTGCCAAAGTAAACACATTGTCTGGTGTATAGGATGAGGTTAAAGCCCATTTTTCCATCTTCTTTGACTTGTGCATATGAGGCCTGGGCTTTTCGGATCCACTTCCGTCAGCAACAACTAATTGTATATCAAAGGCATAAAATGAAAATAGGAACTGGATTCTGTTTGACTAAATCTCGGGGAAAAAGTAAATTGAATGGCGTTAAATCACAATATACCTAAAGACACGATTTTTCCTCAAGAGTCTACAACAAGTACCGGGTCTTATCATTTACTACTGTAACTTCTGCAAAACTCTCTTTAAAAGTAATTCTGAAGATCCAACAGCTGTAACACAAAGGTCATCATCAGTGATAAGAAGAATTGGCGATTTTTTTTGTTTGTTGTTTGGTTGAAGCATTCTCAGTGGCTTCTTGGTCAGTTGAAGGGACAAAATGAAGCATCCCTACCACACACATACCCTATATAAGGAGAGTTATGTTGCTGGCTTGTATTTCAATAGTGTCCTAATTTACAGTATCACTTTATGATAGGGACAGGCTACACAACTGATTACAAAGTGCAAAGTGACATGTCATGTGTGCTACCAAAGTGACTCCCATGTTTTACCCCTCAACATGCAGACCCGCCTTTGTATAATCAGGGTTGTCTGATTTTCCTATATTGTGATTAAAAGGCATATTAAGTTTCAATTATGCAAGATACCGTGCTTTCCCCATCTATGCTCAAGTAGAACATTGGCAAAATGACTATCGAATGGGTTTTCCAATAGATTTCTGGATTAAAAATATGTGATGATATCTGATCTTGTTGCTTGAGATATATATATATATATATATATATATATATATAATATATAGACTATGATTCACCTGGTTAACTGAGAAGATAAGAACCAGGTTTGCTCTTGTTGTATGAAGAATAATAAAACATTTTCTAAAGACACGTAAAAGGTTCTAGGATAGTGTCATGATGCGTGTATTAAACGGTACATAAATGAATCGGAGGTGATGAAGGTACTGTACAGTAGATTGAGAGTATTCATTGCTTTGAGAAGAGGGTCCAAAATGCTGGGCAACCTCTAAACCCTTGTCTGTCTTTGAGACAAGAAATGCCCAAGAGAGTTCCTTTCTGTTTCCTCACCTGCAGGTCAACAGGTTTATAAATGTGAAGAGGTTATAAGACATGGGTAAATGGTGCAGAATGCCAAGGTTACAGTATTGTCTTGTGCTATATGCTCTTCTGATGCTATATGACTGAGGCTGCTTGGCAAGTTTCTGAAAACAAGACCCTCTAACTTATTTTAGTCTCCCTCTTTAAAAGTTTTCTTAAGTTTAAATTCTGCTGTGGAAACATATTTGGTTTGTTCAAGTGAAACATTATTGTGCATATGGACTGAAACGTTTGAGGCCAAGAAAAGATCAGGAAATGAATAAGTGTCTAGAATAGGCTATTCAGGGTGGTATATGAACATATAGGGGCAGATTTACTTACCCGGTCCATTCGCGATCCAGCGGTGCGTTCTCTGCGGAGGATTCACTAAGGTAGTTACTCCGACGTCCACCAGGTGTCGCTGCTGCGCTGAAGTTCATCGGAATGCACTGGAGTACACCAAGCCAGGCCGGGTGCAGGTAAGCGCGTGTCAAGCGACATTTTTTTTGCGGTGGTTTTCCCGAATCCGTTGGGTTTTCGTACGGCCACGCCCCCCCGATTTCCGTCGCGTGCATACCAGCGCCAATGCGCCACAATACGATCGCATGCGCCAAAATCCGGGGCAATTCAGGGAAAATCGGCGCAAATCAGAAATTTTCGGAAAACCCACGGCAAAACGTGATTCGGTCCCTTGAGCATGACCCCCATATATATAAACATAAAGCCCATCCTTGATATCCTTGTTGTTTTATATGCCCTACAATAGCTTAAAGAAACCATGGGCAAGCAAAATCCCTGATAAAAAAAAGAAGCAGCAGCCGAGGCTGGATGTTAAGCCATAATAAATACTATTGCAATGTACAAAAAAGGTAATTTTCTGTTTTGCTTCTGTGTTTTTTTCTCCGCTGTGTGTTAACGAGCTCAATTTGGAGAAAAAGGATTTAAACAATAAAACAGAAATATGTATGTACAATTACCAGTTAAAAATACAGTGAGAGGCAAGCAAATATGCTTTCTTTTTAGCAGATTGTGTATTTTATGCTCCTGAAAAGATAAAAAACCTAAACATCCAATAATAAATTCATCAGAATATTTATTTTATTGGACCACATATTGTTGTTTGGAGTAAAGAGTAAAGTAGTAATAAACTTCAGCACAAATTTATGTTCTGTGGTGCTCACAGGGTGGTAGACGACAAACAAAAGACTAAATTAGTATATATGTAACATCTGTAATAGACCTACAAGCTATAGAAGATAGAGATAGATAGTAGATAGATTATAGATAGATAGATAGATAGATATTAAGACAAATTTCATAGCTGCCACACATAAGTAAGTTTAGTGCGGTGCTCGCCCTCCTGAGTGGTTTGACTCTCTACTTCTTATACAATAACAAAAATAGGCTGCACACCAAAATGTAAAAAGAAAACGGGTACTTTATTCACCCAAGTGCACATTGAGTAAGGATTAGTGATGAGTGGACCCATTCTAAATGTAACATTCCTACCCAAAATGGCAGTGCCCTGAGGCTTACAGGTGAACAGGTGATTCCCCCAAATTGGGTCTGAACTCGTGGGCTATGGCATATGTAGTGCAGTCAGGTAATCTACAGTACGACATACAGAGTGGTACTGTAATATTTGAAATAGGTGGGCACTTTATATAGGGATAGAAGATAAACAACCAAACAAATCTTTCCTCAAGTGAATAAAATACCCCCACTTTTCCATTAATTTGGAGTTATCCTGATTTCCTTTTATGATTGATAGATAGATCAATAGATCGATAGATAAAACATAGAGAGATATGAGACTGAAATATACAGTGAGATTAATGGATGGAGTTAAAAGATATTCTAGATGATATATGACATTGAGATATATGTTATAAAGGGAGTGTGACAGATGATATGGGTGGATAGAATAATACAAGTATGAGGTTGAAGGAAGAGATATACAGAGTTATGACAGTGAGACATAAGTGAGATGATATGTATAGATGGATGACATTGAGACATACAAAGGTATGACACTGAAATACATCCAGCCACACTCAGGGAACGTCATAGACTCTTTTTGAGTCAAATTTTTCACCCCACTCTTCCCAAAATACACTTGTTAATCACAATATAAAGGAACCATTTTCTGCTGGCTGCTGTGGCAGTAAGATAGATAGACATATATGTAGATAGATGAACATACAGATAGCTAGACATACATACAGACTTATTTACATATTGATAGATAGATAGATAGATAGATAGATAGATAGATAGATAGATAGATAGATCCCCTTAATTCTGGCCCTGCTTTAGATAGATTAGATAGATAGTAGATATAGATAGATATATAGATGAACGATAGTAATTGTAAATAGATATATACTGTTAGATATATGTAGAGAATACTGTAGATACTGACAGACAGATAGTAGATGGATATGTAATAGATAATCAGATTGAAAAGAAGTAGATATAGGCATTAGAGGCATGAAATAAAAAGATAGATAGATGGATAGATAGTATAATACCATACCACAACCTAGGACAAGACTATTACTCTTTCTGTAATGTAAGCAGATCTTTTTTCCCTAATCCTTACCACGTCATAGGGATTGTAAGCATGGAATATGGCTTCACTCTCGTGTATAGATGCATTTTGTTTCTATGTTAATCATCTGTTTTTCCTTGATACCTTCTTCTTCTTCGCTTGGAATAAGATCAAATCAATAACGGCACAATAGCAAAGTATTGGCTGATCATGTATCTGTGTCCCAGACACTTTATAAAAGACATGTATTATGTATGATGTGACCTTCAAATGTCATGAAAGCGTCGAGCAATAACTGTCAGATTTGTGGTTATAAGGGTCTAGATGACTTTTACAATAATTGGACAGCTATATTAAAAGCCGGGATCACTCAGTGTTAAACGAGACACCACACAGGCCAAGGTTCTTCTGGGAATCCATGTCTGCCAATTTTTAAATGAAAGATATTAAAAGGTGCAGAAACGCAATCTCTCTTAAGCCGCCTATCTTCACCTGAGAAGTGCTTTAAAGGGGCAGCTTCATTCCCTGTGTAGCAAGGTGTAAATCTACCTCACCTATGTGATGTATTAGCTTTTGTAGCTGCTGACATGAACTGAAGTTCTACAGCTAAGTTAGTCATTAAGTACAATGTGTCGTCTGGTCATAATATTTTCTAAATGTTTTTTCGTAGGATTATAGGACATCTCGAAATAAAATGCAAAATAAGCAGTCTGCTGCCAAATACAAATATATTAGACATACTTTATTGTTCTTCTGATGAAATGCTTCCATTAGAGAAGTCAAGGCTTATATATATATGTCTTTATGAAGAGCAACACATACACTCACCGGCCACTTTATTATGTACACCTGTCCAACTGCTAGTTAACACTTAATTTCTAATCAGCCAATCACATGGCGGCAACTCAGTGCATTTAGCCATGTAGCCATGGTCAAGACAATCTCCTGCAGTTCAAACCGAGCATCAGTATGGGGAAGAAAGGTGATTTGAGTGCCTTTGAACGTGGCATGGTTGTTGGTGCCAGAAGGGCTGGTCTGAGTATTTCAGAAACTGCTGATCTGCTGGGATTTTCACGCACAACCATCTCTAGGGTTTACAGAGAATGGTCCGAAAAACAAAAAACATCCAGTGAGCGGCAGTTCTGTGGGGGGAAATGCCTTGTTGATGCCAGAGGTCAGAGGAGAATGGGCAGACTGGTTTGAGCTGATAGAAAGGCAACAGTGACTCAAATCACCACCCGTTACAACCAAGGTAGGCAGAAGAGCATCTCTGAACGCACAGTACGTCGAACTTTGAGGCAGATGGGCTACAGCAGCAGAAGACCACACCGGGTGCCACAACTTTCAGCTAAGAACAGGAAAATGAGGCTACAATTTGCACAAGCTCATCGAAATTGGACAGTAGAAAATTGGAAAAACGTTGCCTGGTCTGATGAGTCTCGATTTCTGCTGCGACATTCGGATGGTAGGGTCAGAATTTGGAGTCAACAACATGAAAGCATGGATCCATCCTGCATTGTATCAACGGTTCAGGCTGGTGGTGGTGGTGTCATGGTGTGGGGAATATTTTCTTGGTACTCTTTGGGCCCCTTGGTACCAATTGAGTATCATTGCAACACCGCAGCCTACCTGAGTATTGTTGCTGACCATGTCCATCCCTTTATGACCACAATGTACCCAACATCTGATGGCTACTTTCAGCCGGATAATGCGCCATGTCATAAAGCTGTAATCATCTCAGACTGGTTTCTTGAACATGACAATGAGTTCACTGTACTCAAATGGCCTCCACAGTCACCAGATCTCAATCCAATAGAGCATCTTTGGGATGTGGTGGAACGGGAGATTCGCATCATGGATGTGCAGCGACAAATCTGCGGCAACTGTGTGATGCCATCATTCAATATGGACCAAATCTCTGGGAATGCTTCCAGCACCTTGAATCTGTTGAATCTATGCCACGAAGAATTGAGGCAGTTCTGAAGGCAAAAGGGGGTCCAACCCGTTACTAGCATGGTGTACCTAATAAAGTGGCCGGTGAGATATAATGGTGAAGTTTAAGCTGTTGTCTGTCACGGATCACGGAACAATAGAAAGTGTTGGCTCAGTTCTACAAACCTTGGCTAGCTGACAGGTGAGCTGGACTGTCTAAGGTGTGTGGAGATGCATCCTATACGTGCTGTAAACTACAGCACCCAGCTGTAAATTTATTCTTACTTTTTTAGAGGAATAACTGAGGAACAGCACCATACAGAATTCTAAAAAATATGCTAGAATTGTTGTTTCACTGGGAATACGAGTATTAGTACTATTAGTACTGTTTGTCTAATATAATGCTTCCTTTAATACTTATCCATCTGATTTGTTCGTCATACAGTTGATGTACTTATTAGGCTACACTCACACCATCACATAAGAGGAAACAAAAACAGGATGTTGAATAAAATACCTTTTTATTAGAACAATTAAAACAAATACATTTAAAAAGACAACAGAAACAGTCCACCAATGGTCAAAATAGCTAAATATACATAATAAATAAATCACAATAAGCCTGTATGGAGGTATAGATGGTATAGTTCTCAGAACAAGTCAAGGTATTTGCTTACAAACAAGTATTGCACATTACCCAGGTAGTATCCCACTGTATGCACGCAGTGGGATACGTACTCCTTTTTGTCTCCTCCCCCCTAAAAGTGGGAAGAGTGAACATAAGGAGCATCTAGTGATTTAATGCTGCAACAGGACACTGGACTCTGTAAGCCAAACCTCTGACTCCTAAAGCATGGTTTAAGTCATAAATAAAGCTTATTGTTACTCTTGTGATACAATAACAAGTTATTTAGGTAGGACAAAAAATATTTATTGGAATACAAGCTTAGAACTATAACTTTAAAGCGTAAAGTTATTTGACAAAAAATAGTTTTAGCACAACTGGAGAGAGCCTTTGACAACAATTCCAACGATACCTTTATCATGCTTCTAGCTTATTCCTATCCTGAGATATAGGACTAATAGATATATGAGGCTATCTATAAAACCCTCTCAGCTTTTCCTGAAGTGGAATTCCTGGTTGTGACATCAGCTATGTGCAATGATGCTAATAGCACTTGATGTAAACGGGGCATTGACTTGAACATACAGCTCAGCCAATTAGGATGCAGAAAGCAGAATCGCTGGTGCTTGTACAGAGATCTAGTGCAGGGAAGACGGAGCACTGGAGCTCTGCATCATGCAGTCATCTTCTACATCACAAAAAAAAAATATTAACGGTGGGTTCACACGTTGAATTAACGTGGTGTTTTCAAACGCATCAGAACAGCTGAGAAGAGGAGATTTGTCTGTTTACACAGTTGTTAACATTGCGTTTACAAATTGCATACGTTTGTGTTAGTAAACAGTTTTGCCCTCATTTTCTAAATATAGAAGCAGATAATGTCTACAAACTTGAACTCAGAGGAAAAGCAAACAAATGCATAAAGCTGTATACAGAGAGAACTTGCAGTGGACAATACTGCCTTAATCCAGTTTTCCTGATCACTCTAGCACCTCTAAGATGAGAGCAGACATTCCTTCCTCTCTGATATGTAGCTTCGCTACTGAGCACATACATAATGTACAGTCACATTCACTTCAACTAAAATCATGCTAACTAAAGTGAAAAGCGTCCTACAGAGAGAATCTACACTGGAGAATTGATTTATGAACAGTTTATTGAAACTTCATTTGTGTCATTCTGACTCTTCTGTTTGGTTCTAATGATGTTTATATCACCTCCCCCACTGTCATCACACCCTTTTCCTCACCCCTTCTTCACTTAACATTCACTTTACCACTAATAAATCAAGTTGTTTATAGATTATATGAAATAAGCTGCACTTATATTTATTTATGTATTATAGTAAGGGTAATTATGAAATTTCTTGCATAGATGTGTATATACATGTCTAAATATTTTCAGTATTATCTACATCCTATTGTTTCCTTTATCTGGTGATCCAGTAACTGCCATTTTGTATTTTTAAAGAAAACCCGTCATGCAAAATAACCCCCCTAAACTAAATATATTTTCATAAACTGCCATTAGAGAGCATTGCCTCTATCCCTTTATTGTCCCTCTACATGCCTGTAAACATAAGCAATGAGGTCCTAAAGCTGTATGCAAATGACCTGTGAAATGTCCAATGAAGCATTAGCATATTCAAGCTGTCCACTCTATTCATGAGTGGGAGGTACAGCCACACCCCCAGTGCTTGACTGACAGCCTGTATAATGATGTGAGCCTGTATTAAAAATGAGAAAAATTGCACCCAAAATTCTGAACCTCCTAACAACCTAGAAAAGAGAGAAGATGCATAAAACCCTGCGCCAATATAAAGCAGACATTCGGGAAATGTTAGTTATAAAGTTACTTGGGTGCTATGACTATCTGCCTGAAAAGCAGAAAATTTTTAACTTTGAAAATGAAAAATTTTCAGAAATTTTAGCCAAATTTCAATTTTATTCATAACTAAACACAAAAGATATCATCAAAATTTTTCTATTACTTTGAAGTACAATGTGTGACGGTAAAACAATCTCAAAATCCCCTGGATATGTTAAAGCGTCACAAAGTTATAACCACCTATAATGACACAGGGCAAATTTAAAAAATCAGGCCTGGTCCTGAAGGTCTAAAATGGCATAGACGCGAAGGGGTTAATAGCGTGATTTTGCGTTTATGAAAATGAGAATGAGAATGCGTAATGTATTATAATAAGGGTATTTATAAAATTCTTTGTATAGATGCGCATACACATGTTTAAGTATTTCCAGTATTATCTACAGCCTATCTGGTGATCCAGTAACTGGCATTTTGCATTTTTAACGATCATTGTCTTATGTGCCTCCAGTAGAATATTGCACTATAGCATTAGATATGTATATATTGCCTTATCACTAGGACACTTCAATTCGCTTAGCCAAGCAGCCTTTTTTATTGTATTTATTATGATGAACGCTGGTATATCACACATGTCGCTTCTGTTTACATGCCACTGCGCATGCTCGGCCGCACCACTGCTTTTTCCCCGACGTATTTTGCTTTACCTTCGGGTTCTCGTCCGGACCTTACACTGCGCACGCACGGTTAATCGGAATACCTTGTTGTTTGCCGTCTGTCGACGTCTCGCGATACGCTGATATCACCACAAGATGCGCTATCGCGTCTGATCACATGGTCTCTATCCAGCTCAATCATTGGCTGTTTGGGTCTTCTTAACCTGATGACCACACCCCCAGACGAAAGCTGTCTATCAGCCGAAACGCGCGTCGGGTTGCTGCTATCTCGGGCAACGGTCAAACCAACATGGGTAAGCTTCATACATCATTCTCTGTAAACTTTCTTTAAAAAATACTGCTATACATTTCTTGTGCTTCCCAATAGTACTGTCTTACACTTGCAAATGGCCATTGTTGCCTATACTTGTTTACATTTTTAATAACATGTTTTGATCTGTTGCCTGTGATGCAACTCTTGCTTGTGTCCCCTCTGGAGTGGGATCATTTTTAACCAGTTATTGTTGGGTCTTTCATGCCCCTTTACCAAGAGCTGAACAATAGGTCTCACTAACGTTTTCCAACAAGCTTCATGGTACTAAATTGATAATAGGGAAGAAATATCATCACATTATGATAAATGCTGTACGCCTACCATAACACTGTTGTTTTCCCTATTTTGTGTGTGTTCAATTTTGGTTAATAATGTTTGATTCTAATGTGTCAATAAACTTCTGCCACAATTAAAACCATATCAAATAAAAGTTCCCTGTGTAAGGTTATTATTTGAGTGACTAATTTTCATAGGCTTTGGGGTTGTCTGCTCTTAGTGCAATGTTCTATTGTCTTAGATGTTATGGCTGGAAGTCTGTGCTATGGTTTTACATAGGAGATCAGACATGTGCATCTCTTTACTTTACATACTGGAGTAATTTCATCTGCTTAATAGCATTATGCGTGTACTTTAATATTGGCTGATGATTTAATTAAATGTGGAAAATCTGCAACCCAATACGTTACCATTAAAGTCTACGAAGGCATCATCAGGTAGGTGTTGCAGGTTGACATACAGGGGCAGATTTACTTACCCAGTCCAGTCGCGATCCAGCGCCATAGAAATTCATGGCGTACGGGCCTATCTTTTCCCTTTGTATGGTGCCGCACGTGTGCAGCACTGTATCGCTGTATCATTGCCATCTATGGGACCCAAAGAAGGGAAGCTACATGTACCCTTCTTCATACCAGCGGGACTTCCAGGTTTTGTAAGCTAATGCAGAAGTCCACAGATCCCACACTGTCCTCCATTGAATTCCACTGGACTTTCGCAAACTTGGAATTTCCAGCTGTTGTGGAGCAGGTAGGGTCTCCTGTTCTGCAGATCACAGGATGTCTTGACTTGTACTCCCAGGGTTCTAACATTTATCCCCTATCCTGTGACTGGGGTATAACTGTTATACAACAGAAGTCCTAATTTCATTTTGCATGTGACTTTTCTATGTGAATGTTAATTATTTACACTGTATTTTTTTTTTTTTTTCAGGCCTCCATGCAAAATGAATATAATTCGAGAGAACAAGGATCTAGCCTGTTTCTATACAACAAAACATTCCTGGAGAGGGAAGTAAGTGATTGCCTACTAGTTGTGAGAAATATATTGCTATCTTATTTAGTAAAATTCTTTCTATCCAATATTTTAAAATCTTAGGGCGTCCACACATTATAATAATAATATTAATAATAATTCTTTATATAGCGCATACAGGTTAGGTAGAGCTGCACAGAGCTTGCCAAATCGGTGCATGCAGTGCATTACCTGTGGATTTCCTCTGATTTTACGTACAAATGCACCACTCTTTGGGTTAGTCGACAAATTACATGCCAGTGCCAAAAATTATAGAGCTGGTCCTATTCCTGCTTATCTTTGCGGTCCAGGCAGTAATTTTCTGTTGTCGTCAATTTTGTGAATGGTGTTTGCATAATGCTGACAGACGGTCTGCAAACAAGGATTTACTTCATTTGTTTGTGGTCTGAGAAGTGTACACGGTCGTAAAATGCTTTAACACTTGTTTGGTACCAGATGTGAGTGGAACCTAACTTCCTGCCAATCCAGCATATTGACGCCCCTAATAACTAGCCATGGCTTTGACTGACGAGGAGTGTCCCCTTGGCCAATCACTGTCATGGCTTTTACCTAGGGGGGTTAATTTGCTGGCAATCTATCCAGGTCACGTGGGGCACTCACGATCCCTGAGTCCTGAACCCAAATGGGAAGTTTGGGTCTGCTCATCTCTAGTTGTTACCATATAGTCTCAACATATTTTCTTCTTTGTGATTTTGGCATCAACATTAACTGCAAGCATGCATGTACTTGCCCTCAGGGCACAGTGCCATAGTGCCCTCAGGGCCCCGTCAGTCAAGTTGTTTCTTATTTTTCAAGTTAGCAACTGGAATCCTATTCAAACACAGAGATCATAAAGGCTCCATGAGGATGATGTCCATGTGGTGCCAGGAATCATCTGTGAAAAACAATGAACTACAAACAAAAATAATACAAGTCTGGGCTGTTGTATGTAATCGTGGACAGCTGTATGTAAATGTATATTCATATACTATTTTTCTTCCCCAAACATTTAATTATAAACATGCTATAACCTCTAGCTATCCTCCATTCGGGAGCTTAGCCACCCAGCCTTTACATTTTATACTTTATTTTTTACTATTCTCATTAAAACTGAAATTAATACTTGTGGAGTATAGTAAGGTAGCTGTTTCAACTCTTCTTCTTGGAGCCTTTTTGAAGGCTGACGGGTAAATTCTCACTAATAACTGTTGAAATTTGCCCGTGGCAGGCTTCCATAGATATTTGGTAAAATATAAGAAAAAATGGCATGCAGCACTTCAAGGATATATATAGATGGAAAAAAATGTGAGTTTAAATCCATCTCACGTGAGCGACGTTTCGGCAGTAATGTCAGTCTTTCTCAAGCTTGTCAAAGGATGACATTACAGCCGAAACTGATCGATACAGGCTGTTAACCCTGTATAGACTAACTATTCTACAACAATATTTCATTAGTAGATGATTGGCGGTGCAACACCTTTGTTTGTAGTTGATTCACTACTACCAAAGCTGTGCCCTCAGAGCGACCAGACAACCTGTATGCTCCATTTGTAGTATTGCAGAGCCACATAGTTTCTTGTAAGAATAACGGCATAATGGCGACATGTAAAGTTCTAAAAAAAACGCTCCAGAATTGTTATTTTGTGGGAAATAGAAGTATTCATTAAAATGGGGATGTCCAGAGAGATTACAGGCCTTGTATAAGCATTAGTTCCCATATATTCTGTCCGTTTATGGTAACACTTTTCTAGTAAATGAGGTTTTCATTTTCCTGTTGTGGGACTGCAACATCCTTTAGATTTATTTAAGAAATGGGGAAGCTCAATGTAGAAACAGTAGCAGAGAAGAGTTTCTTTCTCTCTGGAATTGACTAACTTTACTTTCTACAGTTCACAACAGGGAAGAGAAAGAACTGGTTCTAATAAAGTTGTGGACATAGCGGTCACGATTCTCATCCAGTAAGGACAGCATATATAACCAATGTCACAGTTCTATTCTCGCTATCGAGACCCCATTCACACTGCTGTTGTGGAGACGTATATATATGGCCGCAAGCTCGCAGCCTTATATACCTCCCCATAGACGGCTATAGGAACCTGGCGGAGCATGTTCTATCTCCCCCAGCCCCCCCCCTCCCCCGCTCGTACAGCCATGCATCACCATGGAGAAGGGGGTACCCTCCTACTCTTTAGCGCGCCTGCCATATGCTCGCCAGGTCGGTAGTGGGAATGTAGCCTAAAGATGGTGTGTCAGCACAAACGCTGTAGAAAAGAAGCTGGCCATGCCAAGTGCCTGACCATGATGGCACCCATTGCATATATGTACCTACAGAGGATACCTATACTACATTATCTATGCTTAGACATTTCACTCTATTCTTCTCCTTGTACCTTAGTTGCTTTATTCATCTCCCCTTATGGGTCACAATGGGTTTTTATTACTAGCTGGGTATAAATAGTTTCCCAGGTCTTTGTAGCTTGTGTTCTGAACCAAAAATAAAAAGTAAAACTGATAAACTAGGACATTGTTGTTATAGGACATTATGGCAAACAAGTATTTTTCCAGGACCGAACAAATGTCTTATTTTTTAAATAATTTATTATATGTTTGTTGAGTCGGTTTGTTTGATTACGACCCTGACTCCATTAAAATGGTCACCAACTCCAGAGCCCTAGTAATTACACGTTGTAGTATATGGGGGTTGGAGCACTTCAGTACACACTTATAGCATGTCGCTATAGATTTTGAGAAAGATCATTTTAAAAGAACTTATGATCAGCTGATCAAGAAGACCCTTACCAATCTTTATTGAATGTGTAATAGGAATGTAGGATATACACAATACACTGTAATACAAAAGGTATCAGACTGTGAATCCTAAAAAGTCTAGAACATAATAAGAATAAATATAAAGTATAAAAATTAGACCCAAAATATAGAAAAAGTATACAGAAACCAAAAAAAGCATATTCAGTGGCGTAACTAGGAGTGGCAGGGCCCCATAGCAGATTTCTTCATGGGGCCCCCCTTCCCCTTAAAAATATATATTCATATATACATACACACATACACACACACGTTTATACAATCACACACAGTTATACACTTAAATAAAGACACATAACATTCTACACTCACTTTTATATACTCGTACACACATACATATGTATACACTCATATGCACACATTTATGTACTCATATATACATTTATACACTCATACATACAGTATAAACTCATACTGTATATACATACAGTATATATGCAAAGTTGCATACATAGTGTTTATATACATACATATAGCATACATACATCATACATATATCAAATGTGTATACACATAAATGCAGTATAATAACCCTGTATACACACATACCAAATCTATATACACATACATACAGTATATAAACACATAATGCATGTACATACAGCAAACACATGCAAAAAGTATATACACACACACATACAGTATATACAGCAGATACACATGTACACCATTTGCATGTAAATATACAGTATATTTATATGCATGTGTCTACAAACAGCATATACTGTACAGTATATTCACACACATACAGCAAATACACAAATACATACAGCACATACAGCATGTATATACTGTACAGCATATACACACATAACAATGCGTCACCAGTATAGCGCCAATTCATGAAAATATTCTGCCATTTTTACTTTCTGATCTGCAGTTTTGTTTTTAGGTTTTCCATACAAGATTAAGAGAGCAACTTTTATATTGCTCACAGCACTCACATAGAGTCTTTCCAACAGTCATGAGAATTATTAGCACCGGTGCTCTTATATCCCATCCATCTGTGAATGGAGTGCAGGTGCGTGTTTGGCCACAGCTTTATTAATAATAATTCTTTGTTTATATAGCGCTCATAGATTACGCAGCACTAAACAGAGTTTGCCAAATCAGACCCTGTCCCCAATGAGTGAAGCAAGTTAACCCCTTCCCGCACCCTGACGTGATACTACGTCATAGGATGCGGGTCGTTCCCGCACCTTGACGTAGTATCACGTCATGGCGATCACCCGGGCTCAGAAGCTGAGCCCGGGCGATCGCCGCGGGATCCCGGCTGTACGCGGTAGCCGGGATCCCGCAGTAACAGCCAGGATCGCGACTATCGCGATCCCGGCTGTTTAACCCTATAGACGCCGCGGTCATTGTGACCGCAGCGTCTATAGTGAATCGCCGCGACGATCGGCACCCTCCATGCATGGCCCCCGATAAGGCCCCCAGGGTTGCCTTCACTAGAAGCCTGTTAGAATCATGCTTACAGCACGATCCTAACAGTGCTGATGTCAGCCTATGCAGAATGCATAGGCTGACTATGTAATATGCTGCAATACATTAGTATTGCAGTATATTACAATGAACAAGTGATCAAATGATCACTTGTTCATGTCCCACCCTGGGACAAAATAAAACTGTAAAAAAAAGTTTAAAAAAAAAAAGTGCAATTAAAAAAAATTATTAAAAAAGAATAAAAGTCCCTTGAAGTCCCATCCCATGCAATAATACAATAAAACATAAAAAAGTGAAAATCACAAAAAAAAACACAACGTATTGGGCATCACAACGTCCGTTACAGCCCGTACAATAGAATAAAATCGTCACTGAACCCGTACGGTGAACGGCGTAAAAAAAAACCCACAAAAAAACTTGCAAAAATTATGAAATTTTCACATCTGACCTCATAAAAAGCGCATAAAAAGTAATCAAAAAGTAAAATTTACCCCGACATGATACCAAGAATTCTAAAATGGCATAGACGCGAAGGGGTTAAGAAAGGTAATTTTAAAGGAACTTATGATCAGCTGATCGAGAAGACCCTTACCAATCTTTATTGAATGATCGACAGTGTGTAATAGGAATGTAGGATATACACAATACACTGTAATACAAAAGGGATCAGACTGTGAATCCTAAAAAGTCTAGAACATAATAAGAATAAACAAAGTATAAAAATTAGACCCAAAATATAGAAAAAGAATACAGAAACCAAAAAAAAGCATATTAGATATTCTAATTATGACAGTCATATTAAAATAGTAATAATAATTCCTTTATTGATATAGCGCACACAGATTATGCAGCGCTGCACAGAGCTTGCCAAATCTCTCCCTGTCCCCAATGGGGCTCACAATCTAATCAGTATGTTTTGGAGTTTGGGAGGAAACCCACACAAAAATGAGCATACAAAATGCTTAACACGCTACCAAAAAATATCACAATATGTGAATTTTGCCAATTTGTGTTCCCCAAAATATAGAATAACAAGTGATCACAACACCATGCATTAACAAAGTTGGCATAAATAAAAACTACAACTCATTGGGGGTCATTTACTAAGGGCCCGATTCGCGTTTTTGCGACGGGTTAACCAAATATTTCCGTTTTGCGACGATTTTCCCTGTATTGCCCCGGGATTTCGGCGCACGCAATCGAATTGTGGCGCATCGGCGCCGGCATGCACGCGACGGAAATCGGGGGCGTGGCCATGCGAAAACCCGACAGATTGGAGAGAGAAGAGAAACATGCCCATTTAAAAAAAAAAAAAGTGTCGCACTTACCTTCACTTGGCAATGGATTGTGCACTCCGGCGGACTTAAGCGCAGCAGCGACACCTGGTGGACGTAAGAGTTCAAATAAATCTGACAATTTACGCCTTCTTGTAACCCTTTACTGAGTTCTGTGGCTCCAGGCCTTAATACTCACATTTGCTTATTTAGTCGGAGTATATATTTGGTTAAATGTAGGGTTTTTTTTTGTTTTTTTTTTACAATCACTTTTTTGACACATCCTCTTTCCTTTCCCACTTCCAGCTAACTGGACTCTTTAATGCTTTGCCCTGTTTTGTGCTCCAATCCCTCATCCGTTTTGCTTCACTGCAGAAGATAAAGTCTATAACAAAACCTTCTATTCTTTCCTGTTGTCTAAAATGTTCGTTGTTCAGCTAAATGCTGTGTCAGCTTTTATTTCATTTTAGGAAAGCAAAATCCATGATGACCTCTATTAGTGGGAAGGAAAGTTCCCTAAACATCACTTCTTAAATCATTCAAGCTGATGCTGGCATTTATTACCCAGATCTATTTATTTGATTTTTCCTGATTTAGAGTTTGATAATTGACATTTCATAGAGTGATATTGGCTTTCAGAATTTGTAATAACTTACTTTTTTCCCCCTTTTTTTTATCTAGTTTTGTCTGCTAATTCTATAAAAAAAAGTTAATAAAACATTTTATTAAGTTTAATGTCTGACATGTCATGAAGTAAAAAAAATCTAATTAAAAATTGTTATGATTTGTAAAGCAGTTCCAAATATATTGTTGTTTACAGAAGAGCAGAACAGAACTGCAAAAATTGACCTAGACCTTCAGGTACCAATGACCCTTGGTCACAGATGGGTTAACAATGTGGTTTTTTTTTAAATTTTATTTTGTAGATATAAAAGAGTTTTTTCAGTGGGAACCCACGCCATAACAACCTACAACCCCACAACCCTTGAAGTTACAAATCAGGTATTTTAACTTTCATTTTGTTTACCCTTTTAAGGCAACTGTTGAATCCCCTCAGTTCCTTTTCTGAGCCAGTGCCTTCAGGTGTAGCGTCAACTGCAGGGGGTACATTAGGCACCTTGCCGATGGCTGTGTCCTTACGCGGGCGTAGCACAAGGCCAGGTGCAGGAAGGAAGGGTCAATGAGGGCTCCTCAACTTTCCCCTCTTTGGACATTAGAAGCTGTGCAGCCGCACCTTAAATCTGTCCAAAAATATGACATAATCTTTTACTGTACGGCCTCCAGGCTTGTACACACTGTGGTGGGCAATACAGCTATTCAAATAAGTGACTGTACTGCCAATCCATAGACTGGCAGAGAAATATAAATGTATGAATGACAAGTTATACTTAAAGGAGTTGTCCCTCAAAGCAACAGGATAGGTCTTGGTGAGGGGTCCCCCTTGGATCACGAGAACGGGGGCCAGATGTCCCTCATGCACCCCAAGTCGGCTATCTCCGTCAGCTCCAATGAGGCAGTCCGCGCATCAATACCAGATGCTTTGGTCATCTTTGGGTGTTTCTGAGACATCCACCGATCAACACTATAGGTCCTATGCTGTGGATAGGGCCTAACTTTCATTACGAGGAAACCTTATTGCAAGGTATCCACAGGATAGAAAATAAAAAGCTTTTTGGTGAGGGTCCGATTGCCAGGACACCTAAAACAATCTGGAGAATGGGAGTCCTGTTGTGACTGTGTGGAGCAGCAGGTCATGCCTGCGTCCTGGCACTCCATTCAGGGATATGAGTTTATGGAGTGTATTGCTTGGCACAACTCTGTTATATCTGGCACTCACATAGACATTGAATTGGAGTACAGAAGATACTCTAGCCGACTCTCCAGTAATAATGAATGAAGCTCCATCAATTAATGAGAATGTGAACCCCATTCTCTGGAGTGCTGGGATTCCGGCTGACACGATTGAACCCCCACGATGCGGCTTGTTATCCTCCTATCCTGTGGTTAAAAATCTATACATTGTGCTGCTCAGTGCCTTCTCTGTAACATGCTGCCTGCAGATCTGGCAAATGCAGCTGTTTCTGTATAAAATATGTTTTTGTTGCAGCATAAGAAAACGTATTACTGTAATCCTTAATGCAAACCAAAGAAATAGAGTTCTGATTATGGGCTTTGTGTCTCAGTGGCCTTATGGAGACATTTGCAGCATCAGTCCCGTGGGCAAAGGGCAAGGATCAGAATTTGCCCTCACATTTCGGAAAGGCAGTGGGAAGAAATCGGAAACATTGAAGTTTTCTACAGAGCACAGAACAGAACTTCTGACGGAAGCCCTGGTAAGATATTACCATCAGCTTATGGATCGTCCGCACTGGAAAAGGGGCGATTTCCATGTGGATGCGTGTGTATGTGTGTGCATTCTCAGCGGTTACATGCGTTGGATGCCTGTATGTGTGCTCTAAATTTTACTTTGCTTTTTTATTTTTTTGAGCACAGCACATTGTTCTCAATGTTTTTTGTATGTTTCTTTTTTTTCTCTCCAATAGCGATTCAGGACGGACTTTGCTGAAGGGAAAATTACTGGAAGGGCAAGTATCTCATAAATTATATATGTCTGATTTCTCTAACTCTGTGCTGTCATTCTCAGCACAACATTGCATGTGCACCTAGAGACTGTACCATCTCTATCTGCTGGGAGGAAAGTGTGATTATCCTTATTTCTATATATAGAATCTAACAGAAGTAATGTATAACTGTGGAAGTAGTATGCATAATTATTAGCAGTAACATTAACTCCCTTATACGTTACTTTGGAAACATCCAAAGTAACATTGTTTAATCCCAGAGTTGAGTGGTTTTGCTGAGAAACCAATTCTAACATTCAAGACCTTGGGAAAGCTCGGTTGCATTCAGCCTGCAGTTCATAAACACATTACACGTCCTGACAGGACTAATCAACCTGAGCTGGATCACTTATACACAGCAACTGGGGAATTGTGCAGTGATTGATTACACAATTGGGCAGGTTTACTAACCTGACCCTGCGCGATCCCTGAGGTGCATTCCCCCCACTCCAATGAACAGCTGCCACAATTCACTAAGATTGTGCGCCCTAAATCCTGCATCTGTCGCTTCCCCGATCAGGTCCGCCAAAGTTCACCTCCTTCTTCCCAGTCCATGTAAGTGCTTGATCTTGCAACGCAAATTCAAAGTTAAATCCCGCGGTTTGTCTGAATCCGTCTGATCGTTCGACAGCACGCCATCCCCCCGCCCCCCGATCTCTGTCACATGACTGCCGGTGCGGATGCGCCAAAATCTGATCGCGTGCAATACAATCCCCGGCGCAAAAGATGTAAAACCCAACGAAGATGCAGCCGCGGGACCCTTAGTAAATAAGCCCCAGTGATTACATTATTCTCTGGAGCAGTGCATACTTAATGTAAGAGGAGAAGCGCCAGGGCAGCCACATGAGCGACAGTGTTTCATTATCATAATTTTAGAATAGTTTTTTTTGGCAAAACCACTCAGCTCAGGGATTAAACAAGATATGTTTCTGTGTCAGTGAAGCTACAACATTCCCAAGGTATGTTTGGTTCATAATGCATGAAATCAAATGGTAGATTTCCTTTAAGGTGGAGAGACATAGTTGTAACATTTGCTGTTTGTGAAGTGTCAGGAGGCCCCTATATAATTTAGACAGGTCAGTGTGCATGTAATGTGTGTAGGAAACTTGAGTGTAAAAAGTCTTTTGTTTTGTTTCAGAGGTACAACTGCTACAAGCATCACTGGAGTGATGGCAGAAAATTAGTCACTCTGGAAGTGACTCCTGGGGGGATAGACCAAATAGATCCAACAAACAATCGTGTTCTTTGCTCTTATGACTATCGGAATATTGAAGGTTTTGCAGAACTTTCCGATTACCAAGGAGGGTTCTGTATCTTATACGGAGGCTTTAGTCGATTGGTAAGTGTTTGTGGCCATTTCATGGGCTGGAATGTGAGAGCTGTTTAAAGGGTTATTCCCGGCCTTGGCATTTTAGGCATAACCAGAGGGTACACTGTAAATGCCCAATAGATGCAGGCCCTTCTATGGGGAATATTCAGAAGGGGCACAGTAAATAGTGGCGTAGATGTTCAAACATGGCTCTCTCGATCCACTGGTATTGGAGTTGTGAAAATAGCTAAGGCTTGGCTCTTTCCCAGATGTCCCATAGAAGTGAACGTAGAGAGTCCCAATAGGAAACTGCCTAGTCACACAGCAGATGCTAATGAAAGGTACAATATAACATATCTTTTTTTCTGTAAAACCAATTTTTAATACAAAAACACTTTGGCAGTGTATGTACTATGCTCTGTGGGGACTGGGGGAGTGCTAAAAATGGGTCTCCTGGTGACAGGTTCCCTTTAGATACACAATGCACACATTTTGTAATGTATTTCCCAAATGCCACGTACCATTCTCCAATGTAGGCCCCAGAACCGTATAAAAGAGATGTGTGTACCATTCTCCAATGTAGGCCCCAGAACCGTATAAAAGAGATGTGTGTTCCAGAAATTGATAATTCTGTGATACTACCTATGTTTGTTTTTCAGCATTTGTTTGCTACAGAACAAAGAGATGATATAATTAAGAGTGCTATAGAGCATGCGGGCAACTACATAGGAATCTCCCTGAGGACAAGAAAAGATCCTATAGAGTTTGAGCACTTTCTGAACCTTCGTTTGGGGAAATATAGTACTGATGAATCGAGCACTTTCTGAACCTTCGTTTGGGGAAATATAGTACTGATGAATCCATTACGTCATTAGCAGAATTCATTGTTCAGAAGATCAGTCCAAGGCATTCTGTAAGTAGAAGCGCCCTGTTACAAATGTAGAAAGTCACCAGAGTCACCACCTCTAAAGTCCAGGCTGCTAAACCCCTGTGAGCACCTGGTATCATGGTGAACCATGGCCATTGTTGCAGGTTGCTGAAAAGAACCCAGTGGATATGTAGCTTCCTCCTGGACAGGTCCTGGGCAGAATTTTTGATGTCCATACAACACAAAGGGCATATATACACTCTCTTACATTGACAGTTTTCTGTTATAAGTGACTCTCTGCTCTGGAATATGGAGCAAGGAACTGTCTCCCATGTTTGTGCCACCATAAAATACATGGTCTTGCATAGTGCTCTAGACAACACCAACAACGATAGTCTGCTGCAATGCCCCTGGCGTAAATGGGGGTGGGTGATGAAACGGAAAAGGAAAACGGCGTAATGAAAAGGACGACGACGACAGGGTGGGAGCGAACCACCATTGAGGGGTGGATTGCGAAAATGGCGTAGACCGGTGGGTTTAAAAACTGCGGGGTTAGAGGCCGCGCAAAGTCGCTGAGTAGACACGGAGCATGGGCCGCGAAATAAGGGTTTTGGGCGATTTTTCCATCAACCATCGCCACTTGCCACTGGAAGGGCACAGGCGGAAGTCGGGGAGGGGGGGGAAGGAGGAGGGGGGGGTGGGCCACAAATTCTGAACCTCCCCTCACAACCTAGAATAGAGAGAAGATGCATAAACCCCTGCCCTATAATAAACCAAACATCTTCGGGAAATGTTCGTTATAAAGTTACATATTTGGGGCATGGACTATCTGCCTGACAAGCAGAAGAACTTTTGAACTTTGAAAATGAAATTTTCAGAAAGTTTAGCCAAATTTCAATTTTTATTCTCACTATAAAAACACAAAAGATTCATCCACAATTTTTCTATCTTTGAATGTACTGTTTGACGGGAAAACAATCTCAAAATCCCCGTGGCTATGTAAAGCGTCACAAAGTTATTAACCACCTATAATACACAGGGCAAATAAAAAATCAATCAGCCTGTCCTGAGGTCTAAATGGCATAGACGCGAAGTGTGGTTAAGAAAGGTAATTTTTGCAAACTTGTGATCAGCTGATCGAGAAGACCCTTACCATCTTTAATGAATGATCGCAGGGTGTAATACGGAATGTCGGATTACACAATCACTATAATACAAAAGGAATCAGACTGTGAATCCTAAAAAGTCTAGAACATAATAGAATAAACAAGTAGAAAAATTAGACCCACAATATAGCAAAAGAATACAGAAAGCCAAAAAAAACGCATATTAGAAATTTTCTAATTAGAACGTCATATAAAATAGTAATAATAATATTCTTTATTGATATAGCGCACACAATTATGCAGCGCTGCAACAGAGCTTGCCATATCTCTCGCTCCCTGTCCCCAATGGGGCTCACTCTCTAATCAGTAATTTTTTGGAGTTTGGAGGAAACGCCCACACAAAAATGAACATACAAAATTTTTAACACCTACCAAAAAAATCAAATACTGAATTTTGCCAATTTGTGTTCCCAAAAATATAGAATAACAGGTATCACCACACAGATGCATTACTCAAGTTGAGGCATAAATACAACTAAACCATACATTGGGGTCATTTTACCTACGGCCCTATTCACTTTTTTTTTTTGCGACGGGTTAAACCAAAGTATTTCCGTTTTGGTCGACGATTTTCTCCCCTGTATTGGCCCCTTGATTTATTCAGACGCAATCCAGGCAAATCGCAATTAAACTGGCGCCTACGTTGCGCCGGCAATGGCAACGCGACGGACAATCGGAAGGGCCGAGGGGACGCATGATCCGCAACCGGCCGCCGAATGAAAAAAGAGATAATTTGGAGAAAACCTGCCGCAATTTAAAAAAAACAAAAAAGTGTCCCGCACTTATGACCTTCACTTGGCAATGGAGATTGGTGCACATCTCGGCGACTTAGCTCAGCAGCGACACCTGGTGGCACAAAGAGTTCAACATACATCTGAAAAATTTATCCGCCTTCTTACGTAACGCCTTTACTAATGGGTTCCCTGCTGTGGCTCGCAGCCTTAATACTCTCACTTTGCAGAAAAAGAAGAATTATTTAGTCCTGATATTAGTTGGTGTACATGTAGTTTTTGTTTTTTTTTTTTACAATTCACTTTTTTTGACACATCCTCTTCTTTCCTTGCCCACTGTCCAGCTTGGTTACTTCTTCTCAGTGACTCTTTAATGCTTTGCCCTGTTTTGGCTCCATTCCCTCAATCCCGTTTTTGGCTTCACTCAGAAATAAAGTCTTATAATACAAACCTTCTACTTATTCTTTTCCTGTTGTTCCCTAAAATGTTCTTGTTTTCAGGCTAAATGCTGTTCAGCTTTTATTTTCATTTTAGGAAAGCAAAATCCCTGATGACCTCTATTAGTGGAAGAAGTTCCCTAAAGCAATCACTTCTTTAAATCATTCAAGCATGCTGGGCATTTATGTACCACCGATCTATTTTTTGATGTTTCCTGATTTAGAGTTTTGATAATTGACAATTTTCTAGAGTATATTGGCTTTCAGAATTTGTATAACTTACTTTTTTTCCTTCGGCTTTTCCTTTTCCTCCTTTTCCCACCTTTTTTTTAATCTGCGTCTTGTCTGCTCATTCTATAAAAAAAGTATACTAGAAACATTTGATTACTTTAAGTCTGACATGTCCTTTGAAGTAAAAAAGAAAGCAAGCTAATTAAACTTGTTATGATTGGTAAAGCAGTTCCAAGATATTGTTTGTTGACAGAAGAGCCTGAACGAAACTGCAAAAATTGACCTGACCTTCACGGACCAATTACCCTTTGTCACAGATGGTTAACATGTGGTTTTTTTTTTCACATTTTATTTTGAGCTAAAAAGCGTTTTTTCAGGTGGAAAACCCACGCCCTAACCAACACCTACACCCCCCCGACCCCCCTGAAGTGACAAAATCAGTATTTGTAACTGTCTTGGGGTTGACCCCGTTAAGGCAACGGTTGATCCCCTAGTGCCTCGGCTGCTGATCCAGTGCCTTCAGTTTGAGCGTCAACTGCAGGGGGCCCATTAGGCAAACCTTTGTCCGATGCCTGTGTCCTACGCGGGCGTAGCACAAGGGCCAGGTGCAGGAAGAAGGGTCATGAGGGCTCCTCACCTTTCCCCTCTTTGGACATTACAGAAGCTGTGCACCGCACCTTATAAAATCTTATCCAAAATATGACATATCCTAATTTTACGTAACGGCCTCCAGGCTTGTACACACGTGGTGGCAATACAAGCTATTCAAATAAGTACGGTACTGCAATCCATAGACTGGCAGGAAATATCAATGTATAATGACAAATTATACTAACAAGGAATTGTCCCTCAAAGCAACAGGATAGGTCTTGGTGAGGGGTCCCCCTTGGATCACGAGAACGGGTGGCCATAATGTCCCTCATGCACCCAAGTCGGCTATCTCCGTCCCTGCTCCAATGAGGCAGTCCCTCGCATCAACAACAGATGCTTTGGGGGTCATCTTTGGGTGTTATCTGAGACATCCATACCTGATCACACCTATCAGGTCCTATTCCGTGGATAGGCCCTAACGTTCATTACGGAAACCGTATTGCAAGGTATCCAAACAGGATCAAAATCAAAAGCTTTTATGGTGGGGGTCCGATTGCAGGACAAACCTAAAACAATCTGAGAGGGAGTCCTGTTGTGACGGTGTGGAGCACCATTTCATGCTGCCGTCCTGGCACTCCATTCACGGGATTGAGTTTATGGAGTGTATTGCTTTGGCACCCTCCTGTTATATCTCTGGCAACACATAGACATTAATTGGAGTACAGAAGAATACCTAGCCGACTCTCCAGTAATAATGAATGAATCTCCATCAAGGAATGAAATGTGAACCCCATTCTCCGGAGTGCTGGGATTCCGGCTTACACGATTGAACCCCCAACGATGCGGCTTTGTTATCCTCCTATCCTGTGGTTAAAAATCTAGACATTGTGCTGCTCAGTGCCTTCTCTGTAACCATCTGGCCTGAGATCTGGCACATGCAGCTTGTTTCTGTATAAATAAGGTTTTTTTTGCAGCATAAAAAACGTATTTTGTATCCTTAATCAAACCAACGAATAGATTCTGATTATGGGCTTTGTGTCTCAGTGGCCTTTATGGAGACATTTGCACCATCAGTCCCGTTGGCAAAGGGCAAGGATCCAGAATTTTGCCCTTCACATTTCGGAAAGGGCAGTGGGAAGAAATCGCAACATTGAAGTTTTCTACAGAGCACAGACAAACTCTGACGGAAGCCCTGGTAAGATAACCAATCACTTATGGATCTGTCCGCACTGGAAAAGGGGCGATTTCCATGTGGATGCGTGTGATTGTGGGTGCATTCTCACGTTACATGCGTTGTATGCTGTATTGTGCTTCTAAATTTTACTTTGCTTTTTTATTTTTTTGAGCATCAGCACATTGTTCTCATGTTTTGTATTTCTTCTTTTTTTTCGTCTCCAATAGCGATTCAGACGGACTTTGCTGAAGGGACAATTACTGGAAGGCAAGTGATCTTAAATTATAATATTCGATTTCGTTCTCTAACTCTGTGCGTCAGTCTCACACAACATTGCATGTGCCCTAAGACTGTAACCATCTCTATCTGCCGGGAGGAAATGTGATTCTCCTTATTTCTATATATAGAAATCTAACAGAAGTAATGTATAAACGGGGGAAGTAGTAGTGCATAATTATTAGAGTAACTTAACTCCCTTATACGTTACTTTGGACACATCCAAAGTAACAGGCATGTTTAATCCCAGAGTTGAGTGGTTTTGCTGAGAAACCAATTCCACATTTTCAGGACCTTGGGAAGCTCGGTTTGCATTCAGCCTGCAGTTCATAAACCATTACATTACACACGTCCAGACAGGACTTCAACCTGAGCTGGATCACTTATCCCACACAACTGGGGATTGTGGCAGTGATTGTTACACAAGGGGCAGGTTTACCTAACTAACCTGACCCTGCGCGACCCTGAGGTGCATCCCCCCCACTCCAATGACCACTGCCACATTCACTAAGATGTGCGCCCTATATCCTGCAATCTGTCCGCTTCTCCTTCCCTTCCCCGATTCATGTCCGCCAAAGTTCACCTCCTTCTTCCCATCTTCCCAGTCCATGTAAGTGCTTGCATCTTCTGCAACGCAAATTCAAAGTTAAATCCCGCGTTGTCTGAATCCGTCTGATCGTTTCGATCAGCACTGCCATCCCCCGCCCCCCCCCCCCCCGATCCTCTGTCACATTGACTGGCCGTGGGAGGCTCCAAAATCTGATCGCGTGCAATACAATCCCCCGCAAAGATTAAAACCCAACGCGGATGCAGCCGGGGACCCTTACGTACTAAGACCCCCGTGATTCATTATTTCTGGAGGCAGGCATACTTAATGTAAGAGGAGACGCGCCAGGGCAAAGCCACATACGACAGTGTTCATTATCATAATTTTAGAATTTTTTTTGGCAAAATCACTCACTCAGGGATTAACAATAGATATTTTCGTGTCATGAAGCTACAAACATGCCCAAGGGGATGTTGGTCCTATGCTGAAATCAAATGGTGATTTCCTTAAGTGGAGATCATAGTTGTCATTTGCTGTTGTGAAGTGGTCAAGGAGGGGCCCTATATAATTTAGACGGGTCCGTGTGGCATATGTAATGGTGTAGGAAACTTTGAGTGAAAAGTCTTTTTGTTTTGTTTATAGTACAAACTGCACAAAGCATCACGGAGAATGGGCAGAAAATGAGCACTCTCTGTAAGTGACACCTGGGGGAAAGACCAAAAGATATATCAAAACAGACAATATCGTGTTCTTGGCTCTTATGACTATCGTAATATTGAAGGTTTTTGCAGACTCCGTACCGAAGGAGGGTTCTGTACTTATACGGAGCTTTAAGGTCTATGTAATGTTTGGTGGCCATTTCACTGGGCTGGAAATGTGCGAGCTGTTTTAAAAGGTTATTCCCGGCCTCTTGGCCTTTTAGGCATAACCAGAGGGTACTTAAATGCCCACCATAGTGCAAGGCCCTTCTAATGGGGAATATTCAGAAGGGGCAAACGTAAATAGTGGCGTAGATGTTCAAACATGGCTTCTCCCTCTCGATCCACTGGTATTGGAGTTGTGAAAATAGCTAAGGCTTTGCTCTTTCCCGGAAATGTCCCAGAAACTGACGTAGAGAGTCATCCATGCATGGCCATCTGTCGTTTATGATGCCGGTCAAGAGGTTAATGAATCCACTGCTCCCCAGATAGGTGACACATGCCAGATGTCAAACCTTCCTATATGAATGTAAAAACATTCTTGCACATCCCCACATTATAAGTTCCAGATTTCGAGACTATACCCAGCGTTTTTTTTTCCATAGATTTTTCAACCTTTAAAGGGACCCTGTCACAGGAGACCCCATTTTTACTCCCCCCATCCCCCGGCATAGTAACATACACTGCCAAAGTGTTTTTGTATAAAAAATGGGTTTACACAGAAAAAAGATATGTGATAATTGTACCTTTCCATTAGCATCTGTTGGTGTGACTAGGGTTTGCCCCCATTGGGAGGGGCTGGAAAGGAGCAGTTCCCCCCCCCACCCTTGGGAAAAAGTGACCTTTTCAAATATGGAATAACTCCCATCACTCAGGATTGCTGTAAGAGGAGCGGGGCGTCGCTAAGCCCATCATGGGTTGTTTTCATATTTTAAAAGTCACTTGGAGTAGCTGTTTCCTCAGGGGTGGGGGGGGAGGGGGGAACTGCTCCTTTCCAGCCACTCCCCAATAGGAAACTGCCTAGTCACACAGCAATGCTAATGAAAAGGTACATATAACTAGCTTTTTTTCTGTAACCAATTTTTAATACAACAACACTTTGTCTGTATGTACTATGCTCTGTGGGACTGGGGGAGTGCTAAAAAGGGTCTCCTGTGACAGTTCCCTTTAGATACACCATGCCCACATTTTTGTAAAGTATTCCCAATGCCACGTCCCATCTCCAATTAGCCCTCGAACCCGTTATAAAAGAGATGTGGTTCCAGAAATTGCTAAGTCTGTGATACTCACTACTATGTTTGTTTTTTCAGGCATTTGTTTGCTCAGAACAAAGGATGATATAATAAGAGTGCTATAGAGCAGTCGGGCAACTACATAGGAATCTCCCGAGGACAAGACGATCCTATAGAGTTGGATCACTTTCTTAACCTTCGTTTGGGGAAGATATAGTACGATGAATCCATTACGTCATTAGCATAATTCATTGTTCAGAAGATCAGTCCAAGGCATTCTGTACGAGAATCGCCCTGTTTACTAATGGTAGAAAGTCCCCAAGTCACCACTCTAAAGTCAGGCTGCAAACCCCGGTGAAGCACCTGGTATCAGTGTGAAACCATGGCCCTTGTCGCAGGTTGCTGAAAATAACCCTGTGGATATGTAGCTTCCTCCTGGACAGGTCCTGCAAATTTTTGATGTCCATACAACACAAAGGCTATTTCACTCTCCTTTAACATTGATGACCAGTTTTCTGTTTATAATGACTCTCTCTCTGAATAGGAGCCAAGGAATGTCTCCCATGTTTGTGCCACCATAAGAATCATGGTCTTGCATAGTGCTCTAGAACAGATGCCACTGTTATTACAGTATATGATCTTAGCTTTACATGAGCAAAAATGTTTTTTTATTAATTTTTTTAGATTTTTATTTTAATGGATGGATCATTGGTGGACTATGGAATGTGTCTTTCACAAAATTTGGTTCTATAATTGTAGACAGGGGGCCTCTAGACCGCATTGCATTGGATACTACTTTGTCTTGTGCTTGTGAAGAGTTACCCAAATGATTCAGCTAATAATTGAGTTGTAATAATCCAGAGATATCCTCTCTTCTATTACAACACCAACAACGATAGTCTGCTGCAATGCCCCTGGCGTAAATGGGGGTGGGTGATGAAACGGAAAAGGAAAACGGCGTAATGAAAAGGACGACGACGACAGGGTGGGAGCGAACCACCATTGAGGGGTGGATTGCGAAAATGGCGTAGACCGGTGGGTTTAAAAACTGCGGGGTTAGAGGCCGCGCAAAGTCGCTGAGTAGACACGGAGCATGGGCCGCGAAATAAGGGTTTTGGGCGATTTTTCCATCAACCATCGCCACTTGCCACTGGAAGGGCACAGGCGGAAGTCGGGGAGGGGGGGGAAGGAGGAGGGGGGGGTGGGCCACAAATTCTGAACCTCCCCTCACAACCTAGAATAGAGAGAAGATGCATAAACCCCTGCCCTATAATAAACCAAACATCTTCGGGAAATGTTCGTTATAAAGTTACATATTTGGGGCATGGACTATCTGCCTGACAAGCAGAAGAACTTTTGAACTTTGAAAATGAAATTTTCAGAAAGTTTAGCCAAATTTCAATTTTTATTCTCACTATAAAAACACAAAAGATTCATCCACAATTTTTCTATCTTTGAATGTACTGTTTGACGGGAAAACAATCTCAAAATCCCCGTGGCTATGTAAAGCGTCACAAAGTTATTAACCACCTATAATACACAGGGCAAATAAAAAATCAATCAGCCTGTCCTGAGGTCTAAATGGCATAGACGCGAAGTGTGGTTAAGAAAGGTAATTTTTGCAAACTTGTGATCAGCTGATCGAGAAGACCCTTACCATCTTTAATGAATGATCGCAGGGTGTAATACGGAATGTCGGATTACACAATCACTATAATACAAAAGGAATCAGACTGTGAATCCTAAAAAGTCTAGAACATAATAGAATAAACAAGTAGAAAAATTAGACCCACAATATAGCAAAAGAATACAGAAAGCCAAAAAAAACGCATATTAGAAATTTTCTAATTAGAACGTCATATAAAATAGTAATAATAATATTCTTTATTGATATAGCGCACACAATTATGCAGCGCTGCAACAGAGCTTGCCATATCTCTCGCTCCCTGTCCCCAATGGGGCTCACTCTCTAATCAGTAATTTTTTGGAGTTTGGAGGAAACGCCCACACAAAAATGAACATACAAAATTTTTAACACCTACCAAAAAAATCAAATACTGAATTTTGCCAATTTGTGTTCCCAAAAATATAGAATAACAGGTATCACCACACAGATGCATTACTCAAGTTGAGGCATAAATACAACTAAACCATACATTGGGGTCATTTTACCTACGGCCCTATTCACTTTTTTTTTTTGCGACGGGTTAAACCAAAGTATTTCCGTTTTGGTCGACGATTTTCTCCCCTGTATTGGCCCCTTGATTTATTCAGACGCAATCCAGGCAAATCGCAATTAAACTGGCGCCTACGTTGCGCCGGCAATGGCAACGCGACGGACAATCGGAAGGGCCGAGGGGACGCATGATCCGCAACCGGCCGCCGAATGAAAAAAGAGATAATTTGGAGAAAACCTGCCGCAATTTAAAAAAAACAAAAAAGTGTCCCGCACTTATGACCTTCACTTGGCAATGGAGATTGGTGCACATCTCGGCGACTTAGCTCAGCAGCGACACCTGGTGGCACAAAGAGTTCAACATACATCTGAAAAATTTATCCGCCTTCTTACGTAACGCCTTTACTAATGGGTTCCCTGCTGTGGCTCGCAGCCTTAATACTCTCACTTTGCAGAAAAAGAAGAATTATTTAGTCCTGATATTAGTTGGTGTACATGTAGTTTTTGTTTTTTTTTTTTACAATTCACTTTTTTTGACACATCCTCTTCTTTCCTTGCCCACTGTCCAGCTTGGTTACTTCTTCTCAGTGACTCTTTAATGCTTTGCCCTGTTTTGGCTCCATTCCCTCAATCCCGTTTTTGGCTTCACTCAGAAATAAAGTCTTATAATACAAACCTTCTACTTATTCTTTTCCTGTTGTTCCCTAAAATGTTCTTGTTTTCAGGCTAAATGCTGTTCAGCTTTTATTTTCATTTTAGGAAAGCAAAATCCCTGATGACCTCTATTAGTGGAAGAAGTTCCCTAAAGCAATCACTTCTTTAAATCATTCAAGCATGCTGGGCATTTATGTACCACCGATCTATTTTTTGATGTTTCCTGATTTAGAGTTTTGATAATTGACAATTTTCTAGAGTATATTGGCTTTCAGAATTTGTATAACTTACTTTTTTTCCTTCGGCTTTTCCTTTTCCTCCTTTTCCCACCTTTTTTTTAATCTGCGTCTTGTCTGCTCATTCTATAAAAAAAGTATACTAGAAACATTTGATTACTTTAAGTCTGACATGTCCTTTGAAGTAAAAAAGAAAGCAAGCTAATTAAACTTGTTATGATTGGTAAAGCAGTTCCAAGATATTGTTTGTTGACAGAAGAGCCTGAACGAAACTGCAAAAATTGACCTGACCTTCACGGACCAATTACCCTTTGTCACAGATGGTTAACATGTGGTTTTTTTTTTCACATTTTATTTTGAGCTAAAAAGCGTTTTTTCAGGTGGAAAACCCACGCCCTAACCAACACCTACACCCCCCCGACCCCCCTGAAGTGACAAAATCAGTATTTGTAACTGTCTTGGGGTTGACCCCGTTAAGGCAACGGTTGATCCCCTAGTGCCTCGGCTGCTGATCCAGTGCCTTCAGTTTGAGCGTCAACTGCAGGGGGCCCATTAGGCAAACCTTTGTCCGATGCCTGTGTCCTACGCGGGCGTAGCACAAGGGCCAGGTGCAGGAAGAAGGGTCATGAGGGCTCCTCACCTTTCCCCTCTTTGGACATTACAGAAGCTGTGCACCGCACCTTATAAAATCTTATCCAAAATATGACATATCCTAATTTTACGTAACGGCCTCCAGGCTTGTACACACGTGGTGGCAATACAAGCTATTCAAATAAGTACGGTACTGCAATCCATAGACTGGCAGGAAATATCAATGTATAATGACAAATTATACTAACAAGGAATTGTCCCTCAAAGCAACAGGATAGGTCTTGGTGAGGGGTCCCCCTTGGATCACGAGAACGGGTGGCCATAATGTCCCTCATGCACCCAAGTCGGCTATCTCCGTCCCTGCTCCAATGAGGCAGTCCCTCGCATCAACAACAGATGCTTTGGGGGTCATCTTTGGGTGTTATCTGAGACATCCATACCTGATCACACCTATCAGGTCCTATTCCGTGGATAGGCCCTAACGTTCATTACGGAAACCGTATTGCAAGGTATCCAAACAGGATCAAAATCAAAAGCTTTTATGGTGGGGGTCCGATTGCAGGACAAACCTAAAACAATCTGAGAGGGAGTCCTGTTGTGACGGTGTGGAGCACCATTTCATGCTGCCGTCCTGGCACTCCATTCACGGGATTGAGTTTATGGAGTGTATTGCTTTGGCACCCTCCTGTTATATCTCTGGCAACACATAGACATTAATTGGAGTACAGAAGAATACCTAGCCGACTCTCCAGTAATAATGAATGAATCTCCATCAAGGAATGAAATGTGAACCCCATTCTCCGGAGTGCTGGGATTCCGGCTTACACGATTGAACCCCCAACGATGCGGCTTTGTTATCCTCCTATCCTGTGGTTAAAAATCTAGACATTGTGCTGCTCAGTGCCTTCTCTGTAACCATCTGGCCTGAGATCTGGCACATGCAGCTTGTTTCTGTATAAATAAGGTTTTTTTTGCAGCATAAAAAACGTATTTTGTATCCTTAATCAAACCAACGAATAGATTCTGATTATGGGCTTTGTGTCTCAGTGGCCTTTATGGAGACATTTGCACCATCAGTCCCGTTGGCAAAGGGCAAGGATCCAGAATTTTGCCCTTCACATTTCGGAAAGGGCAGTGGGAAGAAATCGCAACATTGAAGTTTTCTACAGAGCACAGACAAACTCTGACGGAAGCCCTGGTAAGATAACCAATCACTTATGGATCTGTCCGCACTGGAAAAGGGGCGATTTCCATGTGGATGCGTGTGATTGTGGGTGCATTCTCACGTTACATGCGTTGTATGCTGTATTGTGCTTCTAAATTTTACTTTGCTTTTTTATTTTTTTGAGCATCAGCACATTGTTCTCATGTTTTGTATTTCTTCTTTTTTTTCGTCTCCAATAGCGATTCAGACGGACTTTGCTGAAGGGACAATTACTGGAAGGCAAGTGATCTTAAATTATAATATTCGATTTCGTTCTCTAACTCTGTGCGTCAGTCTCACACAACATTGCATGTGCCCTAAGACTGTAACCATCTCTATCTGCCGGGAGGAAATGTGATTCTCCTTATTTCTATATATAGAAATCTAACAGAAGTAATGTATAAACGGGGGAAGTAGTAGTGCATAATTATTAGAGTAACTTAACTCCCTTATACGTTACTTTGGACACATCCAAAGTAACAGGCATGTTTAATCCCAGAGTTGAGTGGTTTTGCTGAGAAACCAATTCCACATTTTCAGGACCTTGGGAAGCTCGGTTTGCATTCAGCCTGCAGTTCATAAACCATTACATTACACACGTCCAGACAGGACTTCAACCTGAGCTGGATCACTTATCCCACACAACTGGGGATTGTGGCAGTGATTGTTACACAAGGGGCAGGTTTACCTAACTAACCTGACCCTGCGCGACCCTGAGGTGCATCCCCCCCACTCCAATGACCACTGCCACATTCACTAAGATGTGCGCCCTATATCCTGCAATCTGTCCGCTTCTCCTTCCCTTCCCCGATTCATGTCCGCCAAAGTTCACCTCCTTCTTCCCATCTTCCCAGTCCATGTAAGTGCTTGCATCTTCTGCAACGCAAATTCAAAGTTAAATCCCGCGTTGTCTGAATCCGTCTGATCGTTTCGATCAGCACTGCCATCCCCCGCCCCCCCCCCCCCCGATCCTCTGTCACATTGACTGGCCGTGGGAGGCTCCAAAATCTGATCGCGTGCAATACAATCCCCCGCAAAGATTAAAACCCAACGCGGATGCAGCCGGGGACCCTTACGTACTAAGACCCCCGTGATTCATTATTTCTGGAGGCAGGCATACTTAATGTAAGAGGAGACGCGCCAGGGCAAAGCCACATACGACAGTGTTCATTATCATAATTTTAGAATTTTTTTTGGCAAAATCACTCACTCAGGGATTAACAATAGATATTTTCGTGTCATGAAGCTACAAACATGCCCAAGGGGATGTTGGTCCTATGCTGAAATCAAATGGTGATTTCCTTAAGTGGAGATCATAGTTGTCATTTGCTGTTGTGAAGTGGTCAAGGAGGGGCCCTATATAATTTAGACGGGTCCGTGTGGCATATGTAATGGTGTAGGAAACTTTGAGTGAAAAGTCTTTTTGTTTTGTTTATAGTACAAACTGCACAAAGCATCACGGAGAATGGGCAGAAAATGAGCACTCTCTGTAAGTGACACCTGGGGGAAAGACCAAAAGATATATCAAAACAGACAATATCGTGTTCTTGGCTCTTATGACTATCGTAATATTGAAGGTTTTTGCAGACTCCGTACCGAAGGAGGGTTCTGTACTTATACGGAGCTTTAAGGTCTATGTAATGTTTGGTGGCCATTTCACTGGGCTGGAAATGTGCGAGCTGTTTTAAAAGGTTATTCCCGGCCTCTTGGCCTTTTAGGCATAACCAGAGGGTACTTAAATGCCCACCATAGTGCAAGGCCCTTCTAATGGGGAATATTCAGAAGGGGCAAACGTAAATAGTGGCGTAGATGTTCAAACATGGCTTCTCCCTCTCGATCCACTGGTATTGGAGTTGTGAAAATAGCTAAGGCTTTGCTCTTTCCCGGAAATGTCCCAGAAACTGACGTAGAGAGTCATCCATGCATGGCCATCTGTCGTTTATGATGCCGGTCAAGAGGTTAATGAATCCACTGCTCCCCAGATAGGTGACACATGCCAGATGTCAAACCTTCCTATATGAATGTAAAAACATTCTTGCACATCCCCACATTATAAGTTCCAGATTTCGAGACTATACCCAGCGTTTTTTTTTCCATAGATTTTTCAACCTTTAAAGGGACCCTGTCACAGGAGACCCCATTTTTACTCCCCCCATCCCCCGGCATAGTAACATACACTGCCAAAGTGTTTTTGTATAAAAAATGGGTTTACACAGAAAAAAGATATGTGATAATTGTACCTTTCCATTAGCATCTGTTGGTGTGACTAGGGTTTGCCCCCATTGGGAGGGGCTGGAAAGGAGCAGTTCCCCCCCCCACCCTTGGGAAAAAGTGACCTTTTCAAATATGGAATAACTCCCATCACTCAGGATTGCTGTAAGAGGAGCGGGGCGTCGCTAAGCCCATCATGGGTTGTTTTCATATTTTAAAAGTCACTTGGAGTAGCTGTTTCCTCAGGGGTGGGGGGGGAGGGGGGAACTGCTCCTTTCCAGCCACTCCCCAATAGGAAACTGCCTAGTCACACAGCAATGCTAATGAAAAGGTACATATAACTAGCTTTTTTTCTGTAACCAATTTTTAATACAACAACACTTTGTCTGTATGTACTATGCTCTGTGGGACTGGGGGAGTGCTAAAAAGGGTCTCCTGTGACAGTTCCCTTTAGATACACCATGCCCACATTTTTGTAAAGTATTCCCAATGCCACGTCCCATCTCCAATTAGCCCTCGAACCCGTTATAAAAGAGATGTGGTTCCAGAAATTGCTAAGTCTGTGATACTCACTACTATGTTTGTTTTTTCAGGCATTTGTTTGCTCAGAACAAAGGATGATATAATAAGAGTGCTATAGAGCAGTCGGGCAACTACATAGGAATCTCCCGAGGACAAGACGATCCTATAGAGTTGGATCACTTTCTTAACCTTCGTTTGGGGAAGATATAGTACGATGAATCCATTACGTCATTAGCATAATTCATTGTTCAGAAGATCAGTCCAAGGCATTCTGTACGAGAATCGCCCTGTTTACTAATGGTAGAAAGTCCCCAAGTCACCACTCTAAAGTCAGGCTGCAAACCCCGGTGAAGCACCTGGTATCAGTGTGAAACCATGGCCCTTGTCGCAGGTTGCTGAAAATAACCCTGTGGATATGTAGCTTCCTCCTGGACAGGTCCTGCAAATTTTTGATGTCCATACAACACAAAGGCTATTTCACTCTCCTTTAACATTGATGACCAGTTTTCTGTTTATAATGACTCTCTCTCTGAATAGGAGCCAAGGAATGTCTCCCATGTTTGTGCCACCATAAGAATCATGGTCTTGCATAGTGCTCTAAGACAATGCACTGTGATTACAGTCTAATGATCTTAGCTTTACATGAAGCAAAAATGTTTTTTTATTAATTTTTTTAGATTTTTATTTTTAGGATTGATCTTGGGTGGACTATGGAATGTGTCTTTCACAAAATTTGTTCTATAATTGTAGAACGGGGGCCTCTAGACCGCATTGCATGGATACGACTTTGTCTTGTGCTTGTGAAGAGTTACCCAAATGATCAAGCTAATAATTGAGTTGTAATAATCCAGAGATATCCTCTCTTCTATTATCTCATTAGGAGGAAGTTGTGGAAATGTTTATCATTTCATTGTGTTATTTTTTAGGAGCCAGTGAAAAGACTATTAGCACTTACTGAAACCTGCCTGGTGGAACGAGACCCGGCTACCTACAACATTGTAACACTGAAACCACTAGGGGAGGTGAGTCCCATTCTCAGGTTTTGATAGATTTTGTATGAGAATAGCTTGTGCACAACACCAACAACGATAGTCTGCTGCAATGCCCCTGGCGTAAATGGGGGTGGGTGATGAAACGGAAAAGGAAAACGGCGTAATGAAAAGGACGACGACGACAGGGTGGGAGCGAACCACCATTGAGGGGTGGATTGCGAAAATGGCGTAGACCGGTGGGTTTAAAAACTGCGGGGTTAGAGGCCGCGCAAAGTCGCTGAGTAGACACGGAGCATGGGCCGCGAAATAAGGGTTTTGGGCGATTTTTCCATCAACCATCGCCACTTGCCACTGGAAGGGCACAGGCGGAAGTCGGGGAGGGGGGGGAAGGAGGAGGGGGGGGTGGGCCACAAATTCTGAACCTCCCCTCACAACCTAGAATAGAGAGAAGATGCATAAACCCCTGCCCTATAATAAACCAAACATCTTCGGGAAATGTTCGTTATAAAGTTACATATTTGGGGCATGGACTATCTGCCTGACAAGCAGAAGAACTTTTGAACTTTGAAAATGAAATTTTCAGAAAGTTTAGCCAAATTTCAATTTTTATTCTCACTATAAAAACACAAAAGATTCATCCACAATTTTTCTATCTTTGAATGTACTGTTTGACGGGAAAACAATCTCAAAATCCCCGTGGCTATGTAAAGCGTCACAAAGTTATTAACCACCTATAATACACAGGGCAAATAAAAAATCAATCAGCCTGTCCTGAGGTCTAAATGGCATAGACGCGAAGTGTGGTTAAGAAAGGTAATTTTTGCAAACTTGTGATCAGCTGATCGAGAAGACCCTTACCATCTTTAATGAATGATCGCAGGGTGTAATACGGAATGTCGGATTACACAATCACTATAATACAAAAGGAATCAGACTGTGAATCCTAAAAAGTCTAGAACATAATAGAATAAACAAGTAGAAAAATTAGACCCACAATATAGCAAAAGAATACAGAAAGCCAAAAAAAACGCATATTAGAAATTTTCTAATTAGAACGTCATATAAAATAGTAATAATAATATTCTTTATTGATATAGCGCACACAATTATGCAGCGCTGCAACAGAGCTTGCCATATCTCTCGCTCCCTGTCCCCAATGGGGCTCACTCTCTAATCAGTAATTTTTTGGAGTTTGGAGGAAACGCCCACACAAAAATGAACATACAAAATTTTTAACACCTACCAAAAAAATCAAATACTGAATTTTGCCAATTTGTGTTCCCAAAAATATAGAATAACAGGTATCACCACACAGATGCATTACTCAAGTTGAGGCATAAATACAACTAAACCATACATTGGGGTCATTTTACCTACGGCCCTATTCACTTTTTTTTTTTGCGACGGGTTAAACCAAAGTATTTCCGTTTTGGTCGACGATTTTCTCCCCTGTATTGGCCCCTTGATTTATTCAGACGCAATCCAGGCAAATCGCAATTAAACTGGCGCCTACGTTGCGCCGGCAATGGCAACGCGACGGACAATCGGAAGGGCCGAGGGGACGCATGATCCGCAACCGGCCGCCGAATGAAAAAAGAGATAATTTGGAGAAAACCTGCCGCAATTTAAAAAAAACAAAAAAGTGTCCCGCACTTATGACCTTCACTTGGCAATGGAGATTGGTGCACATCTCGGCGACTTAGCTCAGCAGCGACACCTGGTGGCACAAAGAGTTCAACATACATCTGAAAAATTTATCCGCCTTCTTACGTAACGCCTTTACTAATGGGTTCCCTGCTGTGGCTCGCAGCCTTAATACTCTCACTTTGCAGAAAAAGAAGAATTATTTAGTCCTGATATTAGTTGGTGTACATGTAGTTTTTGTTTTTTTTTTTTACAATTCACTTTTTTTGACACATCCTCTTCTTTCCTTGCCCACTGTCCAGCTTGGTTACTTCTTCTCAGTGACTCTTTAATGCTTTGCCCTGTTTTGGCTCCATTCCCTCAATCCCGTTTTTGGCTTCACTCAGAAATAAAGTCTTATAATACAAACCTTCTACTTATTCTTTTCCTGTTGTTCCCTAAAATGTTCTTGTTTTCAGGCTAAATGCTGTTCAGCTTTTATTTTCATTTTAGGAAAGCAAAATCCCTGATGACCTCTATTAGTGGAAGAAGTTCCCTAAAGCAATCACTTCTTTAAATCATTCAAGCATGCTGGGCATTTATGTACCACCGATCTATTTTTTGATGTTTCCTGATTTAGAGTTTTGATAATTGACAATTTTCTAGAGTATATTGGCTTTCAGAATTTGTATAACTTACTTTTTTTCCTTCGGCTTTTCCTTTTCCTCCTTTTCCCACCTTTTTTTTAATCTGCGTCTTGTCTGCTCATTCTATAAAAAAAGTATACTAGAAACATTTGATTACTTTAAGTCTGACATGTCCTTTGAAGTAAAAAAGAAAGCAAGCTAATTAAACTTGTTATGATTGGTAAAGCAGTTCCAAGATATTGTTTGTTGACAGAAGAGCCTGAACGAAACTGCAAAAATTGACCTGACCTTCACGGACCAATTACCCTTTGTCACAGATGGTTAACATGTGGTTTTTTTTTTCACATTTTATTTTGAGCTAAAAAGCGTTTTTTCAGGTGGAAAACCCACGCCCTAACCAACACCTACACCCCCCCGACCCCCCTGAAGTGACAAAATCAGTATTTGTAACTGTCTTGGGGTTGACCCCGTTAAGGCAACGGTTGATCCCCTAGTGCCTCGGCTGCTGATCCAGTGCCTTCAGTTTGAGCGTCAACTGCAGGGGGCCCATTAGGCAAACCTTTGTCCGATGCCTGTGTCCTACGCGGGCGTAGCACAAGGGCCAGGTGCAGGAAGAAGGGTCATGAGGGCTCCTCACCTTTCCCCTCTTTGGACATTACAGAAGCTGTGCACCGCACCTTATAAAATCTTATCCAAAATATGACATATCCTAATTTTACGTAACGGCCTCCAGGCTTGTACACACGTGGTGGCAATACAAGCTATTCAAATAAGTACGGTACTGCAATCCATAGACTGGCAGGAAATATCAATGTATAATGACAAATTATACTAACAAGGAATTGTCCCTCAAAGCAACAGGATAGGTCTTGGTGAGGGGTCCCCCTTGGATCACGAGAACGGGTGGCCATAATGTCCCTCATGCACCCAAGTCGGCTATCTCCGTCCCTGCTCCAATGAGGCAGTCCCTCGCATCAACAACAGATGCTTTGGGGGTCATCTTTGGGTGTTATCTGAGACATCCATACCTGATCACACCTATCAGGTCCTATTCCGTGGATAGGCCCTAACGTTCATTACGGAAACCGTATTGCAAGGTATCCAAACAGGATCAAAATCAAAAGCTTTTATGGTGGGGGTCCGATTGCAGGACAAACCTAAAACAATCTGAGAGGGAGTCCTGTTGTGACGGTGTGGAGCACCATTTCATGCTGCCGTCCTGGCACTCCATTCACGGGATTGAGTTTATGGAGTGTATTGCTTTGGCACCCTCCTGTTATATCTCTGGCAACACATAGACATTAATTGGAGTACAGAAGAATACCTAGCCGACTCTCCAGTAATAATGAATGAATCTCCATCAAGGAATGAAATGTGAACCCCATTCTCCGGAGTGCTGGGATTCCGGCTTACACGATTGAACCCCCAACGATGCGGCTTTGTTATCCTCCTATCCTGTGGTTAAAAATCTAGACATTGTGCTGCTCAGTGCCTTCTCTGTAACCATCTGGCCTGAGATCTGGCACATGCAGCTTGTTTCTGTATAAATAAGGTTTTTTTTGCAGCATAAAAAACGTATTTTGTATCCTTAATCAAACCAACGAATAGATTCTGATTATGGGCTTTGTGTCTCAGTGGCCTTTATGGAGACATTTGCACCATCAGTCCCGTTGGCAAAGGGCAAGGATCCAGAATTTTGCCCTTCACATTTCGGAAAGGGCAGTGGGAAGAAATCGCAACATTGAAGTTTTCTACAGAGCACAGACAAACTCTGACGGAAGCCCTGGTAAGATAACCAATCACTTATGGATCTGTCCGCACTGGAAAAGGGGCGATTTCCATGTGGATGCGTGTGATTGTGGGTGCATTCTCACGTTACATGCGTTGTATGCTGTATTGTGCTTCTAAATTTTACTTTGCTTTTTTATTTTTTTGAGCATCAGCACATTGTTCTCATGTTTTGTATTTCTTCTTTTTTTTCGTCTCCAATAGCGATTCAGACGGACTTTGCTGAAGGGACAATTACTGGAAGGCAAGTGATCTTAAATTATAATATTCGATTTCGTTCTCTAACTCTGTGCGTCAGTCTCACACAACATTGCATGTGCCCTAAGACTGTAACCATCTCTATCTGCCGGGAGGAAATGTGATTCTCCTTATTTCTATATATAGAAATCTAACAGAAGTAATGTATAAACGGGGGAAGTAGTAGTGCATAATTATTAGAGTAACTTAACTCCCTTATACGTTACTTTGGACACATCCAAAGTAACAGGCATGTTTAATCCCAGAGTTGAGTGGTTTTGCTGAGAAACCAATTCCACATTTTCAGGACCTTGGGAAGCTCGGTTTGCATTCAGCCTGCAGTTCATAAACCATTACATTACACACGTCCAGACAGGACTTCAACCTGAGCTGGATCACTTATCCCACACAACTGGGGATTGTGGCAGTGATTGTTACACAAGGGGCAGGTTTACCTAACTAACCTGACCCTGCGCGACCCTGAGGTGCATCCCCCCCACTCCAATGACCACTGCCACATTCACTAAGATGTGCGCCCTATATCCTGCAATCTGTCCGCTTCTCCTTCCCTTCCCCGATTCATGTCCGCCAAAGTTCACCTCCTTCTTCCCATCTTCCCAGTCCATGTAAGTGCTTGCATCTTCTGCAACGCAAATTCAAAGTTAAATCCCGCGTTGTCTGAATCCGTCTGATCGTTTCGATCAGCACTGCCATCCCCCGCCCCCCCCCCCCCCGATCCTCTGTCACATTGACTGGCCGTGGGAGGCTCCAAAATCTGATCGCGTGCAATACAATCCCCCGCAAAGATTAAAACCCAACGCGGATGCAGCCGGGGACCCTTACGTACTAAGACCCCCGTGATTCATTATTTCTGGAGGCAGGCATACTTAATGTAAGAGGAGACGCGCCAGGGCAAAGCCACATACGACAGTGTTCATTATCATAATTTTAGAATTTTTTTTGGCAAAATCACTCACTCAGGGATTAACAATAGATATTTTCGTGTCATGAAGCTACAAACATGCCCAAGGGGATGTTGGTCCTATGCTGAAATCAAATGGTGATTTCCTTAAGTGGAGATCATAGTTGTCATTTGCTGTTGTGAAGTGGTCAAGGAGGGGCCCTATATAATTTAGACGGGTCCGTGTGGCATATGTAATGGTGTAGGAAACTTTGAGTGAAAAGTCTTTTTGTTTTGTTTATAGTACAAACTGCACAAAGCATCACGGAGAATGGGCAGAAAATGAGCACTCTCTGTAAGTGACACCTGGGGGAAAGACCAAAAGATATATCAAAACAGACAATATCGTGTTCTTGGCTCTTATGACTATCGTAATATTGAAGGTTTTTGCAGACTCCGTACCGAAGGAGGGTTCTGTACTTATACGGAGCTTTAAGGTCTATGTAATGTTTGGTGGCCATTTCACTGGGCTGGAAATGTGCGAGCTGTTTTAAAAGGTTATTCCCGGCCTCTTGGCCTTTTAGGCATAACCAGAGGGTACTTAAATGCCCACCATAGTGCAAGGCCCTTCTAATGGGGAATATTCAGAAGGGGCAAACGTAAATAGTGGCGTAGATGTTCAAACATGGCTTCTCCCTCTCGATCCACTGGTATTGGAGTTGTGAAAATAGCTAAGGCTTTGCTCTTTCCCGGAAATGTCCCAGAAACTGACGTAGAGAGTCATCCATGCATGGCCATCTGTCGTTTATGATGCCGGTCAAGAGGTTAATGAATCCACTGCTCCCCAGATAGGTGACACATGCCAGATGTCAAACCTTCCTATATGAATGTAAAAACATTCTTGCACATCCCCACATTATAAGTTCCAGATTTCGAGACTATACCCAGCGTTTTTTTTTCCATAGATTTTTCAACCTTTAAAGGGACCCTGTCACAGGAGACCCCATTTTTACTCCCCCCATCCCCCGGCATAGTAACATACACTGCCAAAGTGTTTTTGTATAAAAAATGGGTTTACACAGAAAAAAGATATGTGATAATTGTACCTTTCCATTAGCATCTGTTGGTGTGACTAGGGTTTGCCCCCATTGGGAGGGGCTGGAAAGGAGCAGTTCCCCCCCCCACCCTTGGGAAAAAGTGACCTTTTCAAATATGGAATAACTCCCATCACTCAGGATTGCTGTAAGAGGAGCGGGGCGTCGCTAAGCCCATCATGGGTTGTTTTCATATTTTAAAAGTCACTTGGAGTAGCTGTTTCCTCAGGGGTGGGGGGGGAGGGGGGAACTGCTCCTTTCCAGCCACTCCCCAATAGGAAACTGCCTAGTCACACAGCAATGCTAATGAAAAGGTACATATAACTAGCTTTTTTTCTGTAACCAATTTTTAATACAACAACACTTTGTCTGTATGTACTATGCTCTGTGGGACTGGGGGAGTGCTAAAAAGGGTCTCCTGTGACAGTTCCCTTTAGATACACCATGCCCACATTTTTGTAAAGTATTCCCAATGCCACGTCCCATCTCCAATTAGCCCTCGAACCCGTTATAAAAGAGATGTGGTTCCAGAAATTGCTAAGTCTGTGATACTCACTACTATGTTTGTTTTTTCAGGCATTTGTTTGCTCAGAACAAAGGATGATATAATAAGAGTGCTATAGAGCAGTCGGGCAACTACATAGGAATCTCCCGAGGACAAGACGATCCTATAGAGTTGGATCACTTTCTTAACCTTCGTTTGGGGAAGATATAGTACGATGAATCCATTACGTCATTAGCATAATTCATTGTTCAGAAGATCAGTCCAAGGCATTCTGTACGAGAATCGCCCTGTTTACTAATGGTAGAAAGTCCCCAAGTCACCACTCTAAAGTCAGGCTGCAAACCCCGGTGAAGCACCTGGTATCAGTGTGAAACCATGGCCCTTGTCGCAGGTTGCTGAAAATAACCCTGTGGATATGTAGCTTCCTCCTGGACAGGTCCTGCAAATTTTTGATGTCCATACAACACAAAGGCTATTTCACTCTCCTTTAACATTGATGACCAGTTTTCTGTTTATAATGACTCTCTCTCTGAATAGGAGCCAAGGAATGTCTCCCATGTTTGTGCCACCATAAGAATCATGGTCTTGCATAGTGCTCTAAGACAATGCACTGTGATTACAGTCTAATGATCTTAGCTTTACATGAAGCAAAAATGTTTTTTTATTAATTTTTTTAGATTTTTATTTTTAGGATTGATCTTGGGTGGACTATGGAATGTGTCTTTCACAAAATTTGTTCTATAATTGTAGAACGGGGGCCTCTAGACCGCATTGCATGGATACGACTTTGTCTTGTGCTTGGTGAAGAGTTACCCAAATTATCAAGCTATTAATATTGAGTTTGTAATAATCCAGAATATCGCTCTCTTCTAGATCTCATTAGGGGAAGTTTGGAAATGTTTAGCATTTCATTCATTGTGTTATTTGTTAGAGCCAGTGAAAGACTATTGCCCTTACGTAAACCTTCATTGTGGAACGAGAGCCCCCGGCTACCTACAACATTGTAACACTGAAACCACTAGGGGAGGTGAGTCCCATTCTCAGGTTTTGATAGATTTTGTATGAGAATAGCTTGTGCCGCTTCAAGCGGAAGATGCAGTCTTGGTCCTCTGCCATAATCCTTAGCTCATAGCTTTGGGAAATGCTTGGAAGTGTCAAAGAGCACAATAAAATATCTGTTCTTTCTACAACTACCATAGGGTGGGCGAAACTGAACTATCTGCTGTCTTTACAGACTAGACTTTCACTGATGTCTGACACGAGAGCGAATCAATGTTAAACAGGGGTGACCTACAGTTACTTCCACATACTGCACTCAAAGCTAATCCTTGTCGACTTCAATACATATATTCAAGTGTGTTTTACTGCAGTGGTTTCCCACGAAAGTGAGAAAATTTCATAGTCTACATTATTTTCTTCAACTTGTACATACATAGAAGTACATCTTATATGTGCTTTGCGATCATACATGTTTATCTGTAATATATACCTTTTGGTTTTTTGTAGTGTACTACTTGCACAGCTATTGTCCATAAAGTTCATTTGTAAAGGGCCAATTGCTGTCACTTTTTTTCCGATATTCAGTCCAGATTGTAGTTGGAAATCCTAGGCCTGGGCTGGCAGATGAGACCAAGTCTCCACACAATGTACATCCGTAATTGCGAGTATTTGTAAGTGCTTGTTTTGGCCGCAGCATGTCAATAAGATTTTTTATAAATCTCAAAAATGTAGCCACTTAAGATCACAGGGGGTGTTCTAAAATGGCTGCATTTTTGAGATTTATAAAAAATCTTATTGACATGCTGCGGCCAAAACAAGCACTTACAAATACAGGCGGTCCCCTACTTAAGAACACCTGACTTACATACGACCCCTAGTTACAAACGGACCTCTGGATTTTGGTCATTACTGTACTTTAGTCCTAGGCTACAATAAACAGCTTTCACAGTTATCAATGTGCCTGTAATTAAGATTTATTGTTTATCCTGGTTTCTTATTACATCCAACATTTTTTAAAATCTAATTGTCACAGAGACCAAAAAATTTTGACTGGGGTCACAATAATAAAGTATACGGTTCCGACTTGCATACAAACTCAACTTAGAAACAAACCTACAGAACCTATCTTGTATGTAACCCGATGACTGCCTGTACTCGCAATTTCGAGTGTACATTGTGTGTGGCTCCTCCACAATTTTTGAGAAATATATTTTGCAAAAAAATTGACTGTGGTGTATGTCAATATTTGTTATTTTTTGATTCTTTTTTTTCTCTTTGAAATAAGTATGCAAAAGCTAATACACGTATCATTGTGGATTTTAACTGTGGATCCCAATAATTTTGCAAAGCATTGTTGACTTGTTGACCTCTATATCTGTTGACATTGACTGTACCAAACCCCCGTTTAAAAATATTTGTTAATGAATTAGATTCTTCTTTAATTGCTGAAACAATGGAGTTGGTTTTTTGAGGATGGTGTTTCTTCTTTTTTTTTTTTTTTTTTTTGTTATAGATTTTTGCACTGTGTATGACCCCGAAAATCCTCAAATCTTTACCATTGAATTTATTAAAGGCCAGATTCGGAAATACTCCTCAACGGAAAGGTATAGTCTTTTATTTTTAATTTGGCAATGTATATATTTTTTTTAATAATGGAAAAATCCTTTCTGAATGGATGTTTTAAGATTACATTCTTTTTCATCTTGTAAACCACACTATGACGCAGTGTGATCAGTAAAACTCGCTGCGTGTGCTGCGCAAAATGCACTGCCCAAGCACTGGCAGCCAGGACTGGACAGACCTTCGTTCCGGCTTCTCGGCATACGAGCCGGTCATTCCAGCAGCAGATGCACGCTTTAAGAGCCAGGTAATTTTAGTTTGAACAAAACAAATAAACATGCTGGCACAGATTAACTTACTGATCCTTTTGTAGTCTTTGATCAGTTTTCTTTTTATACAGAGAATGAATAAGTAAAGTTGGAATATAATTAGAAATTAAAAATTCACTCATTAACTGTTACAGAACAAATAAATAATTTTACAAAATAAATATTTGATGCAAAATTACTAAACTAGAGCCACAACGGAAAATAAGTTGCAGTCGAATCCCATAATTTTCCACAAAAAACTTCCACAAAAAATGTATTTTACTATAACCTGATATCTGAGAACTTGTTAGGACTGACAGATTTATTCCATTTAGAATTGAATGTAACTGCAAAATCCCCACATTTTGCGAGGTGCACCTGGACTTGCTCTTGTTGGATGATCCAGGTCCAAGTGTACTCTACAAATAATCCCTGGCCTCTGTGGTTATGTTAAAAGCACTTTTATTAGTTCTGAATATTAATTATTTAAACTAAATGGGTCAGAGAGTCTGAATTACATTGCGAGATCTGTATTTTCAGAGATTCCTTGTTGGGCGAGCCTTTTATATGGGGTCAGAGCTTCTGGAAATAGAGATGTCTGTGTCAAATGACTCCAACACAAGAACCCGGTGGGGTCTCATGAGTGTACCCTGTGGATGAAGAAGTGAAAGTCTTCACTTGAATTTCTTGCTACTCCTCCAAGTAAGTAGCAAATATATAATCTTATATATAAAGAAAGGCATATACAACTATTTCTCCTCCTTCATATTTGTTAGAAGCAGTGATTTTCAACCAGTGTGCCGTGGCACACTAGTGTGCCGTGACACACTTGTCGGGTGTGCCGCGGGAAAGTTCCCCAAACTATGTTGCCCCCTGTGTTTTGTTTCCCAGAGAAATGTAAATGAGAAATACTATAGTCATGAGGCTGGAGTACTACAAGTACCATCTCATATGCTGTAGTATATAGCTGGCCCTCGTACTCTGGCCTCATGGTCTAGTACTTCTCACTAGTGTCTGTACCCCTTTATTTTGCAGATATGAGCCACATAATAATCAGCACCATATACTAAAAAACAGGAGAAACTCTTGGGGAAGCTTCGTGTGTGTCTTTCCACCACTCCTGCCAGGATATCCCTTTTGTGTTATCGAACAGGCCCAGGTTTCACAATGAGTAAAAAAATTTAGAATCTATATTATTAACTATATTGTTAATATGACTGTTTTAGTGTAATTTTGTGCTATTTTGGTGGTGGTGTGCCCCAGGATTTTCTAATATAAAAAGTGTGCCGCGGCTCAAAAAGGTGGAAAATCACTGTGTTAGAGGATAGTTGCATCATACTTACTTTATCCATGCTTGTAGAATAAACTTCTTCAGTTCATATCAACATATCGCAAAGGTTCCCTGCCTCCAGGGATGGGAACACAACATGGAACACTTATATAAGGGTCCCCTGTTGTCGATTTTTTTTTTTCCCTACCCCCACATCTGCACTTTGAGGGATGTAAGGAGTTATCACGTGGAGGAGGAGGAGAGTAGTTGTCTCGTGGAGGAGGAGAGTAGTTGTCTCGTGGAGGAGGAGGAGGAGTAGTTGTCTCGTGGAGGAGGAGGAGTAGTTGTCTCGTGGAGGAGAGGAGTATTGTTCTCGTGGAGGAGGAGAAGAGGAGTAGTTGCGTGGAAGAGGAGTAGTTGCGTGGAGGAGGAAGAGGAGTAGTAGTCGCGGGGGAGGAAGGAAGAGGATAGTTTGCGTGAGGAAGAGGAGTAGTAGTCGCGTGGAGGAGTTTGGAGTGCAGAGGAGGTTGTCCGGGTGTCGTACGTTTTCCCTGTGTCAGGGAAAATCATGTCCCGGATAACTATGGCATTGGAGGCATATACTTTTATTGCCTCTGATACGGAGTCTGTGAGTGGGGACAAGGTCCTTTTATTTGTCCACCTTGTCCTCACAAAGTGACCCCGAGGAGCCCCGAGAAGGCGCCCCTTCGGAGTAGTGCTAAAGTGGCAGGGGCTTCTACTGAAGTGGCCGGGGCTTCTGACCTCACATAGGTGATCACCAGTAACTATGCCCCTGAGGTCCCTGAATTTAAGCCAGTCCTGGGATACACACAGAGACACAGCAGGGCTTTTTTTTTGTTTTTAATAACTGTGGACCTATTGGTTTGATTGTATCCAAGACCAATCTCTAACGCTGCACAATATCCCCTTTTTTTTAAGCGCAACCACGGGGGTGGACCCCTGTCAGTGCGTCCATGCGATCTCTCGCAGGTCATACTATGATTCGGCGTTGTCGCTGCTGATGACGTCATCATAGTATGCGCCTACCGGGAGATCGCATGGATGCGACTCTGCAGCCAAAAAAAGAGAGAGCCCCCGAGATCTGCGCCGAAGATCGAAGCCTCGTACTGAACATTCGGACAACCGGAGGATTAGTTTTAATTTTTTTTTTTTTTTGGCAGGGGGATGGCTGTATACTACACATGGGGGGCTGGCCGTATACTTCACTACATGGGGGGGCTGGCGTCTAACCTTTCACTACAAATGGGGGGCTTGGCCGTATACTGTCACTACATGGGGGGGCTGGCTGTATACTACATGGGGGGGCTGGCTGTATACTACATGGGGGGGCTGGCTGTATACTACATGGGGGGGTGGCTGGCTGTATACTACATGGGGGGGGCTGGCTGTATACTACAAAATGGGGGGGGCTGGCTGTATACACATGGGGGGGGGCTGGCTGTATACTACACCTGAAATGGAACATCTGCTGCCCAATACCTTCCCAATCCACACCGTCCCTCCATTATATGCTATGAGGCTAGGGTTTGGGGACAGAAGTCACGGAGGAATAATAAGACCTGCCAAATAGGGGGAGATTTGGCGTGATTTCTTATACGAGACATGTCTGTGAGCTAATAACAATGCCAACCTTGTAGTAGCAATGCCCATGATATTGTCAGCGCTCGACTAAACACCTTTTCCGTTAGAAAGTCTAAAATCTTACACACATGAGACGCATGTTGGAAACTATCTGCAAAGTGAAATTTTTTTAACACCTTGGGATTCATATCAAATAAGAAACACCATGCTTTACATCTCTGCAAAATAAATACAGGCGGTCCCCTACTTAAGAACACCTGACTTACATACGACCCCTAGTTACAAACGGACCTCTAGATTTTGGTAATTTGCTGTACTTTAGCCCTAGGCTACAATAAACAACTATAACAGTTATCAATGGTGTCTGTAATTAAGATTTATTGGTAATCCTGGTTCTTATCACAACCCAACATTTTTAAAATCCAATTGTCACAGAGACCAAAAAAATTATGCCTGGGGTTACAATAATAAAGTATACGGTACCGACTTACATACAAACTCAACTTAAGAACGAACCTACAGAACCTATCTTGTATGTAACCCGGGGACTGCCTGTATTATTGTTTGTATAATGAAAAGTTATAACATTTTCCAGTATACTTTGCGTATCAAATCCTCATGGTTTTCTAGATCTCTGCTTGTTGTCATTCTGTAGAAAGGTTCTATGTTTACTTCCAGAGGATAAAAATCTGTCCCTGATCATGTGATTTCGCACAGGTGCACGGCTTGTTATATCCCTGGTCATGTGATGTCACACAGGTGCACGGCTTGTTATATCGCTGGACATGTGAGGTCACACAGGTGCACGGCTTGTTATATCGCTGGACATGTGAGGTCACACAGGTGCACGGCTCGTTATATCCCTGGTCATGTGATGTCACACAGGTGCACGGCTTGTTATATCCCTGGTCATGTGATGTCACACAGGTGCACGGCTCATTATATGGACAATGTGGAACAGTTTATACATCTTTCATTGTGTCTTTTTAGGAGCCATTGAAAGACGATAGCACATTACTGTCTAAACCTAGCTACACTGGTGAAGGAAACGAGACCACGGCTACCAATACACCATCATTGTAAACACTGCAACCCTCGGGGTGAGTGTTGCAGTCCCCTTCTCAGGTTTTGATAGATTATTGCTACTGAGAATAGCTTGTGCCTGCTCAAGCGAAGATAGGCAGTCATTGTCCCTCTGCACATAATCCGTAGCTCATAGTCTTTCGCGGGAAATGCTGGAAGGATCCAAATAGCCACAATACAAACTATCTGTTCTATCCTCACAATCTACCAGAGGGTGGGCACGAACTGACCTATCTCTGTCCTTTTACAGACTAGACTTACACAACTGAAGTGTCTGAACACGAGAGCGAATCATGTACAGGGTGCCCTGACAGTTACTATACGAATCCCACATACTCGACACTCATAAGCTAAATCCTTGTCGACTTCAATACATCTAATTCAAGTGATGTTTTAACTTGTGCGTGAGTTTGCCCCACAGAAAGTCGAGAAAATTTCATAGTCTAAACTTACTTTTTTCAACTTGTACACATACCTAGAAGTACATCAATTATATGTGCTATTGCGATCATAAAAACATGTTCATCTCGCTAATATATAACAAACCTTTCTGGTTTTTTGTACGTGTAACCGACGTGCACAGCTATTGTCCATAAAGTATTCATATTGAAAAGGCCAATTTGCTGTCACTCTTTTTTTTCCGATATTCCGTCCAGATTGTAGTTTTGAAAATCCCATGCCTGTAAGCTGCCAGAATATGAGACTCAATGTCTACACAATGTACAATTAACACCGCATTGCGAGTATGTGTAAGTGCTTTTTTTGGTCGCAGCATTCAATAAAACCTTTTTTATAAATCTCAACAAATGCAAGCCACTTAAGATCACGGGAGTGTTCGTAAAAGGGCTGCATTTTTGAGAATTATCAATAACCAATCTTATTGACAATTACTGCGTCGACCCAAAACAAGCACTTACAAATCCAGGACCGGTCCCCTCTAAGAACACCTGACTTACATACGCCCTAGTTTACACGGACCTCTGATTTTGGTATCTTCTAGTACTTAAGCCCTAGTCGCTACAAATAAACAGCTTACCAGTTATCAATGGTGTCTGATAATTAAAGATTTATTGATATCCTGGTTCTTATTACAACTCCAACATTTTTAAAATCCAAATGTCACAGAGCCAAAAACAATAGTTTGACTGGGTCACAAATAAAAAGTATATCGTAATATATCACTGTGTGTGCATCACAAGCCCATGCACCTGTGGAGACATACACATGACCATGCGATATATAACGAGCAGTTGCCCGTGTGTACATCACATGGACCAGGGAATCTAACAAGCCGTTTGATAACTTTTGTGTGATATCACACTTACCAGGATCTAACGAGGCCTCGCACCTGTGTGACATCAGTATGACCAGGGATCTTATAACGAGCCGTGCTTTGCTTATCCTGTGTGACATCACAGACCAGGGAATTCTAAAGACGCACGTGCAAACTGTGTGCACCATCAAATGAACAGGGACCCTATAAAGGAGAAAATGAGATGCTGCAACATCACAGGGACCGAGGGATCCTAATGAGACGTATCCTGTGAGACATTTCACATGACCAGGGAATTATAGCGACGCCCGGTGCACTGGTGACATCACCATGACCAGGATCTAACGCAGAACGTTCAACCTGTGGAGACCATCACATGACCAGGGAATCTGCCTAGTAAACGAGCGACACATGTGAAAAAAGGACGATCAATTGCCCGGTTATATAAAAGCACGTGCACTGGTGTGAAATACACATGACCAGGGAGTGTATAAGATGCCATGCACCTGTGCAACATAACAGACCAGGGACTATAACGAAGCTCTGCACATGTGGTGTGTGAAATCATTGACCAGGATATTCATAAATTGACCCACTATTAGCCCCCACCTTCAAATCTCATCGAGAATATCCCCTCGCTCCGAGTCCCCAGTCATGACTGGCCTCCTACCCTTAGGGGGGGTTCCAGTACTTCGTAGAAATGTCTCGCCAGAAGGAATGCTGAATTTGGAGGGTGATTTTAGGAATCAGCTCATTTGTTCATCAGGGGGTCTATCTTCTGATTATTGGCGCCACTTGCTTGGTGTATAATGGAGCATAAAGGTCACAAGGCAATTAAAGTAAACGTCATATGTGCTGGTCAAGGAGTGAGGGAGTCGGGTCTTGCCAGAATCGTGTCATGTATTCAGTCCCATCTGATGTACCATAATTCAGATTATATATAGAAAAATAGGGAAACCAAGGCAAGACAGTGAATCAAGTATCATCTTCCCCATTCATGTGAGACTGATCGCTATGTGCGCGATCATATGTTCTACTTTGTAATCCCATACTTTATTGATAATTTTTCTTTGCAAATCAAAATACAAAAGTGCAGAGAATAAAGAGCATAGTGCCACCGGAGATTAGTATACAAAAGCCTGGAAAAAATGGAAAGGATGATGAGTAGCTTGTATGTTACTATGGAAATCCTTGCCATAGTAATTTAGGTGGTGAGGCTAATGCCGCGCAGCATGGGCCGGGGGTTTTGCATAGATTTTCCATAAGCATCAATGTTAATCAATGTCGATTTGTATGCAGCACAGGCCGGAGCAGATTATATATCAGGAGGAGATTGTGCATCAACCTAAACTGATACCAGTATATCAGGTGATCAATAAGTAAAAGAAGACGGGGGATGATATTATGTCCAGCAGATTCACTCTTTCTACTCACATACATTTTCCATACTATACTATTAAGTAATGTAGGATAAAGTTCTATATCTAAAAACATCCAGAAATGTAAAAAATCCCAAAACTGAAGTTACCTATTATTTTTTATTTGTTCGATTTCATAAGGAAGGGAGGGGTAGTTAACCTCTTGGCAGCCCCCCAGATATACTATGAGACCTACTTCCATCCCTTGTCTTTGTTTTGCCAGTATTAGCCCCCACATTTAGCTGTGGCTATGGCTGGTATTACGATTAACCAAAGCTTTATTGTATTCACATATAAAAGCTAGGCACCCTCACAACAAGACGGACAGTCAATAGTGTCCCCCACCAAATAAAGAGGATATTAAAAGGGTTTGTCAAGCAACATTCCAAGGATTCCCCTATCCATAGGTGACAGCTTGTTATTGGTTAAGGACTTCTAGGGATCACGAGAACAGTGTTACTTAAAGGGAACCTGTCCCCAGGTGACCTAATTTTGCCACTTAAAAGACAGATTGTAAAAGGCACCAGACACCAACAGTGCCATAATCTGCCTTTCTGCCTTTTCTAGCATTTGATACACTATATTGTGTGTTATAACCACACCTTGCAAACCTTACAAAATCCGGGGGGTGAGTCAAGGGGTGGACTTTTTACCTGTCCCTGAGCTGCAGGTGTCTCCATTTTGTTGCTCCTGTACGCATGCCTCCCCCACTGATGTCCAGGCTGACCAGGCTGTGACCTCTGAGAAGAAGCAGGAGGAGGATCTATACAGGAGCACAAAGGGGGGGCCAAGCTTTGAGGAGTGGGTTGGTAACAGACAAGCCACATGTTGTTTTTTGAAAATGCATCAAAACCCCCCCCAAAGTCCTAAGCCCTGTGACTACCCCAGTTTGTCAGGATGGATGCAAGTAATAGAGTAAGTTATAAAACACAATTATTATTGTAATGCAAAATGCTAGAAAGGGCAGAGAGGCAGATTGCACTGCTGGGTTGTCATGGGCTTGGCAAGATGTCTGTAGTGAAACAATGAGGGGGTCCATGGTGACATGTTCCCTTTTTAAACCCCACTAATGAATAGAGCAGCTGATGGCCTACACCCCATTCACTCATGGCGTGATGGAAATAATGGGGGCACGATTCACGTTTTTCCGACGGGGGTATCTTGAAGATTGAACGATGAGGGGAGAAGATGTAAAAAAACGGGTGGAAAAGGGGGCAGGGAAAGGCCTTAGAGAAGGAATACAAGGAAAGACCCAAATCCTAATATGAGAAAGCGCCGCTGGAGTGCGACAGGACAGGTAAAAGTCAAATGAGCCCCAATGAGAACTAATTGTATCAGTACCCAGACAGTGGGAGTGACAGCGCCAATCTCTCGAACCTGATATTCATTAGTTGGGATACAACGACCCCCCCACAAACTCAATCGATGACCGAGGGGGGTTCCCCCAACCAATCAGAAAGGTCTCCCTAAACTGAGAATAGGGGTAAATTAATGTGGCTGGACACACCCCTGTAAGCAGAAGCCCGTTTAATTGCACAGTTTAAGACCCTTTTACTCTGAGGTAACAACCAAAAACACTAATTTACCACTGTTAGAGGTCAAGAAACTTCAGGAAGAAGAATTGTACACAAAATATACACGCGAAATTTTGATAAATGTGTTGGTTCGTCTTTTAATTGGTTTTTGTAACAATGCAATAAGATTCATGTTCTGCAAGCAGAGCGGAGCATAATGTGCTATTACAGAGGGAGCTGGAAGTGGATAAGGTTTGCTTTGGTAGCATCCATTACAAGGATATGCACTTGGGGGGAAAACAAAAAGTACAATAATGTCTACATGTTTTTTGTAATACTGAATGAAAGTACTTGGCGAATTGGTGGATAGTATCATAGATAGAAGAAGTGCAACACACATGCCAAAAATAGGCAGGCTGGTTAGTTGGCGAACAATGCCCCTCTCAAGGTTAGGAGCTGGCAGAGGGAGTCGCACTCCTTAGGGATGTTGCAGATGTTACGGCCAAATGCAATCAGTCTGCTAAAGCAAGTAATGGGATGGGGGTGAGGAGAGGAATAGATTAGTATTAGGACATAATTGGGCCTTAGCAAATCACTGGTCAGACGACAGATGCAATATTGGGCAGATTTACTTACACGATCCATTCGCGATCCAGCGCGCGTTCTGGCTGGTGGGGGATTTGGGTCCGGCCGGGGCATTACTAAGGTAGTTCCTCGACGTCCACAGGTGGACTGAAGTCCGCCCGAAACTGTTAAACTGCAAGTTTTGACGACACATTTTTTTTAAAATGCGGGCTTTTTTTCCGAAAAGAAAGGCAGGGTTGAGGAGGAAAGAGAAAACAGAGGGAAGGAGCGGGCATGAAAGAGCGAAAGATGAGAAAAATCAAAACAAGAGCTGACGTGAGAAAAACAATCCCGGTGGCACGGAAATACAGGGAAATATCGGCGCAATCGGAAATATTCGGGTGGTGTAACAAGTGGGGAAGAGAGGAGGAAAACGCGAATCGGGCCTAGTCGTAAATGACCCCCCAATGGGGCAAATTTACTTACCCGGCCCATTCGCTGATCCAGCGGCGCGTTCGTGCTCTGGATTCGGGTCCGGCCGGGGATTTAAGAAGGGTAGTTCCTCCGCCCTCTACTTCCCAGGTGGCGCTGTGCGCTGAAGTATATGCCGCCGGAACATGACACCTGGAGCGGCTGATGAAGGTAAGGCAGTCCCAAGCGACAATTTTTAGTTTTAAAATGTCGGCGATGGTTTTCCGAAATCCGTCGGGTTCTGTTCGGCCACGCCCCGTTTGTCCGTCGCGCGCACCATCGCCGTGCGCCATACATACGATCGAAGCCCCGAGGGAATTCAGAGGAATCGGCGCAAATCGGAATATTCGGGGAACACGGCGGGGAAAACGCGAACTCGGGGGCCTTAGTAAATGACCCCCATTGTGTACAGCATCCAGCATCTGTGTGTAGGAAGGACATCGCTAAACTAGGGAAGGTGCAGAGAATATCAATCAAGGTGATAAAGGGAATGGGTGGATTAGAGTACATGTTGTAACATGAATAGGTAGTAGAATAGAGTAGAGGGGGGCAGATTCAGATTTATTGGGCTTGTACACTTGAAAGTATGCAGTACAACACATCTACACCCCGGCGGTGTGGAAGGGGAAAGTGGGGCCCCAAGTGGAGGTTTCTTGTGCCTGCTTTACACTCACCCATTCAGGCCACAGTGCCCCAGCCAGCACAGCACATCGCACCGACCTGCTCTGGAAGCCGGAAGGAACATGAACAACTATATCTATAAATGTGGTAACAATGATGTGTCTTGTAAACATCCTGTGTCAGGCGTCCTTCTTGGTTCTTGTGTGTGGATGAGGACGATGATTATTTCTGGTATTACAATATGTACTGTTACTTTGTGTGAACAAAGACTTAGCGTGCTGACTGTATAGGAGTTTGATGCACTAAACCTAATTCAGACAACAGAAAAAAGCTGGTGTGAATAACAGAACTGTGGTCCGATCAGTTTGGACAGAGACGCCTCTGTAGGTTGTTACCATTTTGTTCGTGCTGGTTTGGTTGGTACTTAACCGTGTTTAGTGAGGGAGACTTTGGGGTCATTACTAAACGGGACCGTTCACGGTCTTCACGACGTGTTACCCGACATATTGTCCGATTTGGCGACCGATTTTCCCTGTATTGTCCAGCGGGGAATTGTGGAGGCAAAGAAGAGCGGAGTGGGCGAGAAGAGTGACGTATCCGCTGAAGGAAAGAGGACGGAGGAAGAGAACGGGGAGGAGTGGGGGCCGAACGAAAACTGACGAATATTGGAAAAAAAACCGCCACAAAAGGTAGTGTTGCGGAGGACTTGGCACTTAACTTCACCAGGCATAGGCCGGTGAACTTGAGTCCATTTCGGCGGGCCTCGGACTTCAAGCACAGCAGCGGGCCCACCTGGGGATGTCGGAGGAACTACCTTAGTGAGTCCCGGACGCGACCCGAATCCACCGCACATAGCAACGCACGCGGGAAGGATAGAGAATCTGGAAACGGGGTAAGTAAATCTGCCCCTTTAGGTTCTTTATTACTGGTATTTTGATCTCGGCCGCTGTTCAGACTACTCGTCCATTCTGTGATTCTGCATTTCATTAATCTCTGTTGTGACCCTAGATTCTGTTGGACTATTCTTGCCTCTGTCTTTTCTTTGCTTCGATTGCAATTTGGCATAGGGAGGGAGCACCTTCTAGTTGTTCTGGTACAATTGGGGAAAGTAGCGCAAGGGAAGTTTTGGGGATTGCACTTTCCGTTTGTTCCCATGAACCAAGTCCTTCATTAACACTAGTAATAGGTGGATTAGGAGTAAAAGGCCGGATCTCAAACTTGACGTATCAGCAGTTTGAGAGAGAGAGACTTCTAATCAAACATTTCCAAATATTTTTAACGACAGAAGAGAGATTTTTTTTTTTTGAGGATCTTTTTTACACCAAGGCCTGTGAGTAGCACAGGGGTTGTCCTTGTATCTCATGATATGAGGCTAATACATGGTACAAGGTCAGAGAAGGGCCGCCAAGACTTTCCTCAAAATATTATATTCTAATTTGGGTTCTCGAGATTTTGAACGGAACAATCAATCCAGGCAATCTAATCTGATACTTGGAGTGAAGAAGAGTCATTTTTAACAGTATGTCCGCTTCTATATCTGTGACTATCAGATTTTCTGCACTTGAACGGATAAAGGGAATAATATAATAGAGAAGAGATAAAGTGACCGCAAATCCTTCCTTAGGAACAAGCAATGTCCTGCTTTGATACATTCATTATAAAACACAGATATTAAATGGGAATTATTTTTGACTTTCTGTATAAAGAGCCAGAAGCATGGGCCAGAACGAGGGTGAGTACATTTGTTTTTAGGATTTCCGCTCCAGTTAACCTTAAACCATTAGAATTACTCCATGAATTATAAATCCTAATCTCCTCCAGGGATTAGAACAATGAACCTTGAGATGAGCGGTTGGTTTTCTAAATAATAAGTTTTTGCTAAAACATTTCATGAACATCAGTTGCCAAAGGCGTCAAGCTGTTATGCTTCAGTGGTGGTAGCTCGAGCGGGCCCCATCACAATAGCACTGTCTTAGCGCCAGACACCGGGAAGAGACAAGATAAGATGGGGACAGCGCCGGAGACGATGTGATACTTGAATGACTTAAAGACTTCTATCTCTGCTTAGTCAGACCATAATGGATTAGATTTTACAATCATATATTCAAATGTCATAAAACAGGGGGGTTGTTGAGTTTTTTTCTGGTTTTGTTGTTTTATTTTGCAAAATTTCTCAATAGTTTGTGTGCCCGGCTGATGTATTTCTATTATCTTCATATGGAAAATGTGCTAATCACACAATCAAAGGGGGGGGTCATTTGCTAAGGGCCCGATTACACGTTTCCGAGCGTAGTTGACACGAAAATATTTTCCGACTTTTGCAGCCGATTCGTTTCACGTATTGCCCCGGGATGGATATTTTTAGCGAAACGCGCGATCGGATTTTGGCGCACGGCGACAGGAAGGAAAAGGAAGGCAACAAAATGCGGGGGAGGGAAAGACCGGAAACCCAACAAATTGGCGAAAAAAAAAAGCCGCCTGACGTATTGAAAAAAAAAAGTGTCGCTGGGCACTAGCGGTACATCAATTGGTCCTCCAGCTGGTGAAGATAAGTTGATTCCGGGGTGGAACTCAGGCAGCCAGCGCCACTGGTGGACGTCGAGGGGAACTGCCTTACTGCATATGTGAGAGACATGAATAAATAGAAAGAGGAGAACGAGAAGACGTGGAAGCGAATGGGCCGGGTAAGTTAAATATGCCCCCCAATGGTCTAGCATATATAAACATAACCACCATCAGCAGGGACGGGAGAGCAATGCATAACATGGTAAAGTCTGTGGGGGAGGCACATAAGTGGTGACATGAAGGATCCAATGAGGGTCAGGGGGGCTCTTATAAAATAACCATGAGGGGGGGGGAGGTTTGGGATGGTAAACGTGGAGGGAGAATTTAATCGGAACAAGAGACTGTTTCAGTTTCTGAATTTTAATGCTGCCGCTTGAGTTCAACTGAAAGGGGCAACTGTGGTTATGGTGCCAAGGAGCCTTCTTCAAACCTGCGAATCAGCTTTTAAACTTTGCTAATGGGCACATGTAACTGAGGGGGGAGGGGTTTACCATGAGCACCTCCATACTGAAGCTTCAGGGCTACCCCTCCATCTGCTGATGGAAGTTCCAGCCACAGTTGTAAACAACCTCTTTGGGGACGACAGGTCAGAGGGGCATGGTGAATGCCCCCACCTCAAGATTTCTGGGCTCATTAGCATAATTTAAAAGTTTGATTCGGAAGGAAGTCGCCATTGTGTTACCAAATATAGAAAGTAAAAACCAGTCACGGTCAGGAAACGGAAAGGTTGGAGGGAAAAGGAAAAGTATGGCCACGGAACAGAACATGAGTAGTTTATTCTTTTATTGTTTTTTAACGCTGTGCAGCCCACTTAACAAAATGTAGGTTCTTCTCTTTTCCAGTTCCCTCTGCTTCCATGAGCCACTCAGAAAGCCACAAACATGTCCCTGGGACTATGAGGGTATAGTAGATGTTCAGTCAGTATAAAATTGTGTCAGGAATGATGGGCTAAACCCATTCGCGGAGATGAGGAGGAACCCCCAGAGGAAAGAAAGCGAGAAGCACACCCACCAACGCGCCTGGGCCCAAACCCCAAACACGAACAGAAAAGACCATTGTCTTATGGACCCGACGAACAAGCACTCGGCAACCTGCACAGTAGTAAGGATACACACGCTAGTTTGGTCAAGAATACAATAATAAAGTATACGGTTCCGACTTGCATACAAACTCAACTTAAGAACAAACCTACAGAACCTATCTTGTATGTAACCCGATGACTGCCTGTACTCGCAATTTCGAGTGTACATTGTGTGTGGTCTCCTCCACAATTTATGAGAATATATTTTGCAAAAAAATTGACATGTGGTGTATGTCAATATTTGTATATATTTTGATTCTTTTTTTTTCTCTTTGAAATAAGTATGCAAAAAGCTAATACACGTAATCATTGTGGATTTTAACTGTGGATCCACAATAAATTTTGCAAAGCATTGTTGACATTGTTGACCTCTATATCTGTTGACATTGACTGTACCAAACCCCCGTTTAAAAATAATTTGTTAATGAATTAGATTCTTCTTTAATTGCTGAAACAATGGAGTTGGTTTTTGAGGATGGTGTTTCTTCTTTTTTTTTTTTTTTTTTGTTATAGATTTTTGCACTTGTGTATGACCCAGAAAATCCTCAAATCTTTACCATTGAATTTATTAAAGGCCAGATTCGGAAATACTCCTCAACGGAAAGGTATAAGTCTTTTATTTTTAATTTGGCAAATGTATATATTTTTTTTTTAATGGAAAATCCTTTCTGGAATGATGTTTTAAGATTACATTCTTTTCATCTTGTAAACCAACACTATGAGCGAGTGTGATCAGTCCAACTCGCTGCGTGTGCTGCGCAAAATGACTGCCCAAGCACTGAGCAGCCAGGACTGAACAGACCTTCAGTTCCGGCTTCTCGGCTTACGAGCCGGTCATTCCAAGCAGCAGATGCACGCTTTAGAGCCAGGTATATTTAGTTTGAAGCAAAACAAATAAAACATGCCTGGCACAGATTAACTTACTGATCCTTTTGTAGTCTTTGATCAGTTTTCTTTTTATACAGAGAATGAATAAAGTAAAAGTTGGAAATAATAATTAGAAATTCACTCATTAACTGTTACAGAACAAAATAAAATAATTTAAAAAAATAAATAAATTAATTTGATGCAGAATATACTAAACTAGAAGCCAAAACGGAAAATAAGTTGCAGTCTGAATCCCATAATTTTCCACTGAAAACTTCCACCAAAAAATTTATTGTACTATAACCTGATATCTGATAAAATTTATTGTACTATAACCTGATATCTGAGGGAACTTCCAGATTTATTCCATTTAGAATTGAATGTAACTGCAATCCCCACAGTTTGCAGAGGTGCACCTGGACTTGCTCTTGTTGGATGATCCAGGTCCAAGTGTACTCTACAAAATAATCCCTGGCCTCTGTGGTTATGTAAAAGCACTTTTATTAGTTCTGAATATTAATTATTTAAACTAAAATGAGGTCAGAGAGTCTGAATTACATTGCGGAGATCTGTATTTTCAGAGATTCCTTGTTGGCGAGCCTTTTAGATGGGGTCAGAGCTTCTGGAAATAGAGATGTCTGTGTCAAAATGACTCCAACACAAAGAGGCCAGCGGTGGGGTCTCATGAGTGTACCTGTGGATGAAGAAGTAGAAAGTCTTCACTTGAGATTTCTTGCTACTCCTCCAAGTAAGTAGCAAATATATAATCTTATATATAAAGAATGCATTATACAACTTATTTCTCTCCTTCATATTTGTTAGAGCAGTGATTTTCAACCAGTGTGCCGTGGCACACTAGTGTGCCGTGACACATTGTCGGGTGTGCCGCGGGGAAAGTTCCCCAAACTATGGTGCCCCCTGTGTTTTGTTTCCCTTACGCTGTATGCATTTTATACTACATGGCGGCATGCTGTATGCATTTTATACTACATGGCAGTACGCTGTATGCATTTTATACTACATGGCAGTACGCTGTATGCATTTTGCATTGCTTTATTTTTACACCAAACCAATATGATGGATCTGGTCCTGACACTCCCTGATATATTACATGTATGGGCGGGGGGGCATCTCTCTATGGCTCGCCTCAGGCAGCAGACAGGCTTGGTACACCCCTGACTGGACCAGAGGACAGAACTATAGTTCTCTTTGATTCAAGTTTCAGAACCTCCCATTCATTTATTAGGCTAAAGTAGGTTAGGAATCTTTAAAGCATTTCTGTAAAGTTATAGTGATTTTACCAAATTATTATATGTGATTCCCCATTCAAAATAAACAGAACCTTGCCCACTTTGTGCTGCTTGCCCTTTTCTTTCCAAAGCTATGGCATTTTCTCTTCTGAAAGTGTTTGACCAAAATCTTTTTACCAGTTAAAGTGGGCGGAGACTAATGTCTCTCTGTCTATACCCTCAAGCTGAGGCAGTTAGCTTGCACACAGATCCCATGATGCATTGTGTTCTCTCTCAAAGGAATTTATCATTAAATCCATTTAGTTTCCCATTAGTTAATTCACTGAACACTGCACGGTGCACATACAGGATGTATATGGTGACTAGCATGACAGCTTCCATCACATTGTGGAGCAGGGAACATCTTATGAAAGGATTCATAAATAAACCAGTTACATGAAGTATATAGCCTGTGCTATGGGAGCACTAAGGCTTAATAGCTCAAGTGCAGACTTCAAAGTGCAGACTGCAAGGCCGGGAAAGGGCTGCAGCATTGGGTGCAGAGAGAAACAGAGCAAGCCCTGTAGAATCACAAACTGGGATGTAGAAACTGATAGGAAACAGGGGAAATTTTGTATCTCACTATTCTGTACAGGAGACGTCTGTTTCCACAGTCTTGAACACTCCAGCTCTGTTACATCCCATTACCTTCCCCTTTGTGAGCAGGGAGCAGCAGCCCCCCCCCCCCCACCTCCCATGAAACCACAGAATTTGTTCATATTACAGATTCACAGGACTTGTCAGCACAGGCAGAGGAAGCTGGTACTTAAGATCATTTGAGGTGTATGGCAAAGAAACTGCTGGACATAAGTAACAAAGATAATAGACAAAGTTGTTCTGAGTACCATTTACATTCCATAATGACATAAAACATAAAATTTGATCACAAATCCTAAAAAGATTTGATGATAAGAGTTTTTAAGGTATAAATATATAAGGTCAGCCTTCCTATTGCTGTTCACTTTTTGATTGCTGCCTCCTTGTCACAGTGGCTGTAATATTTAGTCAGCACCATGTTTTACAATGTTCACCACATTTTATCATAGATCTAACTTCTTTCAGGTGCTGCAAACACATGTAAACACAGGTATAAACTTAACTAGTTTTTAATTTACAGGTTTGCTTCCCTTTATAATTGTATTTTTCTATTACATCTGTATATTACTTCACTTTGAGCCACTCATGTTATTAGCATATATTATATGCAGATTTATTTTTGTTAAAAATAAATAAAAATATGGTAATATCAAAATGTGTTACCTGATTTTCCTTAAGTGTTATCTGTTCTTGTTCTTTGCACCCAATAAATGTTCTGGTACAACGGAATAGTCTCTCATTACTTTGGATCTTTTGAACAAAATTAGCAGGAAAAAAGCCAATTCTTTCCTCAATTTTACCCTACAAATAAACAACTTGTAAATTAGAAGAGGAAAATAGCCCATTAAATACCATTGCATTTTTATTGTTAACAAATTGGCTTAATGAGTTTTTTTTATAATTATATTACTAGGGAGTTCTCTCATCCTTTTCATTAACAGCCCATTCTGCCAAATATTTTTGTGCCCCTGCATTTGAAGGGTTATATTACAAAGAAATGTTTCTTTGTTACCATGCTATTCACCACATGGGTTAACATCTATTAAACGAAATCTACCATCACATTCAAGGGGAGACCTGCACTGCCCATTGTAACAACCATTAAAAAGCATAATTGAGGGGCTCTGGAAACATCCCAAGAGCCTCTCAGGTTTATTAGCATAATTTTAAAACTTTATTTTAGAAGAAAGGAGACCAAGGGTAACAAATATATGAAGATTACCAAAGTCACAGTGCCTGAATCGTCCCTGAGTGTCGCTGGTTAAACATGATGGATGTTCTGCAACATTCTACTCTTGAAATGAAAAGTCAAGTCCCCTGGTTCAGATATGACTTTTACCTTATCAGCCAGCCATTGCTGTCCATAAAATGGCAGCAGGTGGATCTGATCCTAATTGTCCATGATCGATCTACATTTCAGGATCGTTTGATTGTATGCATGAATATGATTTTAAAGTCCTGAAAGTTAGATCAGAGGGCGCTGATCTATTGCCATGACAGGTAGGAGCCTGCTAGAGGCTCCCAAAGCTGTAATTAAGCCTTTTATATTACAGTCTGTAATAGAGAAGCAATATGTTCACAAAATAATTCAATTTAGTTATCAGGGCCCTTAGGGCCTGAAGTACCCTGGGGGGCCTGACATCATAGTATTTACCAAAGAAGAGGGGAGAGGGATCTCTCCTAGGCATGTTATTAAAGAAAATCCAAAAGGGGGTATCAATCAACCCAAAGGCACCATAGCCAGGAGATTAAAATTTAACTTTTATTAGAAATATATAAATAGAGTGACAAACAAAAAGGGATAATGTTGAGACCTAAAAACACAGGAAAGCCACCAATAGAGTGTAATGATCCAGCTAGAACTGGTCTTCCCGGGTAGCCAGACTAGAAACCGAATCTGGACAGATATAATGGTGTACCTGCAAAGTGCAGTAAATCAAAATTGAGTAGGGCAGATCGCGGTGGGAAATGTGGGTGTGCTGTGACTATTGCTCCACAATAGAGTCTGGACCACTGAAAATGCTAGTCGCATCCTATCCCTAAAGTAACAGGGTTTAGTCTCATTCAAATGATCCAGGAGGTGGTGGGTGTTATATGTCAATTAATAAATGCAGAAACAATCCTGCATAGGGCCAGGTACAGTGGTCTAGATCAGTGATTTTCAACCAGTGTGCCGTGGCACACTAGTGTGCCGTGACACATTGTCGGGTGTGCCGCGGGGAAAGTTCCCCAAACTATGGTGCCCCCTGTGTTTTGTTTCCCAGAGAAATGTAAAATGAGAAATACTATAGTCATGAGGCTGGAGTACTACAAGTACCAGCTCATATGCTGAGTATATGAGCTGGCACTCGTACTCTGGCCTCATGGTCATAGTACTTCTCACTAGTGTCTGTACCCCTTTATTTTGCAGTATATGAGCCACATAATAATCAGCACCATATACTAAAAACAGGGAGAAACTCTTGGGGAAAGAGCTTCGTGTGTGTCTTTCCACCACTCCTGCCAGGATATCCCTTGTGTGTTTATCAAAACAGGCCCAGGTTTCACAATGAGTAAAATAAATTTAGAATCTATATTATTAACTATATGTGTAATATGACTGTTTTAGTGTAATTTTGTGCTATTTTGGTGGTGGTGTGCCCCAGGATTTTCTAAGTATAAAAAGTGTGCCGCGGCTCAAAAAAGGTTGAAAATCACTGGTCTAGATGACATGTACAGGTAAGGTAGCCTGGAAAACATTTCTTGAATTGTCAACCCACAGGGACAGTAGGTAGCTACAGTGGTTTGATATAGCATGCATCAACACCTATGCCGACTTGTGGTGTCAGCAGAGGTGTAAAAGATGCAGTCAAAGACACAGCCATCAGCAGGTCAGGCGATCAGATTGTCAGCCTTGACATCACACTTTTCTGGAGTCACACACACAGATTGTTAGATTTTAGTTTTGTACTCCTACTGCAGCACACGCACACCCCACCCCCTCCTAGTCTGCCCACGATTCTAGTCTAAAGTACTCAGAGTCATACACATAGTCGCTGGATCCTGCTATTTAAAACTTATTACCAGAAGCCCCCCAACATGTTTCGCCATTTGCACGGCTTCATCAGAGGCTTAGCTCGCGTGCAGCATGCAAGGCATATATTTATATTGTAACCCAGAATTCCATCTGTCAGGGGTGCACCCAATCAGAAGTCAAGTTGGAGATAGGAGGGCTTAACTAGGTGTGTTGCTGTTGAGAGTCATCAGGTGATGTCACAACCTGGTGTGACTGGGAAACACCTGACCGGTCATCTGATACATGGTTTCAGTGATGCCAATCATTATTCCCGCCCACACCATGTAAGGTGTGTAAAGTGTAGGCGGGCCGTCAAACTCCGCCCACGTATGAGGGTCTGATCAGGTGATCGGGCCACGGGCACATGACGTAAGTCATGTAACCAACAGAGATGTCACGTGATCACTCTCGGGGACGTCTCCGCATCTCGGTCGGTACCCACAGCATCATCCCGTCAGGGCATGAGTATCAAAAAAATACGTAACTCATCAAAAGAAACTTTTACAGGGCACACATTAATCCTAATCTCCATAGTAATAAGAATAATTGGAAGTAAAGATACTGTACTGCAAAAGGTACCCGACAGTGTGAATAGATCAACGCCACATGGACTCACACCTCTCAAACTTTTCCCCTGATGAAGTCACCTCGTGTGACGCAACACCTACTGGCTGCATTAGGTGTTCATTTAACCTTGCACATTCCTTTGTCCGTTTATTGACTGACACACCTTGCGAACTTTTTATCTGACAGGTTGTATAGAAAGGGTTTTTAGTATCTACCTATCCATGCCTGTATTTCATCATCTGTTTACATTGTTTACAAAAATGTTTACATAAACATTGCTTGAATTTGTTTGCAAAATTGTTTACAAAAACACAGCTGTTTTGAAATTCTGGGGGGTAGACCGTGTAAAACAAGGCCCGAGATTGGGTGACCAGAATCAGAAATTGCCGCAAATTGAGGCTAGATGGATACATCGCCTCAAAATTACTATTCACTATTACCCCTTTTCTGTGAACATTGGTCATTATCTGTTTGCCTTATTGGATATGAATATAGTTTTTTTCTCTCTGATTGTGATTTTGTTCTCTGATTGTTCAAATACTTTTGTACCTTTTTTTGACAGCGGATGTTTGCTGTCTAATGTCTATTAACAATTATGATTATGGGATAATTTGACCATTTACTTTTAATTTTGCGTGCAGTTTCATAAAATCTTAAAGAATTTCTTCTGCTTAACTCCTACGGGACTCAGCCTCTTTTGGCCTTAAGGACGCGGCCCCATTTTTCAAATCTGCCCTGTGTCACTATAAGTGGTGGTAACCTGCTGTATGGGCGCACGGCCGGGCATAGAGGGGAAGGAGGCGCCATGCAGATCAGATTTACTATGTCACATTTTACAGGCTATAATTTTTTTTGTTTTTTTATTGTGGACCTATAGGGGCTTATTTTTTTGCCACATGAGATGCACTTTTCTGGTACATAATTTTGGGGCATCTTTAGCTAATTGGTGAGATTTTATTATCTCTTTGTTGGTGGAGGAAATGAAAATCATCAATTTTTAGGAACTTTTTTTGTATTTTTTTTTTTGGCCGCTTACCGTACCGTAAAAATAGTATATATTTTTATTCTATGGGTCTCCATGATTACGAAAAGACCTTATTTATATATTTTTTTTTAAAAAAACACTTTCCATTTTACTGAATAAGACGTAATTAGGCAAAAATGTAAATTTCAGCATCACTGACTTTCATATGCATAACTTTTTTATTTTTCAGCTTGCAAATCTGTTTAGGGGTTTATTTTTTGTGAGAATATTTGTTATTTTTAATGGTCTTATTTTAGAGTGTGTAACTTTTTTAAATCACTTTTTAGAGCATTTTTTAAAATTATTTTTGTTTCGCAGTGTTTTTGAGGGTTTTTTTTTACTGGGTTCATTTTGCAGGTCCAATAGCAATTCTGTTTAATTATGCAGATTGTTACGGATGCAGGGATACCAAATATGTGGGGGTTTTGTGTATTTTATTCAATTTTACTGAATAAAAACTAATTTGGAGACAATTTTGTTCATTTTAGCATCACCATCTTTTCAAATGCATAACTTTTTTATTTTTTGGCTGAAAAATCTGGTTAGGGGCTTATTTTTTGCAAGAAGGATTGTTCTTTTTAGTGGTCTTATTTTAGAGTGCAGAACTTTTTAAAATCACTTTTTAGAACATTTTTTAAAGGGTATTAATTAAAAATCACCTCTTTTTCGGAGAGTTTTTTGAGGTTGTTTTTTACGGGGTTCACTTTTCGGGTCCAATAATGTTTCTGTTTTATTATGCAGATTGTCACGGACATAGCGATACCAAATATGTGGGGGTTTTCTGTATTTTATTCAATTTCACTGTATAAAAACTAATTTGGAGAAAATTTTGTTCATTTTAGCATCACCATCTTTTCATATGCATAAATTTTTTATTTTTCGGCTGACAAATCTGGTTAGGGGCTTATTTTTTGCGAGAAGAGTTGTTTTTTTTTTAAAAGGTATTATTTTTTTCGGAACGTTTTTTGCTCCCCCCCGCGTTTACCGTGCAGGTCCAGTAATGATTCTATTTTATTATACAGATTGTTACGGACGCGGCAACACCAAATATGTGGCGGTTTTTTGTGTGTTTGTGTTTTTAATAGTTTATTCATTGTTTTTATGGGAAAATGTCATTTTAGTGGCTTATATTTTTATGTATTATTTTTTATTTATTCTAATGTGTTAACTTTAGTGTTTTTCACAGGTTTTACTTACTTGAACTTGAACAAGCAATGCTCTGATTGCTGATTCAAGTTCAATACACTGCTCTACAATACTATTTCATTGTAGAGCAGTGTAAACTGTCTGAGCATGCAGGTGCACAGTCAGACCCGGAAGCTGCCCAGACTTCGGAGCTGACCAGAAGAGGATCGGATCCCCCGGTAAACGGCACAGGGGATCCGATCCACAGCAGGAACACCCTTAGGCGCCGCGGTCATGCTTGACCGCGGCGTGTAAGGGGTTAACACCCCTGACAGCCGCTGCTTCTGGTACCGGCTCCATTCGTGAGCTGGTCCCACAAGCTGGACGTTATACTTCTTCCCGGCATAAATCTATTCACAATGTCAGATACATTTTGCAGTACAGTATCTTTACTTATAATTATTCTTATTACTATGGAGATTAGGATTAATGTGGGCCCTCTAAAAGTTTCTTTTGAGGAGTTACAAATTTTTCGATACTCACGCCCTGGCGGGTGCCCGTGCCCGTGGCCCGATCACCTGATTGGACCCTCATACGTGGGTGGCCGGCCTACACTTCACACACCTCAGGGCGCGTTCACACGTTGCGTTTTGACCTGCGTTTTCATTGCGTTTGAAACGCATATACAACAGCTGAGGAGAGGTGATTTGCCTAATTTCATCACTGTTAACGCATGCGTTAACAAAATGCATCGTAAACGCGATGTTAACGCATGAGTTAACAAAGCGTTAACGCATGCGTTTTGTTAACGCATGCGTTAACATTGCGTTTACAAACGTAAACGGTAATGTAATTAGGCAAATTACCTCACATCAGCTGTTGTATATGCGTTCCAAACGCAATGAAAACGCAACCAAAACGCAACGTGTGAACGCGCCCTCACATGGTGTGGGCAAAAATTTTAATATATACAAAGAACAAGAGACAAAAAAAAATAGATTAAACATTTAAAAAGTGTACTGGTGTATACTGCAAAGACTCAGGTGAATAAAATCCCCACCACAAACCCCTCTGGCTGTAACAAATGCAAGCGTTTCTTTTGTAAACATTTTTTGTAAACAAAGGCAAGCTATGTTCATGTAAACATTTTGTAAACAATGTAAACAGATGATGAAATACATCACAAGTCAATGGGATGGATAGGTAGATACTAAAAACCCTTTCTATATAATAAAAAGTTTGCAAGGTGTGTCAGTCAATAAACGGACAAAGGAATGCACAAGGGTAAATGAACACCTAACACAGCCAGGAGGTGTGAGAATTCACCCCACGCGTTGCATCAAGTTGCGAAAAGTTTGAGAGGTGTGAGTCCATGTGGCATTGATCTATTCCCACTGTTGGATACCTTTTGTAGTACAGTATCTTTACTTATAATTATTCTTATTACTATGGAGATTAGGATTAATGTGTACCTGTGGGTACCGACCGAGATGCGGAGACGTCCCCAAGAGTGAGTGATCACGTGACATCTCTGTTGGTCACATGACTTTCGTCATGTGCCCGTGGCCTGATCACCTGATTGGACCCTCATACGTGGGCGGAGTTTGACGGCCCACCTACACTTCACACATCTTACATGGTGTGAGTGGGGATAATGATTGGCATCACTGAAACCATGTATATCAGATGACCGGTCAGGTGTTTCCCAGCCACACCAGGTTGTGACATCACCTGATGACTCTCAACAGCAACACACCTAGTTAAGCCCTCCTATCTCCAACTTGACTCTGATTGGGCGCACCCCTGACAGATGGAATTCTGGGTTACAATATAAATATATGGCTTGCATGCTGCACGCGAGCTAAGCCTCTGATGAAGCCGTGCAAATGGCGAAACATGTTGGGGGGCTTCTGGTAATAAGTTATAAATAGCAGGATCCAGCGACTATGTGTATGACTCTGAGTACTTTAGACTATAATGATGGGCAGACTAGGAGGGGGTGGGGTGTGCATGTGCTGCAGTAGGAGTACAAAACTAAAATCCAACAATCTGTGTGTGTGACGGCTGGGTCTTTGACTGCATCTTTTACACCTCTGCTGAAACCACAAGTCGGCATAGGTGTTGATGAATTCTATATCAAACCACTGTAGGTACCTACTGTCCCTGTGGGTCAACAATTCAAGAAATGTTTTCCAGGCTACCTTACCTGTACATATTATCCAGACCACTTTACCTGGCCCTATGCAGGATTGTTTCTGCATTTATTAATTGACATATAACACCCACCACCTCCTGGATCATTTGAATGAGACTAAACCCTGTTACTTTAGGGATAGGATGCGACTAGCATTTTCAGTGGTCCAGACTCTATTGTGGAGCAATAGTCACAGCACACGCACATTTCCCACCGCGATCTGCCCTACTCAATTTTGAGTTACTGCACTTTGCAGGTACACCATTATATTTGTCCAGATTCGGTTGCTAGTCTGGCTACCCGGGAAGACCAGTTCTAGCTGAATCATTACACTCCATTGGTGGCTTTCCTGTGTTTTTAGGTCTCGACATTATCCCTTTTTGCTTGTCACTCTATTGATATATTACTAATAAAAGTTAAATTTTAATCTCCTGGCTATGGTGCCTTTGGGTTGATTGATACCCCCTTTTGGATTTTCTGACATAATAGTAAAAACAAAAGATTTTCAATAATAGTAAAAGAAATTCAAATCACCCCCTTTCCCTAGAATGCATATAAAATGTAACAAATAAAATCATAAACATGTAAGGCATCTGTGTGTTCTAAAATGTTTCATCTATCAAAATATAAAAACAATTATTGCTGGCAGTCAACTTGTACCAGTAAATAGTCCTTCATTGACACTTTTTTGCCATTTTGCCTCCATTAAACATTTTAATAACAAGTGATCAAAACAAATACAGGTGTCACAATGGTATCAATGAAAACACCCTTTCATCCTACACCTTGGCATCTTACCCAGCTTCATACATTGTAAGTATGAATTAGTTATGAGTGTCAGAAAAAGGCATTTTGCAAGGGTTTAAAAATTTTTTTTAAGTATTAAAACAAAACAAAACTATATAAATTTGGTATTTCTACAATCATACTGACCCAAAGAATAAAGGGCAAATGTCACCTGGACCATATATTGAAAACCATAAAAACAAATCCCATCAGAAAATGTCCATTCCACCACATTTGGATTTTTTTTCCAGTTTCCGAGTATACGGTAAAGAATATGAAATTGTGCCTCTAGAATTTGTTTTGCAAAATAAAAGTCCTTGTATAGCTGTGTAAATGGAAAAAAGTAAAAAAATAAGGCTGGTAAAAGGAGTGGAGTGAAAAATGCAAAAGCAAGATCCTTAAAAAACCTGGCCCTGAGGTGGTTATGCTGTGGGACAGTTGCATTATTAGAAAGTGACTCTTGTCTATATTACAGATGCTTTTTAAATCACATTTACCTTCCACCAGTCTTCATTTGAATCATCCAATATAGTTATTCTATCTCCAGGTCTGAAAAAAAGACAATATAAGATGAATGAAGCCTTCTACTATTTGAGCTCTCAGCTGCCATGCCCCATGTTCAGCTGGTCCCTAACAATTTTGACGGCCCATGTACACGGGGGGCCATGTCATATAGCCTCCGAATAACCTCCCCGCAGGACTACGTCCCACTATATATGCTCAAATGCGAGGGGAACCCAAGTCCTCTACAACACAGCCTACAAGGAGATAAACTATAAATTGCTCACCAGGTGGTATAAGGTACACTATGTATTTCACAAAATGTTCCATGAGGTCACACTGAACTGTTGGCGCTGCCCCAAACCCATCCCTTAATGGAGGATGGTTCTGGAGGTGATTTTCAACATGACAGGTTACCTCTTCAATATGGGACCCCTTCTTTGCAACAGTGTCTGGGAAAGGTCAATGAGTTGCAACAGTTAGAGATTGAAGACAAATGCTGGGATCAAGATAAAGAGGAGCAGAGGTGATTATCTGTAGTTTTTTTTAAATTACTTTTTCCTACTGGTTGTTTTCCTTTAATAACTGCAGGATGCCCAAAACCTGTGGCTACAAAATAATCCCAAATAATTTCCCCTGTACTACTGTGCCTGACACTTAAGGGGAAGACGGGGTGTCAGTGATCTTTAGTTTGAAGTTTGGACATTTGTGCATGTCTTTTTTAAAAAGGTTTGAATTTGTTTGATTTATCTTAGAGGGTGATATTTTTGGCATTCCAGTTTGATGATTTTTGAAACTTATTATTAAAAAGTTTGGTACAGGAGTCTTGAACTACTAATACCTTTCTATTGTTTATTTCTGCTTGTGACTTGAGTTTTCTTGCACAGAAAATTGTGCAAAAATGTGTGACTTTTTTATACATCGACATGATATATAGCTTGTAACACCAAATAAAAAGGTCTTTGATGGTCGGGTAAAGTCATTCATTTTTGTGCAAATATTTAAAAGTGCCAAAAATGCAGAAAAAAAGGAAATTGCAAAGATAAATGCCCCCCCTTGGTGTTCGGTATTTGTGCTGAAAGCCTATTTTTAGTGATCACCTAATGTGAAGTTGTGCAATACAGCCAAAAACATCTTCACTTCAGTCTTGTCTGTGTGAAGGACATTGTTCCAAGTCTTGCTATATCCTGATACACAAATATATAGAATTCAAAGAGGTTGTACTTTTTTAATGACTTTTCAGAGACTATTAGATTTGAAATGTTACTTTTACAGTAGGATTCACTTTACAGACTGAGGCTACATTCACACGAACGTATGGGGGATTTATATACGGCCGACGTATACATTGCAATAGCACACGTGCCGCACCGTACCATTCTGTAGCAAGATAGGACATGTCCTATCCTTCTACGGAATACAGCACCGCCCTCCTCCTCTCCCTCGGCGCCGATGTATGCCCGCCGTACTACAGTACGCTGGGCATAAATCGTGTGCATGCAGTCTGAGCTGTTGTTGTTGTCAAATGAACTGGACATCTGGATTAAAAGTGGGACATGTGAACAGATTCTTTGGATTCATTCTTGGTTTTGGTGTGAATTTTGTCTCATACATGTTTTCACAATTATTTCCTAGTTTTTTCTAAAACAATAACATGTAACTAATCCAAAATATTTAAAAAAACATACAGTAAATGAACCCCTTAAAGGGGCACTCCCATCTCGGCATTTACATTTAATTAAATTCATTTGCCATATATAAACATTTCTTCAATTGGATGTTAATAAAAAAAAATGTTCCTGTGTGAAGATAATTTCCCATAAATGTAGTCATGTTGTCCCTTAGAAACCAGAAAGCTTCCTCGGATACGGCCACCTCGCACTCTGGCAGCGGTGGCCAGACATGCCCTATAAAGTCCTGCCGGAACACCAGGATACAGCAATCATTACCACAGAACTGTTGCGGGACCTGCAGTAACTCCCGGACATTTTATATACAATAACCTTTTGTTTCTTTGTGCAATCTCTCCAGCAGAGGTGGCCGTATCCGTGGAAGCTATCTCGTTTCTAAGAGACAACATGACTACATTTATAGGAAATTATCTTCACACAGGAACATTTTTTTAAATTACTTCTAATTGAAGAAATGTTTACGTATGACAGGCTAATGAAACTGAATGTGAGTGCCAAGACGAGAATACCCCTTTAAATATTGTTTAAGTTGCAGGGCATCATTTCTTTTAGGTACTGGTTGGTGTACAGCCACAATACAATATTACAAGTACTTTTGTTGCCTCTGTCTTAAAATTGTGCTGTGATGAAAAGCCTCAGCTGGTAAATGGTAAATGAGTTTTCAGCGCTGTCTGCATGGAGGTTGTTTATCTGTCACGGGTATAACATCTGGGCCATGAATAAGCTGTGCAAAAAAATTCAGATGGCAGATTTCATTTAGTGTTCTACAGAACAGTCAACTGCACCTGCAATGTTTATTGGTGCCAAGAAAATGAAGTCACAGATGTGTATCAAAGTAGTATACAGCAAAAATAGTGCACAACAAGAAATGAGCGCAAGGATCAATGTATTTCAAAACCATGAGATAGCAATAGGAAAATCAGGCCCATTTTGTACAATATGCTTATAATTTCAGAACAATACAATGGGTAGTTTGATGAGAGGGAATAAAAACTAGATATTCCATGTTTTTTCCATTACTATTTGTTTATATAAAGGGAATCATACTGTACATAATTATGATAAACTTGCTATAATAATGGGACATAGAGCTGGGGAAGTGTATGTACAAGGTGATCAACTAAGACCAAAGATTTATTATTGATTGACACAATGATTTGTAAAGCGCTACGGAATTTGATGGCGCTATATAAATAAAGATTATTATTATCATTATTATGGTAGTATGTTAATACTGGTATTTTTGAATCCTTCATATTATATTGTCAGAAAAATACACTTGATCACTCTTGCAATCGTGTTGTATAGAGCTTAGTGTATATGGTGATGAGCATATGATAAAAGACCTTAGCTCCATTAGCACACGTTGAATAGTTATTATCATAGATTTGCGTTTGTGTGTAAAGAAGGGGTGGCAGGGGATGAATGCAGAAGTGTTAGCCAAAGGGGTATCGGGTGAGTTTAAACTTGAATATCTTAAACTTCTGTCTTCGAATAAGCTAATTGAATTGATCAGGATGATTTTTGGGAACCAGAGAAATGTTACTGAAGTCACAGTCATTGATAGGAGTGGTAGTGGCTTTAGACACAATGGGGCAGATTTACTTACCCGGTCCATTCGAGATCCAGCGGCGCGTTCTCTGCACTGGATTTGGGTCCATCCGGGATTTATTAAGGTAGTTTCTCCGATGTCCACCAGGTGGCGCTGCTGCGCTGAAGAGCATCGGAACGCACTGGAATACACCGAGCTGGGCCGAGTGAAGGTAAGTGCAATTTTCGCAACACATTTTTTAAAAAAAATCCAGCGGTTTTTCCGAATTCGTCAGGTTTTTGTTCGGCCACGCCCCCCGATTTCCGTCGCGTGCATGCCAGCGCCGATGTGCCACAATCCGATCGCATGCGCCAAAATCCCGGGGCAATTCAGGGGAAATCGTTGCAAATTGGAAATATTCGGGTAACACGTTGGGAAAACGCAAATCGGGCCCTTAGTAAATGACCCCCTATGTAACAGGTATCCTGTCTTTTTCTTGTGATAGGTATTTATCCGTTCCCACAAGGTTTGGGAGGTATGGCCCACGTATTGGAGCAAGCATGGACATTTTAGCACATAGACAACAAAGTCTGAACACAGTTTAAAAAGGACTAAGTTTGTATTAACTCTCCCGTAGTTACAAATGTGGAAGGTATAGTGAAGTGTTGAAGAATTCTGCAAGCTAATCATTTATTCTTGATGCTGCAAAAGGTGCTGAAAATAGTGTGGGTTGTAAGATAGTTGTCACTCTATTAGAATTGGTAGCTTGTGACCTGGTGGGTGCCAGTAGGGTTTTTAGGGTGGGTGGTCTAATGAAGGTTGTTTGTGGTATCATGGGTAGTACCTTGGTTATATGTGTGTCTTTAAGCAGGAGGGTCAAATGTTTCTTTAGTGAAATCTGATGAGGTTGTGATCCGAGGTGTAGGTGGTAATAACGTTTAGGTTCTTCTTTATTTTGGTTTTAAGTTTTGTGTGTTGACCAGACTTTCCTTTTCAGTGAGGCCATTTGTTCAAGCAAAGGCATCTCTCAGTTCCCCGAGAGGTAGCCTTTTTGTTGAAATCGATCGCTCAAAACCTTTGATTGTTGTTTGAAAGTGGAATCATCAGAGAAGTTTTTGTGAATTCAATTATATTGGCTATATGAGAACTGGAGAACTCCAGAAAACTAACAACAATCAAAGGTTTTGAGGGATCGATTTTGAGGGATCATCAAGTCTCAAGGCTTAAAAAATGGCCTGGGTTGACAGGCCAATACTGGAATGAGTAACCAAGATTAATAAATCCAGGCATTCAATATGATGAGATGTTAAGGGTTAAATTGATGTCCAATTGGGTTACTGTTGATGATTTGTAGCAAGTATTGTCTTCTTGTTCGTCTTCTTCCAAGATGATAAACAAATGGTTAATATATGTCTCTTTATATAAATCTATGTTGACTAAAGACTCTACCATTGCCATAATGACTGTTACTTCAGTAATGTCTCTCTGATCTCCATTGAACAAATCCCAATACATCACCCAGATAGACTGAATCAACTTATTCAAGAGAACTTTTGGATATTCCAGCTTAATACTTTGGTCTTAATGAGTCCGTGGAAAGAGTTTACACTTACCCAGCATCCTTCTGGCTAACAGTGCTACACTCAAGGTGTGCACAAATACACAAGTGATCAAACATCAAGGATTCAACAATACCAGCATTAATATATGACCATTGTGACAATCAATAATAAATCTTTTGTCTTAGTTTATCACCTTGTACATACGCTTCTCTAGCTTATACCTCAGCTCTATGTTTAAAAATGTTGATTACTATATTATATATATCACTACCAATAATTCTAATAATGCCTATATGTTTTATGATGCTGATTATTATATTTATCACCACCAATCATGCTGATAATTTACCATTGATTGTTCAATTGTTCCACCTTGCTCATTTCTTAAGGAAACAATTGTATATACCTTATTACCACTCTTCAATATTTTGTATTTTATTGAGGGTGTTAACCTTTTTTTGAACTGTAATTATTTGAACTGCTAGTTTTTCGATAATTGCACAATGAGGTTATTATGTTGCCAGACTGAATACACATGCATGCACATGACGCATGTCCAAGCCGGTCACTACGCCTGTTCAGCTGCCTGCCACTGGCATTTTATCTCTGGATGCTGAGCAGGTTAGATGCATCACACAGCATTCCTGCCGGCACTCGCAGTCCAAAGTAAATCTTCTCTCTCACCGTTGTTCTTACACTGAGCAAGTTTAACAATGAATTTACTATTTGTCATTTTCTAATTTTTCTTAGATTTCCTATTTTAACTGTGAGCACTCCAAATCCGTCCTTTTTTATTATTATTCCTTCTATTACTCATCTTTAATAGTAAGCCCCTTTACACCTGATGGTATACCTTATACTCAGGGAGCCAGGTAATCAATCGACTACTTTCTTAATATACCACTTTCACTCTATCTTCTCTATTATTACTCCAGTGCAAATATATATATATATATATATATATATATTTGCACTGGAGTAATATATATATAATTTATATTAACCACCATATACAGGAGCCATTGTCTGCTAGCTGCTGTGACAGTTAGCTACCAATCACAGCTAAGTTTCACCACTGGTCGTTAGTAGCAGCTCTTAGATTTGATTGGTTACTATAAGCAATGATTATGACACCTTATGTGTGAGGTAATATGGATAGAGACAGAGAGACAGACACAGTGACAGACTGAGAAAAAGACAAAAAGAGACAGACAGAGAGAGACAGACAAAAGGAGATATAGAGGGACAGATAGAGAGAGACAGAGAAATAGATAGATAGATAGATAGATAGATAGATAGATAGATAGATATAGAGATAGATATATATATCTATAGACAAGAGAGACAGGCAGACAAAAGAGACAGAAAGAGACATACAGGGACGGACAGAGAAAGAGAGACAGACAGAAAGAGACAGAGAGACAGAGAGAGAATAACAGCAAGAGAGAGAGAGAGAGAAACAGAGAGAGACAGAGAAATACACTCACCGGCCACTTTATTAGGTACACCTGTCCAACTGCTCGTTAACACTTAATTTCTAATCAACCAATCACATGGCGGCAACTCAGTGCATTTAAGCATGTAGACATGGTCAAGACAATCTCCTGCAGTTCAAACCGAGCATAAACAGGCCCAGGTTTCACAATGAGTAAAATAAATTTAGAATCTATATTATTAACTATATGTGTAATATGACTGTTTTAGTGTAATTTTGTGCTATTTTGGTGGTGGTGTGCCCCAGGATTTTCTAAGTATAAAAAGTGTGCCGCGGCTCAAAAAAGGTTGAAAATCACTGTGTTAGAGGATAGTTGCATCATACTTACTTTATCCATGCTTGTAGAATAAACTTCTTCAGTTCATATCAACATATCGCAAAGGGTTCCCTGCCTCCCAGGGATGGGACACAACATGGAACACTTAATAAGGGTCCCTCGTTGTCGATTTTTTTCCCTACCCCCACATCTGCACTTTGAGGGATGTAAGGAGTTATCACGTGGAGGAGGAGGAGGAGTAGTTGTCTCGTGGAGGAGGAGGAGTAGTTGTCTCGTGGAGGCGAGAGGTAGTTGTCTGTGGAGAGGAGGAGTAGTTGTCTCGTGGAGGAGGAGGAGTAGTTGTCTCGTGGAGGAGGAGGAAGAGGAGTAGTTGCGTGGAAGAGGAGTAGTTGCGTGGAGGAGGAAGAGGAGTAGTAGTCGCGGGGAGGAGGAGGAAGAGGAGTAGTTGCGTGGAGGAAGAGGAGTAGTAGTCGCGTGGAGGAGTTTGGAGTGCAGAGGAGGTTGTCCGGGTGTCGTACGTTTTCCCTGTGTCAGGGAAAATCATGTCCCGGATAACATACATGGCATTGGAGGCATATACTTATATTGCCTCTGATACGGATTTTGTGAGTGGGGACGAATGTCCATTTTATTTGTCCACCTTGTCCTCACAAAGTGACCCCGAGGAGCCCCCGAGAAGGCGCCTTCGGAGTAGTGCTAAAGTGGCAGGGGCTTCTACTGAAGTGGCCGGGGCTTCTGACCTCACATAGGTGATCACCAGTAACTATGCCCCTGAGGTCCCTGAATTTACAGCCAGTCCTGGGATACACAGAGACACAGCAGGGCTATTTTTTTTTAATAACTGTGGACCTTATTGGTTTGATTGTATCCCAGACCAATCTCTACGCTGCACAATATCCCACTTTTTTTTAAGCGCAACCCCATGGGTAGACCCTTGTCAGTGCGTCCATGCGATCTCTCGGCAGGTGCATACTATGATTCGGCGGTGTCGCTGCTGATGACGTCATCATAGTATGCGCCTGCCGGGAGATCGCATGGATGCGACTCTGCAGCCAAAAGAAGAGAGGAGCCCCCGAGATCTGCGCCGAAGATCGGGAGCCTCGTACTGAACATTCGGACACCGGAGGATTAGTTTTAAGTTTTTTTTATTTTTTTGGCAGGGGGATGGCTGTATACTACATGGGGGGGCTGGCCGTATACTTCACTACATGGGGGGGCTGGCCGTATACTTCACTACATGGGGGGGCTGGCGTATAACTACGTGTGGGATGGGGGGCCTGGGCTTATACTACATGGTGGGGCTGGCTTTATCTACAGGGGGGGGGGCTG
>CM033645.1:157379061-157597075 GCA_019512145.1 Engystomops pustulosus | reverse complement strand
GAGCGAGAAGCCCCGAAGAGTCTGCGCCGGGAAGATCGGAGGCCTCGTATCTGAAATTTCGGAACATCCGGAGGATTAGTTTTAAAGTTTTTTTTATTTTTTTTGGCAGGGGGATGGCTGTATACTACATGGGGGGGTTGGCCGTATACTTCACTACATGGGGGGGACTGGCCGTATACTTCACTACAATGGGGGGGGCTGCCGTATACTTCCCTACATGGGGGGGCTGGCGTATAACTACAATGGGGGGGGCTGGGCTGGTTCTACTACATGGGGGGGCTGGCTGGCTGTATAATACATTGGGGGGGCTGGCTGTATTACTACATGGGGGGGCTTGGCTGTATAAACTTACATAGTGGGGGGGGGCTGGCTGTATACTACATGGGGGGGGCTTGGCTTGTATACTAACAACATATGGGGGTGGAATGGGGCTGGGGGGCTGGCGTACTACATGGGACATGGGGGGGGGCGTGGCTGTATACGTACAATGAGTTTGGGGGGGCATGGCTGTCTACTTAACATGGGGGGGGGGGGCGGCTGTCTGTATACTACATTGGGGGGGCAGCTTCTGTAACGACATGGGGTCCGGGGGGGAGTGCTGTAGACATTGGGGCGGCATGGCTGTTATACTAGCATCGCGACGGGAGCGCTGGCTGTATACTACCATGGGGGGAGGGCTGGGCTGTATAACTAACATGCGGGGGGGGGGGCTTGGCTGCTATACTACATGGGGGGGGGGGCTGGGCTGTATACTACCATGGGGGGGGATGGGGTATAACTACATGGGGGGGGGCTGGCCGTATACTACATGGGGGGGCTGGCCGTATACTACACCCTCGGCTGGCCGTATACTTCACCCTCGGCTGGCCCTATACTTCACCCTCGGCTGGCCCTATACTTCACCCTCGGCTGGCCCTATACTTCACCCTCGGCTGGCCCTATACTTCACCCTCGGCTTATACTCGGGTCGGCTTATACTCGAGTATATACGGTATGCAAATAAAAAGTCCAATGGCAAGAGGTATCTACAAAAAAAATTTGCTCTGACTTTTTGTGTAAAAAGTAGAACATTCGAAACTTTGAAAATTTTTATTTTTTTCATATATTTTTTTTCTATATTCTTTAAGTTTTACCCCCCAAAAAGTAAATGATCAGCAAAATGATACTAGTAACATAAACAACAATGTCTCACGAGAAAACCTCAAAATCACAGGGATATGTTAAAGTGTTGAAAAGTTATTACCACAAGAAGAGTCAAGAACTGAGCCTTAACGTACAAACGAGCTACGTCCTTAAGGGGTTAAAGCAGCCGTGATATCACATAATTGAAACTTATATATAAATTTATTCAGTATTGATAATCTTTATTCTGTTTTATATTTTGCTGTTTTAATCATATATCTTTACTTTCCTGCAGATGGAGTATTTGCAGATGCAGTCTTTAGGTTCAATTCCAACATCTCATACAGTGGAGTTCTGCATGCAGTAACACAAGATGTACGTACATTTTCCGTATCAAAATTTTGTGGTTACCTACTATATATATAATGTTACATTTGTTTGATGTTTAAAGCGGCGGTAAGCTCCCTTGGTGAATAGAATGGGGCAGATTTACTTACCCGGTCCATTCGCGATCCAGTGGCACGTTCTGCGGCCGGGATTCATTAAGGCAGTGCCTCTGACGTCCACCAGGTGGCGCTGCTGCGCTGAAGTTCCCCGGAACGCACTGGAGTACACCGAGCCGGGCTGAGTGAAGGTAAGTGCAAGCTCCGCGACACATTTTTTTTTAAAATGCGGCGGTTTTTCCGAATCCGTCGGGTTTTGTTCGGCCACGCCCCCCGATTTCCGTCGCGCGCATGCCAGCGCCGATGCGCCACAATCCGATCACGGGGCAATTCAGGGGAAATCGGCGCAAATCGGAAATATTCGGGTAACACGTCGGGAAAACGCGAATCGGGCCCTTAGTAAATGACCCCCAATATCTACAGTAGTCATAAGGAGGTTCTTTAGAGAGGACCTGTCACCCATAAAAAGGCACTAGGAGCTGCTTACTAAAGTATATTGGAAAATTTTATAACTTTTCAGCAAACAATAACATTTATTTGCTAAAATGTGAATATTCATTAAAAATGGTCTTCTGCACATTGTGCCATGTATTATTTATTTTCTGTTTTTTTTTTTTTTTTTTAATTCCCCTACTTAAGAACATCCGACTTACAGACGACCCCTAGTTACAAACGGACCACTGCATATTAGTAATTAACTGTACTTTAGTCCTAGGCTACAATAAACAGCTCTAACAGTTATTAAAGGTGTCTGCAATGAAGATTTATTGTTAATCCTGGTTCTTATGACAACCCAACATTTTTAAAATACATTTGTCACAGAGACCAAAAAAATTCTGGCTGGGGCTACAATTATAAAATATACAGTTCCGACTTATATACAAATTCAACTTAAGAACAAACCTACAGACCCTATCTTGTATGTATCCCGGGGACTGCCTGTACTGTAGAAAAGTTAACAAACATTAAAGAGGACCTGTCACCCATAAAAAAGGCACTAGGAGCTGCTTGGCAAATTAAGCAGCTCCTAAGCCCTACCCCATTTTTAGCTAGCTTTAACAGAACCCTCTGATACAGCTCACAGACACTGCCGTGCATTACAATAGCATTCACATAGGACCACCGCTCCGCCTTAGAGTGGATAGCCGACCACTTTTGAGCATGGTTTCAGTGTTTTCCTTTGTACTGCTAAAAATGGGGTAGCGCTAGGGACTGCTTACTTTTAGGAAGCAGCTTCTATTGCCTTTGTTTTGGTGATAGGGTCTCTTTAATGTTGTTAACTTTTTATTTTTTACAGTAAAGTAAAAAAAGATTGAACAAACATAAATAATACAAGCAACCTAATGTGGCAGAAGAGCGTGTTTATGATCTCAGGCTGCTGGTATGGAACATGACAAAGGGAGCGCTGTTCCATCATTGGGCATTTAGTCAAGTAACCATTGATAGATTTCGATCTAAGTCCCGTTACATCTCACACCTACCCCATCTATTGTCTGATCACATGAAATCACAGCATGCTCCATTGACTTTGTACATTATAAAGGGTCAGGTTTGTCAGAGATTTGAATAATAATTCGTAAATCATTATACTTTCTCTTTGTTTCTATAGTCGCCTATTACTATACAATGGGGAAAATTATTTAGAGTCCAGCCACCCAACTTTTACAGTTAAGTTCAAAAATTGAGAGACTAACTTGACATCATGACAAATGAGATACAAAACCATAAAATCTAATGTAAGTATTGTTATTGAATTTATATCAACTTAGTGGATAAGTCAAGTACTGGCCAATACAAAAGTCTCATCTCAATGCTTTGTTATATATCCTTTGTTGGGCAATGACACGAGTTCCAATGTTTTGTCTGTAGTCTTCACAAGGTTTGGTACACACTGTTGTAATGGCTAGTTGGGCCCCATTCCTCCATGCAGATCTCCTCTAGAGCAGGGTATTTTTGTGCTGTCACTGAGCATATGGACTTCCACAAGGTTTCTCTATGGGGTTGATGTGGAACTGGCCATGGTCACTTCCAGAACTTGCAATGCTCTTACGTGCACTCTTCCATTGGCCCTGGTGAGTGTTTTGGGATCAATTGTCATGCTGAAGATGTTTATGGGGATCTGAGATAAACCAATGTATAGCTAAAAGAGAGTGTCAGTTTAGTAATAGGGCTCTATGGACTGCCTCTAGTGTATTGTGTGAAAATGGTTGATGACAGGTTCTCCTTTAGAGCATGGGGACATTCGTGCACTGCAGGTAGTGTGTTTACTGATGGAGCCTTGGTTGGCCCCAGTCTTTCGCATGTCATGTTCTATTTTCTCTCAATGGTTCTGGGATTTTTAACTCATCGTTTCTTTTGATCAATTTGGGTGCAGTATCTACAGTTTTGTTTCCTGATGTTCAACAATTCTTTGTCTGCAAACATAGTTGAATTTTGGAAGTTTGAGACAGGGGTCTTGTTTAACTGATAACAACTCTAACTGGGCCTTTACTCAGTAATATATGGGTGATAGAGAGACCTCTCACCCCTTCCTGACGCTCCCCGTACTATACGGCGCGCACGCGTTCCCGGTGCATGGAGAGTGCTCGCAGGCCGACACTCTCCATAACGTAAGTCTTTGCTGCTGGCGACTCATCCCGGGGAGGCTTCTCGTTTAAACCCATTCATTACAGAATTCTCATTGCACATTGTAATTAGTAGGAGAAATCCCCCCTATACTTCCGAACTGTAGTCTGGCAGTATATGATAGGAATCGATCAGACAACCTAGGGTTAAAGTACCCCTAGAATCTATAAGAAAAATAAATAAAAAAACCAAAATTCAAACTCACAACCCCTTTCCCCTAGAACAATAATATGAAGTAAACATAGATAATCATAACATACACATTCGGTACTCGCCGCGTCCGAAAATGCCCGATCTTGAAAATATAATAAAACGGCTTTTCACTGCGTTTATACCGTAACGAAATAGCCCCCAAGCCTTTTTTAAAGCATCAAAAAAATCAAAAAAAGTGAACAAAAGGGTTGCAGCGGTTCCTAAAATTATAGCAATGAAAACGCCATTAAAAGTCGCAAAAATTACACACCCCAGCTCCGTACATCGTGGTATAGAAAAGTTATTGCGCCAGAGATGGTACAAATAAAAAATGAAAAATTTTTTTGTACGAAGGTTTTTATTTTTGTAAATTTGTATAGTGAACTTATAAAGACCTACGCAATTGGTATCCCCATAATCTACCGACCCAAAGAATAAAAGTAGACTTGTCCATTTGTGCTGCACAGTGAAGTCTGTAAACTCCAAAGCCACAATAAAACGTTGCCAAATTTGGTTTGTTAATACGCAACACTCACCGGTTTTCACTACATTTGGAATTTTTTCCCCCCGCTTCCTCCAGTACATGGTACAGAACCCTCTGATACAGCTCACAGACACTGCCGTGCATTACAATAGAAACACCGCTCCGCCTATAGAGTGGATATGCCGGACCACTTTGAGCATGGTTAGGTGTTCCTATTGTACTGCTAAAAATGGGGTAGCGCTAGAAACTGCTTACTTTAGTAAGCAGCTTCTATTGCCTTTTTTATGGGTGATAGGTCCTCTTTAATGTTGGTTAACTTTTTTTTTTTACAGTAAAGTAAAAAAAGATTAACAAAATAAATAATACAAGGCACATAATGTGCAGCATGGTTAGGTGTTCCTATTGTACTGCTAAAAATGGGGTAGCGCTAGGAACTGCTTACTTTAGTAAGCAGCTTCTATTGCCTTTTTTTATGGGTGATAGGTCCTCTTTAATGTTGGTTAACTTTTTTTTTTTACAGTAAAGTAAAAAAAGATTAACAAAATAAATAATACAAGGCACATAATGTGCAGAAGACTGTGTTTAATGATCTCATGCTGCTGTATGGAACATTGAAAAAGAGCTCTGTTCCATCATTGGGCATTTAGTCAAGTAACCATGATAATGTCATCTAAGGTCCTGTTACATCTCAAACGTCTACCCCATCTATGTGTCTGATCACATGAAATCACAGCATGCCTCCATTGACTTTGTACATTATAAAGGGTCAGGTTGTTCAGAATTTGAATAATAATTCAAAATAATTATACCTTCTGCTTTGTTCTAAGTCGCCTGATTACTTATACAATGGGGAAAAAGTATTTAGTCAGCCACCAATTTATAAGTTAAGTTAAAAAATTAGAGAGACCTATAATTGACATCATGAGACAAAATGAGAATACAAAAGCATAAAATCGAAATTGTACATTTTTTATTGAATTTATTAGCAACTTATGGTGGAAAGAAAGTATCTGGCCAATAACAAAAGCTCATCTCAATACTTTGTTATATATCCTTTGTTGGCAATGACAGAGGTCAAATGTTTTCTGTAAGTCTTCACAAGGTTGGCACACACTGTTGATGGCTAGTTGGCCCATTCCTCCATGCAGATCTCCTTATAATTGACATCATGAGACAAAATGAGAATACAAAAGCATAAAATCTAAATTGTAAGATTTTTATTGAATTTATTAGCAACTTATGGTGGAAAGTAAGTATCTGGCCAATAACAAAAGCTCATCTCAATGCTTTGTTATATATCCTTTGTTGGCAATGACAGAGGTCAAATGTTTTCTGTGAGTCTTCACAAGGTTGGTACACACTGTTGATGGCTAGTTGGCCCATTCCTCCATGCAGATCTCCTCTAGAGCAGGGATATTTTTGTGCTGTCACTGAGCAATATGGACTTCAAAGGTTTTCTATGGGGTTGAGATGTGGAGACTGGCCAGGTCACTCCAGGACCTTGAAATGCTTCTTACGAGGCCACTCCTTCATTGGCCTGGTGATGTGTTTGGGATCATTGTCATGCTGAAAGATGTTTTATGGGGATCTGAGATAAACAATGTATAGCTAAAAGAAGAGTGTCAGTTAGGTAATAGGGCTCTATGGGAACTTGCCTCTAGCTGTATTTGTGAAAATGTGATGACAGGTTCCCTTTAAGCATGGGGACATGTCTGGCACTGCAGGTAGTGTGTTACTGATGGTAGCCTTGAGTTGGCCCCAGCTTTCTGCAGGTCATTTGCTAGGTTCTCTCAAGTGGTTCTGGGATTTTTACTCATCGTTCTTTTGATCATTTGGTGCAGATCTACAGTTTTGTTTCTGATGTTCAACAATTCTTTGGTCTGCAACATAGTTGAATTTGGAGTTGTGAACAGGGGTCTTTTATACTGATAACAAGCTCTAACAGGAGCCTTTACTACAGGTAATATGTGGGTGATAGAGGAGCCTCTCAACCCCTTCCTGACGCGCGCCGTACTAGTACGGCGCGCAGCGGTTCCCGGTGCATGGAGAGTGCTCGCAGGCCGAGCACTCTCCATAACTGGTAAGTCTTTGCTGCTGCTGACGTCATCGGGGAGGCTGTCTCGTTTTAACCCATTCATTACAATGTTCTAATTGCACATTGTAATGAATGAGGAGGAAAATCCCCATATACTTCCATACTGTAGTCTGGCAGTATATGATAGGATCGATCAGACAACCTAGGGTTAAAGTACCCTATGGAATCTATGAAAAATTACAATAAAAAAACCTAAAAATTCAAATCACACCCCTTTCCCTAGAACTGATATAAATATTAATAAACAGTAGAAATCATAAACACATTCGGTATCGCCGCGTCCGAAAATGCCCGATCTATGAAAATATAATAACGGCTTTTCACTGCGTTTAATACCGTAACGGAAAATAGCGCCCAAAGCCTTTTTGAAACATATAAAAAAATCAATAAAAAGTGAACAAAAGGTTGCACGGTCCTAAAAATTATAGCAATGAAAACGCCATTAAAAGTCGCAAAAAATTACACCACCCACAGCTCCGTACATCGTGGTATAAAAAAGTTATTGGCGCCAGAAGATGGTAAAATAAAAATAAAAAATTTTTGTACAGAAGGTTTTTTATTTTTGTAAATGTATGAGAACATTATAAAACCTATACAAATTTGGTATCCCCATAATCATACCGACCCAAAGAATAAAGTAGACTTGTCATTTGTGGCGCACAGTGAAAGCTGTAAAATCCAAGCCCACAAGAAAACGTTGCAAATTTGGTTTTTCACCGTTTTACTGCATTTGGAATTTTTTCCCGCTTCCCAGTACATGGTATGGAATATGAAATACCGTCACTATGAAGTGCAATTTGTTACGCAGAAAATAAGCCGTCACAGAGCTCTTTATGTAGAAAAATAAAAAGATTTTTGATGGTGGTGAGTGAAAAATTGAAATGAAAAAACTAAAAAGGGCCAGGTCGTTAAGGGGTTAAAGAAGTTATAGGTCTGTGAGAGACGGAAATCTTGCCTGTTTGTAGGTGTCAAAATACTTTTTTCCACCATAATTTGCAAATAAATTCTTTAAAAATCAAACAATGGGATTTTCTGAATTTTGTCTCTTGAGTTGAGGTCCACCTATGACAGTGATGGCGAACCTTTTAGAGACCGAGTGCCCAAACTGCAACCCAAAACCTAATTACTTATCGCAAAGTGCCAGTACGGCAATTTAACCAGAAAACTGACGGTAAAGTTTAGAATCAATTTACACAGGACTGTCTGAGCTCGGATTCCAGCAGTCCTATACACACTGAAACGCCACTTTTACACCATTTTACATCACATAAAAGAGTAATAAAAAGTTATCAAAAGGTCTGGCAGCGTAATGACATCATTATGCTGCCAGCGCTGGGACGCTTACTCTCCTGTGCGCTGCAGTGATCGGAGTGACAGAGCAGGAAGTGTCAGCGCCCTGCTCTGTCATGGCCGTTAGCAGTATCGGAGCGTAGCTCCGATACTGCTAACAGCCATGACAACCAGGTGTGGACAGTGGTTGTCCGCACCTGGCAGTGGTTGGGAGGATGGGGCGCGTGCCAGCAGTGAGGGCTCTGCGTGCCCTCTCTGGCACGCGTGCCATAGGTTCGCCACCGCTGACCTATGATGTCAATTGGGGTCCTCCCATCTTTTTCAGATTTTTTTCCTCCACTGTATAATGGGGAGAAGGGGCTTCATGGGATTTTCTGGATTTTGTCTCTTGAGTTGAGGTCCACCTATGATGTCAATTAGGGTCCTCCCATCTTTTTCAGATTTTTTTTCCCCCACTGTATAATGGGGAGAAGGGGCTTCATTGTACCACAGGACACTTTATTACCATTTATTTTCTATTTATAAAGGAACTGGCATCTAATAGAATATTACCATTTATTTTCTATTTATAAAGGAACTGGCATCTAATAGAAGAGAGAAGTCAGAGTTTTGCCTTACTGACTCCCAGCCATACGTTATATAACCTTTCCACATTACTGTGTTACTGACTCCCAGCCATACGTTATATAACCTTTCCACATTACTGTGCCTCTATGAGAGCACTAAGTCTGTGCTTGATGGAGATAAGCGGCACATTCTCCATTTGAGCAGGATCCAGTAAAGGGGTCAGCAACCACACCTATAATGTATCCTGTGGATATGTGGTAAAGGGGTCAGCAACCACACCTATAATGTATCCTGTGGATATGTGATAACTACAAAAGCCGCCTATAATGTTACTGTGCTTTAGCTGGAGGACATATACAGTATACTGCACTGTAGATGGGAAGCTTTACCAGTAGCCATTGGTTTATATGGGTATTTTTATGTGATTGTTCTGAGAGCCACATGTCACATGATAGGTCCTGTTTTATAGAGTTATACAATATGTGCCCTAGTGTACTTTGTACTTTTCCCCCTCTCTGCTTTAAGCTAACCTGTTTTTTGTATATTCTTCTACAGGGTCTCTTCTCTGAAAACAAGGAGAAGTTAATAAATAACGCCATAACTTCTTTGCTCTCCCAAGAAGGAGACCTGACTGCTTCTAATGCAGAGCTGGAAAGCCAATTCCAGGCAGTCAGGAGATTAGTGGCTTCAAAAGCCGGATTCCTGGCCTTTACTCAGCTACCAAAGTAAGCGGGATATCACAACGAGCATCTGCCTTCTGCTGCGTCCGATCTGCCTGAGCCTTGCATGCAGTCGTGTGTGCTACTCGGACACTTACACATATTAATATTTTCCATAGTTTGCCCTCCTTTTTTTCTCCTATGAGTTTTGTATACTTTACCAGTATTGACTGAATAGCATTAAGGACTTGCAGAGTATTGGAGAAAGTTGAGAAAGTGGCCATGTGATTTTATCATAGAATTTATTTCCTAAAGTTATTTTTTTACTAAGGTGTCCATCTGGGATAAAATACACCAGCAAATATAAAGGCTTATATTCTTTTGTTACCTTTTTTATAACCCTTTTGTGATTTTATGGGCATTAGTAAAGCTATAGTATTTAAAGGAAACCTACCACCACGGATCTACCTATTAATGTGGATCGGGTGGTAGGTGCCTCTATTGTACGTGAGGATAGCCCTTTTAAGGGCTAATTCTCATGTCCCATGTATCTTTTTCTAATTTTTATTGCCCTAATATGCAAATTATCTAAAGAGGCTATTGGGTCGTGGAGTAGCCGCGCCGTGTAGCCTCAGCCCCGGCTACTCCACGCCCCAGTAGCCTCTCTAGAAAATTAGCATACTAGGACAATAAAAGTTAGAAAAAGATACAGGGCACGTGAGGATTAGCCCTTAAAAGGGCTATCCTTACCTACAATAGAGGCACCTAGCACCCGCTTTCCTTTTAAGCCGCTTGCTGTAACCGTTAAAGGGGATGTCTGACTGTTTGTAAAATTCTTCAGGTGGGCTGTACTCCCCTCCTCCATCGCTTTTGGTGTCCTGTGCTGCCATCTTGCGGTGGGCATGGAAGCTGCGCTGCGTTCAGCTTCTGGTCGACCACGCCCATATCTTGGCGCATGATACAGTGCTGGGAATAGGCATGGGTGGGCGTGGTCGACCGCCCTGAAGCTGAACTCTGAGCAGCTTCCATGACCCTTTGAAAAAAAGTGGCACAGCAAGATGGCGGCGCGGGACCCTGAGAGCGACGGAGGAGGAGAGTACAGCTTTGTTTGATTTTTTTTTTCCCTTCCCTTTATCGCTTCTCAGCCTGCCTGAAAATGTTTAAAAACAGTTGGACAACCCCTTTGCTTAAAGCATAAAAAAAAAAAAAAATTCAAGTTAAAGTGTAACTAAAATTTTTACACAATTTTTGTTAATAGTTCAAATGGTTATAGTAAACTTTGTGATATAATTGCTTAAATAAATGCCTTGCCTTTCATCTTTATTTAAGCAGTTTGTGTAAATCAGCTTTCTGTCCTGTATCCACCGTATCGACTTCTTCTGTCCTGTATCCAGCTGAGAGCTCTCAACTGAAGTGCAGAAACAAGACTCGGACAAGCTGCTTAACTTAATGAAGTATATAACAAAGTTTACAATTGTCATCTGCTGTATTCATTTCTGAAATATCCCTTAGCCCATCCAGTGACTGTAAAAAGTTAAGTCATTAGGAACATTATGAGGTTCAGTAATCCCTCAGTTATCAGTGGTGTACAGGGAGAGAAAGCTGATTTACACAAACTGCTTGAATAAGGAAGAAAGGAATGGGGAAAATGACACAAGAAGATATTTATTTAATGAACTATATGAAAGGTTTACTATTTTTATTTACACTATTTATTTAAATAAAGTTTTAAAACTTTTTCAATATCTGGTGTTCAGAGTCTACACAATAATCAAAGATATAAAATTAGTGCTCTACTCCTTATACTGTTTGTCAAATGGCGAGAGCCTCTCACCACCTCTTCATGGACTGGAAATAAAAGATATCCCCGACTCCTTGCATCGCCAATAGTCCTCCTTTAGTGGGTTGAAACACAATCCTCGTCTCGTTACCGTGTCCGCGGTGTGTTCCTGATCCTACATCAGGAGGTATGCGAAAGGATAGTGCAGATTGCCAGGTTCAAAAGGGAAATAGTATTTATTGTATATACTCACACATTGCAATTTAAAAGTGCGCATATAGTAAAAGCATAAGACTCCTAAAACACCTCGCCCGACCCAGGTTTCGCCTATTCAGGCTTCGCCTATTCAGGCTTCGCCTATTCAGGCTTCTTCTCCGGTCACGCCAAACACCATGATGATGGAGATGACGCCAAACACCATGCCCCGGAAGAAGCCTGAATAGGCGAAACCTTGGTCGGGCGAGGTGTTGTAGGCGTCTTGTGCTTTTACTACATGTGCGCTTTTAAATTGGAATGTGTGAGTATATACAATAAATACTATTTCCTTTTTGAACCTGGCAATCTGCACTATCCTTTCGCATACCTCCTGATGTAGGATCGGGAACACACAGCGGACACGCTAATGAGACGAGAATTGTGTTTCAACCCACTAAAGGAGGACGATTGGCGATGCAAGGAGTCGGGGATATCTTTTATTTCCAGTCCATGAAGAGGTGGTGAGAGGCTCTCGCCATTTGACAAACAGTATAAGGAGTAGAGCACTAATTTTATATCTTTGACTCTGTGACTTTGTGGCGTATACGGGAGTATGCCGTATTAGTGGCTCCTCCATATTTTGTATGTTACATTTTCCATCTTTCCCGGATATTTTATTATTTATTTCAGTGTACTGGTCTACACTGCTGAATGCGCAAAAACATATGGTGAGACAATACGGTGCAATATGGTGAGACACCGATTGCTTATTGCATGGTGAGGGGGTGACATAGACATTTTTGCGGCAACCAGTTCACAGCCCCCATAGAGGTCTAAGGCATCCGGTCACGGTGCAATTAGCAATCAATGTGTCTCTCTGCACTGTGACCTGGCTGGTCGCTCAGCTTTTAGGTCATAGGATGTGTGTATGAGGCCTAAAGCTTACAAATACAGGCAGTCCCCGGGTTACGTACAAGATAGGTTCCGTAGGTTTCTTCTTAAGTTGAATTTGGATGTAAGTCAGAACTGTATACTTTATAATTGTAGCTCCAGTGAAAAATTTTTTTGGTCTCTGTGCCAATTTTAAAAATGTTGGATTGTCATAAGAACCAGGATAATTAATAAAGATTAAAGATCAAATGTAATCGCTTTATCATGGGGCCTGTGCCAATCACAGGCCCTTCTACTGACTATGACGTACTGTTTTCACATTTATGCTGGTTTATACTTAGATATACAGTATTTCAGTGATTTCTACACTCTCAAGAAAAAGAATTTGTGGATATCAAGGGTTATAGCTGGCATTAATAGGTATACAGGGTGCAGATGTCATTGCTGTTCAGTCATTTCTCTTTTTATATTATTTGACTTTGCACTTTTACTTTGCAGTATGTGGGAAAGTACTGCTGATGTTATTGCAATCCTTTGTGTTTTAGTCCTGCATTATTGGACTACATTAAATGTGTGACTTTTGCCCTGAACCTTCTGCATACATCAGATTCATAACCATAACCTTGGAGTGTTATAAAAGAAGAGCTGTGATCGACTGAATATATCTGTTCTCTTGCATATGTTGTACATGGCAGCTCTTTGTTTTATGAATCAGTAGAAGGTTAATGTAAACCTCTTGTACTTTGTACTTTTTGTATTTGTGATTATTCTTTTAATGCTTTTTCTCCTTTGACCTGAAGGTTCCGGGAACGTTTGGGAGTAAAAGTAGTGAAGGCCCTAAAGAGGAATAATGATGGCGTGACCCATGCTGCTATTGACATGCTTTGTGCCCTCATGTGTGTAAGTGGTGATATTCCTCATTGCAATAAGGATAATTCGGACAAATTACTGTCCCAACTTGTATTCCTAATATAGGGATCTGTAGAGAATTCTTGTCAGATAAATATGACCTATTATCCTGTTTACAGAGCAATTATGGCATTTTACTTTAAACGCCTTATGTATGGCTTCATCAACATTAACCATACATGAGAGAAATGTCTACACATCATGACCTTACAGTCATTTTTCCTTTAGGCCTCATAAATTACATAAATCTCAATATGAAAATAAAGTTTTTGGTTCACTATGTTGAACCTATACTATAAAACTAACAATTTATTTAACCCATCCTGTGGGTTTTTAATTTTTTTTTTGGTGCTTCGACTTCACAAAATGGAACTTTTCGGCTCCCTAGATTTATCCAAGAGGGTAATTACCTACAGATAAATTATTCTTTGCTTTTTTGCAACTTTTTTGCTGCAATTTTGCCACCTCTTCTACCATATACCTTTCTATTACATTTGCCTGGTAGGTACTGGAGTATTTTTTCAATTTTTCTTGTGACTTTTTAGTTGCATAATCTATGCCTACTCATCTCAAAACATGCAAACTTTGAAGACAAATTTAAGCACAACCCTGGGTTCTCATGGTGTGATGAACTGCAAAGTCTGCTTGAAAAAATAGCATAAAATAGACCATTAGGCCCAAAGAACCTACAAAAAAAAGATAAAAAAATAGAACGAAGTATCAAACAGCTCTTTACATGTCAAAATAAAAATAATAGACGCAAGTTTTTTTAAATTTAGTAATATGAGAAAAAAACTGTGGAAATTAGGTATTGATGGAATTGTACTGACCCATGTTATTTAAAGGGAACCTGTCAGCAGAAATTGACCTAATGAACCACTACCATTATGTTCTCTTGCAGCTGTCACACATTCCAGATCCTATATTTTTCATCAATGTCAATGTGATGGCATCATCCAGGAAATCTACTTTGAAATGAGATGTAAATTTGTTGTATAAAGTCAAGGAGATGGAGAGCTTTCTTTCTTCCTCAGACAGTGCCCTTCACTGCAATTGATGGTCCTGCATCCAGAAGCATCACTAACCAGATCTCCTGAAGTCTGATGCACAATATCGATTACAGAGAAGGGGGAATTCCGAGCTCCCCACCGTGACTTCAGTGATAATCTGTCCTCCTTGACTTTATACAACCAATTTACAGCTCACTTCAATGTTTATTTTCTGCATAATAGCACCACCTTGGATCATGAAAGAAACAAAAACAAGGTGGTGTTATGCTGCTTGACAATAATTTTGGTAGTGGTTTATTAGGCTATTTAATGATGACAGGTTCCCTTTAAAGGGAGCTTAGGCTCTTTATTATAGCTGGATCTGATGGAACCCTAGCTTATTCCATGATAGGTTATATGTCACAGTTCCAGGAGAATAAGAAGAATAGTATCCAATTCAGTGTGAACAGTGTCATTGGTAGAAACTTACAGAATGGTTCTAATTGTGTTTTATACCTTTCGGATGTGTCAGGACATGTGATAGAGTGTTGCTTACAGCATGAGCTATGCTTTGCCAGGAAATTAGCCATCACCCGATTCTTTTTGGCAGTTGTAAAAACTTGTGATTTCAGATCACATTTTAGCATATAAAACATATCATTGTAAGTTGAACATCAATATCACTCTGCTCTGTGTAATGAGCAACATTTTGGTTTCCTCCGGCTATGCACTCAGCAAATATAAAATCTGAAACCAGTCAAGTCGTTGCTTTTTTAAATGGAGTGTATAATGGTGTCAGGAAAGAACTGTTCTTGTTGACTTTTTAGAAGTTTATGGATCAATAATGTACAGACCCTTAAAGGAAACCAAGCATGATAAACCTTTCAGGGTAGCACTCTTTTTCAAATTAAGCAGTCGTGTTTTTCGTCCCCCTTTTAGATGGTGTTACTTCTGTCAGACACCCAACACCCCCACAGATCGGGTGTTCTCGGCAGGAAATGGGAACAGAAAGTAAACAGCTCCTATTTAAAATTACACTAATGAGCCTGTAGGGCTCCTGGGGGGTACCAGAGCCCCTCCGTGCTACAGCTTCGCGTGCAATTACAGTGTCTTCCCTTTCTGCCCACTTAGCCCCCTCTTCCTCTGCCCGCTGTAATCTCACAGCAGCAGAGGAAGTTTCAGCACACAGTAACAACCTATAAAATAAATATAAGAAGATTACCGCAGTCCCAGTGCTTGGATCTTTAAGTAACCGCCCCTGGTTTATTACAAAAAGTAAAGATATTGTGCACATACTGTATTAAAGATTTCTCATTTTCTGACCACACTATGTGGCGTCCTTCAAGGCTTTACGTAGGCAACACGGGCCTGTGGATGTTTTCTGTATTGTATATATTCGGCATATGCCCTCTGAAATACTGACTTTCTTTATCAATCCCCTTTGTTTCCCAGCCAATGCATGACGACTATGACTTGAGGCAAGAGCAGTTGAACAAAGCATCTCTTCTTTCTTCCAAAAAGTTTCTGGAAAACTTGCTAGAAAAGTTTAACTCCCATGTGGTAAGTGTGCATAACAGAACATATACACCTCAAATGTTAATACTTATTTCTAAAACAAAACCTAGTATTCCAAAAGTCCCAGAAAATATGTGGCCTGTGTAAATACATTTACCTTCCTTGTTTCAGATATCTGTGCCTTTCGTCAATCTATTGTATTTTATTTCTTGTTTGGATTTTTGGTTAAAAGTCAAATCATATTCTATTTTTCTGTATCTTAGAATTATGGGACCGGTGCTTTGGTCATCAGTTCGCTCTTGGATTTCCTCACCTTTGCGCTCTGTGCACCATATAGTGAGACAACAGAAGGGCAGCAGTTTGATATGCTGCTGGAGATGGTAGCATCAAATGGTAGAACACTTTTCAAACTCTTTCAGGTATAGTTTTATTTGGTTCCAGTACATTGACAATTTTGTGTTGTGCTGGCTGGATTTCAAGGGCCGACCACAGAAGTCCCTGCTTCCCCTCAAAACACCAGCACCAAACTATTATCATCATTATACTAGTTTTTATTATTATTGCATATTATAATAATAATAAAAAATATTAATAATTCTTTAGTTATATAGTGCACACAGATTACGCACCGCTGCACAAAGCATGTCAAGTTGGTCTCTGTGCCCGTGGGGCTCACAATCTAAACAACCCAACAGTATGTTTTGGAGTGTGGGAGGAAGCCAGAGTACCCGGAGGAAACCCACGCAAACACGGAGAGAACATACAAACTCTTTGCAGATGTTGATCTGGGTGGGATTCGAACCCAGGACCCCAGCGCTGCAAGGCAGAAGTGCTACTCACTCAGCCACCGTGCCGCCCAATATTATACATCTTTTTTTAGGCACTATAGTTAAACTGTTTTTATTCCCCCTGCTCTTTTTGTTAATATATACATTTCAGGAGCAATCATTTTAAGACTTTCTTTTTTTGTTTGAAGGGAAATTGTCATCCAAATTTGGCCTAATAAACCACTACCAGGATGTTGTCTAGCAGCTGAATGGCTTCTAGATTATGTTTCTTTAATGACCCAGCTTGGTGGAACCATCCATAAAATCAACTTTAAAGTGAGATGTAAATTAGTTGTATCAAGTCAGAAGTCAAGCTCTCCCTGCCTCTGAACACCTCCTCCCATGTGATTGTGTCCCTGGATGCAGGACCATATTTACAGTCATGGCCATACGTTTTTAGAATTATATAAATGTTAATTTTTACAAAGTCTACTGCATCAGGTTTTATAATGGCAGTTTGCATATACTCCAAAATGTTATAAAGAGTGATCAGCTTAATAGCCATTAATTGCAAAGTCAATATTTGCCTAGAAAATGAACTTTTTCCCCCAAAACACATTTCAACTTCATTGCAGACCTGCCTTAAAAGGAGCAGCTAACATCGTTTCAGTGATTGCTCCAGTAACACAGGTGTGGGTGTTGATGAGGACAGGGCTGGAGATCAATCTGTCATGATTAAGTAAGAATCACACCACTGGATACTTTAAAAGGAGGCTGGTGCTTGGCCTCATGGTTTCTCTTCTGTTAACCATGGTTATCTCTATAGAAACACGTGTAGTCATCATTGCACTGCACAAAAGTGGCCTAACTGGGAAGAGTATCGCAGCTAGAAAGATTGCACCTCACAATCTATCGCATCATCAAGGAATTCAAGGATAGAGGTTCCAGGGCGCCCAAGAAGGACCAGCAAGCGCCAGGACCATCTCTTAAAAGTGTTTCAGCTTCGGGATCAGGCTACCAGCAGTGCAGAGCTTGCTCAGGAATGGCAGCAGGCAGGTGTGAGAGCATCTGCGCGCACTGTGAGGCGGAGACACTTGCAGCAAGGCTCAGTGTCAAGGAGGGCAGCAAGGAAGCCACTTCTCTCCAAAAAAAACAACAGGGACAGACTGATATTCTGCAATAGGTACAAGGAGTGGACTGCTGAGGACTGGGGTAAAGTCCTTTTCTCTGATGAATCCCCTTTCCGATTGTTTGGAACATCTGGAAAACAGCTTGTTCGGAGAAGACAAGGTGAGCGATACCACCAGTCTTGTCTCATGCCAACTGTTAAGCATCCTGCAACCATTCATGTGTGGGGCGGCTTCTCAGCCAAGGGAATCGGCTCTCTCACAGTCTTGCCTAAAAACACATCCATAAATAAAGAATTGTACCAGAATGTCCTCCAAGAGCAACTTCTCCCAACCGTCCAAGAGCAGTTTGGTGATCAACAATGCCTTTTCCAGCATGATGGAGCACCTTGCCATAAAGCAAAGGTCACTAAATGGCTCAGGGAACAAAACATAGAGATTTTGGGTCCATGGCCTGGAAACTCCCCGGATCTTAATCGCATTGAGAACTTGTGGTCAATCATCAAGCGACGGGTGGACAAACAAAAACCAACAAATTGTGACAAAATGCAAGCATTGATTGTGCAAGAATGGACGGCTATCAGTCAGGATTTGGTCCAGAAGTTGATTGAGAGCTGCCAGGGAGAATTGCAGAGGTCCTGAAGAAGGGGCAACACTGCAAATATTGACTTGCTGCATTAACTCATTCTAACTGTCAATAAAAGCTTTTGTTACTCATAATATGATTGCGCTTGTATTTCTGTATGTGATAAAAACATCTGACAAACACACATAAAAACCAGAGGGCAACAGATCATGTGAAAATATAATATTTGTGTCATTCTCAAAACTTATGTTCATGACTGTACAGTGAAGGGGGCGTTCTAAAACAATTTATATCTCACTTCAAAGTTGATTTTCTGGATGATGCCACCACACCAGGCAATGAAAGAAACATCATCTAGAAGCTGCTCAGCTGGTTGACAACATACTGCTTTCTAACATCCCTTTAATTCTGTAGGCTTGTTTCTTGTAGAGTAAGCAATATTTTCCATTGAACAAATTTTGAATGCTAATAATCTTTTAATTCCTTAACACTTTACATTTGTTTCAGCTTGTTTTTGCAGGACCACCTTTACATTTTATTGGCTTTATTGCTGATTACGATCCTGTTATAACCATACTTTGTATATGGTTCTCTGAAAAGGCTTTAGTTTTTGTTTGTACATTTTGCAGTCATTAATGTGATTTGTTCTTCTATCTTTATTTTAGCATCCTTCCATGGCTATTGTAAAGGGAGCTGGCTTAGTAATGAAGGCTATCATAGAAGTAAGTCTTTCAATGTTTCTATGCTATGTTGCATGAGATTGATTGATTTTATTCAAGGAAATGTAATATTTAAAGGAAATCTGTGATACTTAGCAGTTCAAAAGCATAAAGCTGGAATACTTTTATTGAAGATAATAGTTGGCTCAAGTGCTCTTGGGGGCCTTACTGGAGTTTCTCCTGTACAGAAGCATTTTTAGATCTGACTTCTGCTTTGTCCCATCTTTAGGCTTCATCAGCAATGTAAATTTGAGCATTTCCATGCCTTATTCTTTCAAGTGCCAAGAAAATTCTTTTGACTCGAAATGTAATAGATATTTACAGTTCTGACAACTCTACAATTCTTTTTTGTTTTCTAGGAGGCTGATAAGGAAATTGCAACAAAAATGCAGGAGCTTGCTCTGAGTGAAGGTGCCTTACCTCGACACTTGCACGCTGCAATGTTTACAATAAGTGTTGATCAAAGAATGCTCACAAATAGGTAAAGTTTTATACATTATGTTTTAGTTATTATTGGAGTGAACTTGTTAGGTGATTACTCTTCTCTCCTGTGAGATAAGTATATGATGGAAGAAGAAGATAGATCCTGAGTAGAGATCGTCCTCACCACCCACCTTAACCCTTTAAGGACCAGGCCGATCTAATGTTTTGCGTTCCATTTTTGGGTTGATACAATAATGGCAATACCAAATATATTTAGGTTTTAATGATTTTAAATAAACGGAAAAAATGTAGTTGTGCCCTGTTCTGACACCAATAAGTTTATTATACTGCAGCGTACAGAGCTTTGCTTCATTTTTAGTGAGACGGGATGACATATTCATTACTGCCATTTTCGGAACTATGACTTTTTGATAATTTGATCGTGGTGGTGTCCGTGATGAGACCCCCATAGATCACCTCAGTCGGTCCCTTTGTTGCTCCATCAGAGTAATGAAGCAGACTGCCGTGCATGACCGTTTCTATGAAGCTGACAGAACTTGCCGAGCGCCGCGCTCACCGATCTCCATCAGCTCCATAGAGAGCAGAACGGTCATGAAGGGCCGCCTGCTCCATTACTCTGACGGAGTGACGAGGGGTTTAACGGAAGTACATGGGACTCCATCGGACCGCTCGCTTTCGTGATCTCTGGGGGTCTCATCACTGAGACCCCCACCGACCAGCAAGTTAAGCCCTATCCTATGGATAAGGCCTAACTTATGTTCGTGGGAAAACCGGGAATAACCATTTTTGTTTGTTAATAGCTCAGGACTTTTGTAATGCATTGAATCCCAATGCATTTATGATTTTATTTATTTTTATATCAGTTCTTGGGTAAGGGCGGGTTTTAGTTTTTATTATTTTTACTACTTTTTAGACCCCCAAGGATGCTTTAACCAGAGAGGGTTGTCTTTTATGTGAAACTTGAACCCCACCCCAACATACTTGTATTCTGTACAAACATCAGATGTATGTTGCAAGGCGTTACTTAGTAGTAAAACTGAAAAGAGAGTGCTATTCGCACCACACAGGGCACTTTTGGAGACGCACATCCCTGACTTGAGTTTGCAGCAATGCAGGGAGAGAGGAGCCATTTCCACTCACAACATCCAAACCACATCTTATGAAGCAAAGACAGAGGAGCTAATAGTGAGATTTTGTATACCAGCAGGAGATTTTTTTCTCAGTTTGCACAATCAATAGTTTTTTACTAAAATTAGACTGACTCTCCCTCCATCGATTCTGATATACCCCAAATACTAGATAAGTCGAAAAAGAATGTTAGGAAATGACTTCCATCTACAATGTTTTAGGGGAGAAACAACTTCTCATCCTGATTACTCCGATGCTAAAGTGGAGTAAAGACCTAGGCTAAAATCTTGAAGTGTCGGGATGGCAACAGGCCTTCAAAGACATATATTCAATCTTTCGCTGTAGTAGATATCAAGAAGCAGCAATTAAGACGAGCCTGCAGTGTTACTATACGCCCTCCTGTCTACATATTTCCAAATTCGCCAAAGCGTTGGAGAGGTTGCGGGAACATGGGCTCTCTGTTACATACACTATGGGGGTGCAGATACATATCTCCTTTGTGGTCTAAAACTGAGTCTCTTATTTCACAATTGATTGATAGACCGTTTATCCTGTGGCTAGAGCTTAACACGTTCAAACAGTCTCAAAATGTTGCACACTTGCTTCTTATAATAATAATTCCTTTATTTATATAGCGCACACAGATTACGCAGCGCTGCACAGAGCTTACCAAATCAGTCCCTGCCCCAATGGGGCTCACAATCTTATCATCCTACCATATGTTTTTGGAGTGTGGGAGGAATCCGGAGAACCCGGAGGAAACCCATGCAAACACCGTGAGAACATACAAACTCCCAAAGTCCCTGTTTTAGACAGTGAATGAGGGCATTATCTCTGCACCTCTTTGTTGTTATTTAACGGGAACACTAATTTCAGATTAATTAAGATTGTTTCTCAGCAGTTACTATCATATGTATTGTATTCCTGTTAATGTGTTGTTTTCTTGTAATTGTCTAAGCATCTTATCATATATGAAGCAGTATATATGTTACTGTAATGGATTCAAACAACTTATTTTCTAATATGATGTCTCCAACTGTGTTCGGACTGTTACGGGCATTAAAGGGGTTTTCCCACTAAATAAAGAGACAGATCAGAGCGGATGAGAAGATTACACAGAGGCTACTAGATCATTACACTAATTATAAAAACACAGTGCAGCACACTTCCATACTGCAGGAGCTAAAACCACAGTCCGAGACCGACCCAACAAGTCCTACTGTAAACAATAAAGAAAGGAGTATAAAAAAAAACTCTGGCCAGAGCTCCCAATGATTCCAATATGGCTGTTGTTCAAAATTCCTTCAAAGATCTTCAATTATATTCTACCGATGAGGAAAGTTTTGCAACAAGATGTAGGTCACTATTCAGAAGGTCCTTAAGGTGCAGTTTTCTCTTTAAACTCACTCAACAGTGTGGTAGCAAAAACTAAAAGAGATAGTAGGCACCAAATCGCATAGTACGTTCTTAAAACCTTGGATTTTATTCTTAAAAGTTATACTCACAAGAGTATGTTTAAAATGCGCATAAAACAGTATACAAAACGGGACGCCATCTCCAGTGGCTTGCCCGGCCCTGGGTTTCGCCGTTCTCAGCTGCTTCCGGGGCGTGTGTTACACTGTTACACTATGAGCTTTGCTACATGACATGTTCCTTCCTCCCCCTTCCCCCGGATCACTTATCTCCTTGTAACTTGTAGTTTGCAGCGCCTCTCTCTGCTCACTGTGTGCTGAAAGGAAGTAATCAGTGATTATCCCTGAGCTCCGTGTAGGGGGTGTGGCTACAGACAGAAATCTTATCTGCACGATTTAATCCAAGATGGCGCCCGACCCCAAGTCGGAAGTTACTAGGTCTTGTCTAGGGGCAACTGAAATTGTGTACAGCAGGACTGATAGAGACAGCTTGGACTTATGCTGCATTATTGTTAATAACAAATAAAATACTATTAATATAAAACAATGCTCCCCCCTATTATAAGTTATTTTCCAAAGTGCAAAAGAAAAACTGGACCGTCTACCTCCCAACACATTGCTGCATGTACAATTGGTAGCAAACTGTAATATATTCCAAATATACAAAATCTATGTACTCGCCAAAAATAATGGCCTTCATTAACACACATTAACATTATTTATCGATAAAAAGCATAAGCGTAAGACACCACTCCCAAAACCAAACTAAATATGTTTTACGTTACATAATGTGGGCGTCATAAGTGGGAGACAATGCACCTCATATATCAGTCAGCCGGTGTATATTCCTTTTACCAGGTGGTTTCTAACAACCAAAAATCAACTGCATTTCTTGTTACATGTTAAGAAGTAATAAAATGTGTTGAAATTTGCATTTAAAACGTGATTTGAATGTCTTTTCAGACAGCTGAGTAGACACTTGGTTGGCCTGTGGACTGCAGATAACACAACATCTTTACATTTGTTAAAGCGCATTTTGGTAAGTTAAACATGAGAAGACTGTCTAGGAATTTTATATACAGTATTTGTTTTATTTTTGAGATCACAAGCACACACCCAGTATCTGCTGCATATATCTATTATTATGGCCCAACCACATGATGACCTCAATTCGGTCAACAAATAAATGCAGTTGCCACCTTCATAATATACACATATGGTAGCTGTTTAAACATCTGTTCAAGCAACAACTGACATGGAGACTTCACTGGTTTGCTTTATCTCCCAGCCCCCAGGTTTGCTGGCATACCTGGATAGTAAGGACCCTGTTCCAGAAAAGGATATTGACCGAATGCACATCAGGGACAATCTGAAAATTGCTTCTGTAAGTTTTTGCATCTAGAAACTACTGTAAGATGGCTGTAAAGTTTTGTTGGCATTCTTTTTTTTTTATGTATCTTCCCTTATTACAGACCTAATACCAAGATCTTTTGTTTATCAGAACCAGTGTTGGGGTATTATATGGTTCTACAGTGCTCAAACTCCAATTATAAGTAGCAATAGGTACATATTTCATATTGTCTGAGCACTTCACGACCCAATACACAGCCCAGCAGCCACCATGACTGTCGAGTAAACCATATGTTACAATGTCATTTCAAAACCATAGTTTATTGAATTAACTTTAATTTGTAACTTATTAGAGGTAGATGGCTGTCTGTTACTTAGTGTTACTCTTGTCTTTTATAAAAAGAGCAGAGATGTAACCAGATGATTGACGATTGATGGTTATACTTATAACAATTTCCTGATCTCCTCCTGCTCTATAACATTATATCTGCTAATAACACAGCTTTCTTTATGGTGACATGGTTTTTCAAGGTACTTAAAGGGGTATTCCCATTTCAGCAAATTAGCGTGATTGTATGATGAAAAGTTATAACATTTTCAAATTTATCTTCTGTATAAATTATAGAAGCTTTCCATAGAATGACAGCAAGCAGAGTTCTAGAAAAAGATGAGGAATTGATACAGAAAGTTTATTGGAAAATTGTATAATTTTTCCTTATACAAACAATAACATTTATTTGTTGAATTGGAAACACCCCTTTAACCTTTTAGATACGTTTTTCTGAAATGTCATTAAATAACAACATAATTTCCCTGTGTGGGATTTTGAAAGTTTTATCCTATCCTATATAACTTCAGCATGATTCACTAGTTTTCCCCTCTGCACGCTATACAGGCGGTCCCTTACTTAAGAACACCCAACTTACAGACAACCCCTAGTTACAAACTCACCTCTGGATGTTAGTAAATTACAGGTGGTCCCCTACTTAAGGACACCCGACTTACAGACAACTCATAGTTACAGACAGACCCCTCTGACCTCTGGTGAAGTTTTCTGAATGCTTTACTATAGTCCCAGACTGCAATGATCAGCTGTAAAGTGTCTGTAATGAAGCTTTATTGATAATCCTTGGTCCCATTACAGCAAAAAATGTTTAAACTCCAATTGTCATTGGGGACAAATTTTTTTTGTCTGGATCTATAATTATAAAATATACAGTTTCGACTTACATACAAATTCAACTTAAGAACAAACCTCCAGACCCTATCTTGTACGTAACCCGGGGACTGCCTGTACTGTACTTTAGCCCTAGGCTACAATAAACAGCTATAACAGTTATCACAGGTGTCTGTACACTAAACATTCGTGTTAATCCTGGTTCTTATGACGACCCAATATTTTTAAAATCCAATTCTCACAGAGACCAAAAAAAATTCTGGCTGAGGTTACAATTATAAAATATACAGTTTCGACTTACATACAAATTCACCTTAAGAACAAACCTACAGAACCTATCTTGTATGTAAACCGGGGACTGCCTGTATTTTTCATTCCAAGTTTTCTCTAGGCTAGTGGGTGGTGAGTAGCTGTTATGATGTCATGGCAATGAAAACCTAGATTCTGCTCCCCTACCTCTCACAGAAGTTTGAACAGTATTGGCGTGATGAGAGAGAGACAAATAACTTCTCTTGTTGGTCTGGTGCATCAATCCTCCTTTACTGGGAACAACACATTGGGGGGAACATAAAGGCTTATACTGGCATGCAATCCTTGGTATAGTCTCTATTCCTGATGCATTACTGGGAAATGTGATATTCCTCTTACCTCACTCCACGCCTGTGCACTAGCTATACATCCAGTTCCTATTTCTGACAAGTATGGAATTATGCGGCTGCACGGTTTGGCACCAGATAGGCTAAGAAGCTGGAGCCTGTTTGTATATCCGCAATCCCCATGGTCTCCCTTCTTTCTGGAATGTTCCTTTACTCCTAGATGTCAAGCAGCTCTACTAAGCATGTTACCTACCTTTTTTTTCACCCAATAAATTAGATGTTGGTTTTCCTCATTAAACAGGACCAGTACGGCAAATTTAACAAAGTTCCAGAATGGCAGAGGTTAGCCGGGAAAGCTGCTAAAGAAGTTGAAAAATTTGCCAAGGAAAAAGTAGACTTGGTTTTATTGCACTGGAGGGATAGGATGGGAATTGCACAGAAAGAGGTAAGAATACATTAAAAGTATGAATGTTTTTATCCATTTTTATTTTCCATACATATTGGATATTGCCACATTTGTAACAACGTGAACTGTATCATATATATATCACTATATTACATCTACATAAATCATCTTTTATCTTCTATTCCCTGGCATCAGAGGGGGTGTGTCCTGATCAGCCGGACCCTCCCATTTATAGCTTCACATGCCTTATGCCTCCTTACTGGTCGCAGTTCATGTCATGTGAGAAGAGTGACATCATCTCAGGTCCTTTAGCCTCTTAAAAATAGCAAACTGTAATTCATGTATGTATCATGACCACATGAAGTCACAGCAGCCCCCATGGACTTTTACTCCTCTCCATCCTCCATGGAGGCTGCTGTGATTTCATGTAATCAGATACATGTTGTACAGTTTGCTATTCTTAGAAGCCTAAAGAACCTGCGATGATGTCACTGGTCACTTGACATGAATGTAACACAAGGAGGCACCATGTAAAAAAAAAATTGACCCAATATTTTGTACATAAAGCCTTATATGTCTGTAGTTGAATATTAGCAGATGGTCTCTTTTAGATGGCTGAGAGAGAGAAGTCACAAATGCTAATTTGCATATCAGAAATCTGTCTGTAATTAAGATACAGTGCCCCACTGGCAGCTAATTTTAGGTTATATGGAAAGGACTTTTATTAGCAGGTATTGCTTGTCAGGGTAGTAAAAATCTGGTGACAGGTCCTCTTTAAAGGGAACCTGTCACCAGGAGACCCATTTTTAGCACTCCCCCAGTCCCCACAGAGCACAGTACATAGTACTGTAGTACATACTACAGTGTTTTTGTATTAAAAATTGGTTTTACAGAAAAAAAAAATGTTATATTGTACCTTTCATTAGCATCTGCTGTGTGACTAGGCAGTTTCCAAATGGGAGGGGCTGGAAAGGAGCAGTCCCCCCCCCCCACCCTTGGGGAACAGCCTCCATGGTGACCTTTTCAAATATATGAAAACACCCATCACTTGGCTTATCGACAACCCCCGCTCCTCTACACAACAGCCATCCCAATTGAGGGTAGTTATTCATATATTTGAAAAGGCACTGTTTCCCAAGGGTGGGTGGGGACTGCTCCCTTTCCACCCCTCCTCAAAAGGCCACTGCCTAGTCACACAGCAGATGCCTAATGAAAGTACAACATAAACATATCTTTTTTTGTAAAACCAATTTTTTATGCGGAAAACACTTTGGGCATGTATGTCCTGCTCTATGGGGACTGGGGGAGTGCTAAAAATGGGTCTCCTGGTGACAGGTTCCCTTTAAGAATTCCACATCTTTCTCTAAAGTCAAAGCGGTTTTATTTTTATATTTTAAAAAGCGGTTTTATTTTATTTATTTAATTTTTATTTGGTGGTCTGAGTTGTATTTTTATGTGCCACCTTATTGTTTTTATGCTTTGCAGGTACTGCATGGAAAAACTTCAATTCTATCGTTTATAGGGTTACATTTTTATGCCTTTTACTCTATGGGGTGAAAGGAGAATGCAACAGAATTTATATATTGTACTTTTTACTTTTACAAAATAATCCCCCATTTTTAACTTATATTTTATTTAAATGCACCATATAAATGCACCAAACACTGGTCATGCCTTACCTGGAGTAATGATGCACAAAACAATTTCCCAACGGGATTAATAAAGCTTTATTCTATTCTATATACCGAGTGGTATTATTTTGTCTTTATATAGTAGAATCTCTGTGTGGCTAGTTTTTTGTCGGTGATGACAATTTTTATTTTTCCATTCATATGTATAATTGGAAAAAAATAAAAAGTTTCAATATTTTTCTCACTTCCTCAATTTGACTAGATCCTGCAATGCCTTGATCAATATAGCGATGGAGTAGTGTAGACCGCATATATTAGGTTAACTTGTGTCTGTGTAGATTAAAAATGATTTGAGATACAAATATAGCAGTGTTATACAGGGATACTTAGAGGCATCTAATTTTGGGCCTTTAAATCAAATGTAAATATGTTATCATTGGATGACTTGTGTAAAACATACATGTGTGTGGGGGGTGCTGTCTGTACCTGGTTGTTATCTAAACTCTTCCCTTGTTTTTATTTTCTCTACATTCTTATCAGGACAGAAATAATATGGTGAGTTGTCTGTGTTTCCCTGTGTTTTGTACTGCTTGTCCCTCTATCTGCTCATAGTTTCTATTATGGGAAATCTGAGCAGATGTGTTTGTGTAATGTAAGTGGTGACGGGTAATAAGCGGTGTGATATTCAGTTTTTGAATGAGATCTCGCTACGTTAACATATTATGATGCATGCACTTTTTCCATGGAATGTTATTTTTTCATGACTCTTTATAACATATGCATGACTTTAGGATTATGGTGGTGGTGTCTGTACTTGTCCGCATCCTTACGTCTTTGTTAGCTATTTTAACCAACCTCACCCCATGAGGACTTGGCAGTTCTCTATTCTTTCATCTAGGCTTTTCCCCTCAATTTATAAGGAGCCATAACTTAACTTTTATGGTTCCATATTTGTAGCTCTCTGAGGTTGCGTTTTGATGGTGCTATAAGGCCAGTGTGAATCCAGCCTTACTAGTGTTATTTACCTTGTTCTGATTCAATTTACATTTATAGTTGAGTTCTCACAATTCTGCATGGCTGAAGAGCTCAAGTATTGTTTAGCACCTGTACGGAGCTTGGATTGGATTATTCAAGTCTATACTATAATTTAGTGAAAATAATACAGTAAAAGAGTTATAACTTGGCACAATTAGATCTTGGCAAGTTCCTTTTAGGGATCTCTGATCTAAGAAAACTACTAGTACATACAAAACACATCTATGAAGCTCCACAGTTACTTTACAACTCAAAACAGTGCGATTAACCATCTTCCCAGCATATATGGGCTCATTTACGAAGGGTCACACACGCACCTTTGTCGGTCTGTGCTCCTTTTTCGGGGATAAAACTGCTTGCACGTTGTTGTGCGCTGGGATTGTGGCGTACGTGACCCTTTTTTTGGTGCAGCTGCGCTGGTTTCCATGCGACACAATCCGTCGGCATGATTCGCACTCAGCGTGGGATTTAACTTTTAAATTGTGTCGTAAGCCCTAGCCCTAAGATGCACCCCAAAAAAGATTGTGAACGCTGACCTGAGCGGAGAAGTGACACATTCATGATTTCGGGCGCACGGGTTTAGTGTATCGCTGCGCTGTGAATAGTCGGACAATGCACTGTGAATTCCAGTGACTGGTAGTAAATGTGCCCCATAGTGTTGAAAGTGTTGTGTCTGTTGGTAAGCCTGCACATCCAGGAATGTGAATGCACCACTAGACTATATTATAGCATGTTACAACTACAGGCGGTCCCCTACTTAAGAACACTCGACTTACATACGACCCCTAGTTGCAAACAGACCACTGGATATTTGTAATTTATTGTACTTTAGTCCTCGGCTACAATAAACAACTATAACAGTTATAAGAGGTGTCTGTAATGAAGCTTTATTGTTAATATTGATTCTTATGACAACCCAACATTTTTAATATCCAATTGTCACAGAGACCAAAAAAAGTTCTGGCTGGGATTACAATGATAAAATATACAGTTCCGACTTACATACAAATTCAACTTAAGAGCAAACCTACAGACCCTATCTTGTATGTAACCCGGGGACTGCCTGTATTACGAACCAGATAATACAATATGTTTTCAGTCTTTCTATATCCTGGTAAGCTAAAGGATTATTTGTTAGCAAGTGGTTAAATAGATTTATTTTATTGCTAAATAAAATTGAGACATACATATACTGTATAAAGTTTATTGCTGATACTTTTTATTGACTAAATAAAAAGGATGATGTTAATTGCAAGCTCCCTAGACCATTAGGTCTCTTCTCTACAATCTCTGATGAAGAGTTTCAAAACTTGCAACTTACATCATCCTTTTAGTTATCCAATAAAAGGTATCAACAACTGGGGGACTCTCAACTTTTATCTGTAGCCTGGTATTCATTTATATTTTTATTGGATACAAGACATAAAAAATAAAGTTAGTGTTGCCACATTTAATAAAGAACAATTGACCCAGGTCCATGAATCTGTAGCTCAGTGGCAAATTAAAACGGACACAAAATCTAAAGTAACTAAAATTTTACCGAAAATGTATAAATTTAAGTGCAGATGATAATAAACTTTGTAATGCACTTTATCAGTGAAAAATTTTCCTCTTTCCTTCTTTTCCCTTACCTGTCTTATTTAACCGGCTTTCTATCCTATACACCACTGACTGCTGGAGAAAGTCATTAAATAGTCTCTCTATTTAGTCTCTCCCCAGAGAGTTGAATAACTTGTACACATGGAAAGAGTTAATAATTAGCCTTCTTATCGGTCTGAAATGGTCAGACCTCAGAAGGCTTTCACTACAGGAGAAAGAGCAGAAAAAGGCAAAGAGAAGCTGTTTTACGAACTTAAAGGGGTATTCTAGTCTGGGCATTTACATTCAGTTTGATTAATCTGCCATATATAAACATTTCTTCAATTAGATGTTATTAAAATGTGTGAAGATAATTTCTCATAAATGTAGTCATATGGTCCCTTAGAAACAAGACTGTCTTTGGATACGACCACCTCTGCTGGAGGGATTGCACGAAGAAACAAAAGGTTTTTGTATATAAAATGTCTGGGAGTTACTACATGTCCCGCAGCCGTCCTGTGGTAATGATTGCTGAATCCAGGGGGTCAGACAGGGCTCAATAGCGCATGTCTGGCCACCTCTGCCAGAGTGCGGTGTGGTCGTATCCAAGGAAGCCATCTCATTTCTAAGGGACAACATTGCTACATTTATGAGAAATTATCTTCACGCTGGAACATTTTTTTAATAACCCCCAATTAAAGAAATGTTTACATATGGCAAATAAATTAAATTAAATGTGAATGCCCCTTTAAGTATATTAAACCATAATTCCTAAATTTAAAAAAAAATGCTTCAAAGGTGTAGTTTGACTTTTTTTTTATTTCCAAAGAGCAAACATGCCATATTAGTCTACATTCAGGTCATGTTTTTGTGATACACTCACCGTACAAAGCAGACGGAGGCATCCTGTAAGAAACACGGGGTGAAGCAACCTAGCAAGCTGGTTCTTTCCATCCTGCTCCTACCCGCTGAGCTATGTATACACATAGCTAAGGGTATTGAAGCCTCCACTGAGTGTATTCTCTTTATACACTGGAGGAAACACCCTGAACCCTGATGTTTACTTCTCCTGCAGGAAGGGAGGAATAGGACGACGTATCCCCACTCTGAGATTCATTATGTCGTCTTCACCATTTTTATGGCAGAGAAAGCACATGAATCTCCCTTTCAAGTTTTGCTGTTTACCTGGCCCACACTTCACTTGTGTCGGGGCAGAGGACGCGAACACCCGGGCCGCCATATTTATTATAGTCTTTGCCTGAAAAACTATGATATGAACCTAGCCTTAGCGGAGGATATGTCCTAAGTATCCAATGCATGTTCATTGGAGCCTTTCTGTTCATCACTTGCAAATGTAGCAGGGCATCTGTTGTGTCAGGCTGCCTCGCAACCTGTCTCCCTTGAAATTAAGTCTGTTAGGGCGGCTGAGATGTCAAGATTTTTTAAATAAAGTGCTATTCTATGTAATTTAGCAGTTAATGTTCCAGTAATACAAGTCTGCTGTCTTGTAATGTGATTTGAGCCCTTATTTTTTGTTGAGTAAAGAAATGTCAGGTAAATAAAGTAAAACACTCATCTGCACTCATCTGGCTTCAAAGCCAAGTACGCGCCACTCTGCATAGACTATGAAGCGGAGCAGGTGAGTGTGCGCAGGGGCAGAGAAAGCATGTTGTACAGAAGGTGGTAGCTGGCATGTGTGCGCAGGGGGCAGAGGAAGCACAATGCACAGAGGGTGGTAGCCGGCATGTGTGCGCAGGGGGCAGAGGAAGCATGCAGTACAGAAGGTGGTAGCTGGCATGTGTGCGCAGGGGGCAGAGGAATCATGCTGTACAGAAGGTGGTAGCTGGCATGTGTGCGCAGGGGGCAGAGGAAGCATGCTGTACAGAAGGTGGTAGCTGGCATGTGTGCGCAGGGGGCAGAGGAATCATGCTGTACAGAGGGTGGTAGCTGGCATGTGTGCGCAGGGGGCAGAGAAAGCACGCTGTACAGAAGGTGGTAGCTGGCATGTGTGCGCAGGGGGCAGAGGAAGCATGCTGTACAGAGGGTGGTAGCTGGCATGTGTGCGCAGGGGGCAGAGAAAGCACGCTGTACAGAAGGTGGTAGCTGGCATGTGTGCGCAGGGGGCAGAGGAAGCATGCTGTACAGAAGGTGGTAGCTGGCATGTGTGCGCAGGGGGTAGAGGAAGCACACTGTACAGAAGGTGGTAGCTGGCATGTGTGCGCAGGGGGTAGAGGAAGCACACTGTACAGAAGGTGGTAGTAGCCGGCAGGTGTGAGCAGGGGGCAGAGGAAGCATGCAGTACAGAATGTGGTAGCGGCAGTGTGCGCAGGGGAAGAGAAAGCACGCTGTACAGAAGGTGGTAGCTGGCAGTGTGCGCAGGGGCAGAGGAATCGTGCAGTACAGAATGTGGTGCTGCATGGTGGCGCAGGGGCAGAGGAGCACGCTGTACAGAAGGTGGTAGCTGGCCTGTGCTGCGCAGGGGGCAGAGGAATCATGCTGTACAGAAGGTGGTAGCTGGCATGTGTGCGCAGGGGAGAGGATCATGCTGTACAGAAGGTGGTAGCTGGCATGTGTGCGCAGGGGCAGAGGAATCATGTGTACAGAGGGTGTAGCTGGCATGTGTGCGAGGGGGCAGAGGAAGCACGCTGTACAGAAGGTTGTAGCTGGCATGTGTGCCGAGGGGGCAGAGGAAGCACGCTGTACAGAAGTGGTAGCTGGCATGTGTGCGCAGGGGGCAGAGGAAGCACGCTGTACAGAAGGTGGTAGCTGGCATGTGTGCGCAGGGGCAGAGGAAGCACGCTGTACAGAAGGTGGTAGCTGGCATGTGTGCGCAGGGGCAGAGGAAGCACGCTGTACAGAAGGTGGTAGCCGGCATGTGTGCGCAGGGGGCAGAGGAAGCATTCAGTACAGAAGTGGGAGCTGGCATGTGTGCGCAGGGGCAGAGGAATCATGCTGTACAGAGGTGGTAGCTGGCATGTGTGCGCAGGGGGCAGAGGAATAATGCTGTCGAAGGTGGTAGCTGGCATGTGTGCGCAGGGGCAGAGGAATCATGCTGTACAGAAGGTGGTAGCTGGCATGTGCGCAGGGGGCAGAGGAAGCATGCAGTACGAATGGGTAGCTGGCATGTGTGCGCAGGGGGCAGAGGAAGCACGCTGTACAGAAGGTGGTAGCTGGTGGTGCGCGCGGGGGCAGAGAATCAGTGTACAGAAGGTGGTAGCTGGCAGTGTGCGCAGGGCAGAGGAATATGCTGTACAGAAGGTGGTAGCTGGCATGTGTGCGCAGGGGCGAGGAATCACGCTGTTCAGAAGTGGGTAGCGGCATGTGTGCGCAGGGGGCAGAGGAAGCATGCAGTACAGAATGTGGTAGCTGGCATGTGTGCGCAGGGCAGAGGAAGCACGCTGTACAGAAGGTGGGTAGCTGGCAGTGTGGCGAGGCAGTGAGCATGGATGTGGAATCATGGTACAGAAGGTGGTAGCTGGCATGTGTGCGCAGGGGAGAGGATCATGCTGTACAGAGGGTGGTGAGGCATGTGTGCGCAGGGGCAGAGGAAGCACGTGTACCGAAGGTGGTAGCTGGCATGGTGTGCAGGGGGCAGAGGAAGCACGCTGTACAGAAGGTGGTAGGACGTGTGCGCAGGAGGCAGAGGAAGCACGCTGTACAGAAGGTGGTAGCTGGCATGTGTGGCAGGGGGAAGAGAAGCACATTCACAGAGGTGGTAGCCGCATGTGTGGCGCAGGGGGCAGTGGAAGCACGCTGTACAGAAGGTGGTAGCTGGCATGTGTGCGCAGGGGGTAGAGGAAGCACACTGTACAGAAGGTGGTAGCTGGCATGGTGTGCGCAGGGGTAGAGGAAGCACACTGTACAGAAGGTGGTAGTGGCATGTGTGCGCAGGGGTAGAGGAAGCACACTGTACAGAAGGTGGTAGGTGCTGGCATGTGTGCCCAGGGGCAGTGGAAGCGCGCAGTACAGAATGGTAGCTGACAGTGTGCACAGGGGGCAGGGAAGAATGCAGTACAGAATGTGGTATGTGGCATGTGGTGCGCAGGGCAGAGGAAGCGCGCAGTACAGAAGGTGTAGTTCCATGTGTGCGCAGAGGAAGCGCAAGTACAGAAGGCAGTAGGCGTCGTCGAAACAGGCTACTGGGAAGGGGTAGCCTTTACTCCCTCTCCACGGCGTAGCTACTACACCCCCTATTATCTAATTTGCATACATCATAACAGAACTGTTTTTAATGGTTATACTTTATACAATGGCAATCCATGTTATGGCTGCAACCTACTATGGGATTAAGATTATAAGGTAGATCCCTGATGATGGGTCCTTTAAATAGAGCGTTTTAATAAATTATATACAATGCAAGTGGAATACAACGGTCTCGGTCATCAAGTGTAAACCGTTTTGTATGCCACAAATCAGAATATATAACAAGTATTTTAGTTCTCCTATAGCAGTGATGGCGAACCTTTTAGAAACCAAGTGCCCAAACTACAACCCAAATCCACCTATTTATCACAAAGTGCCAATATGGCAATTTATTACCTAACTTATTGCTCCCTGCTCTGTTCTAACTTTCAATCGTATCAGTGTTTTGCTGAAAACAATACAGTAGATAGAAGGATGACTAAATTAAGGTCCCCAAAACCGGAAGAATTTTTTTGCCTGGAGAAGGAACTACAATGATAATTCTGATCTGTCCACACGTTTCCACTCCTCCTGTAGTCCCAGGCAGCGCTTTTGCTTAATAATAGCATTGAGTGTGACAAGTCCTGGGCTGCCACGGAGTACAAGTAGATACCTTGAGTCTTATTTGCTGATGGCCTGGGTGCCCAGAAAGAGGGCTCTGAGTGCCACCTCCGGCACCCGTGCAATAGGTTCGCCACCACTGTCCTATAGCAAACAAGCCTTCTCTGATGCATTTCTCCATAAAATCTAAAACAATTCCAAATCTTTATATCCATTTGACTAACAGAATAGACTTTGAGGACATGACATTTATAATTGTTAGATCTGAGATGTGAATGTACTATGTTTTAACATCAAGACATCAGCTTTTTAAGTCATTATCTAGGTAGGTATGATTAGGGCTGTTATTCTGTACCAATTATTGCAAGACAATGGCCTTACTTGGGGAGTGTTGATCTATGGAAAGCACTTCAGATGTGATTACAAAAGTATTTCTTTTAACATTTCAGAACCTAAACCAACAAACCTGTTATCCTACGTAAAAGGCGGCAAAGGAAAAAATAGAGGCCAACTGGGATCTTTTTACTACAGGTGACAAACAAATCTGACTTTTAAAAAAATGTGAAATAACAAAATAGTTAATGAGCGGTTAATGTTCACGTTATTCTTGTTTATGTCTGCTAACTAATTGGTTAATACGTGGGAGCCAGCTACCACCTTCTGTACAGTGTGCTTCCTCTACCCCCTGCGCACACATGCCAGCTACCACCTTCTGTACAGCGTGCTTCCACTGCCCCCTGTGCACACATGCCGGCTACCACCCTCGTGCAATTGTGTGCTTCCTCTGCCCCCTGCGCACACTGCCAGCTACCACCTTCTGTACAGCGTGCTTCCTCTGCCTCCTGCGCACACATGTCAGCTACCACCTTCTGTACGCGTGCTTCCTCTGCCCCCTGCCACACCTGCCAGCTACCACCTTCTTGTACAGCGTGCTTCCTCTGCCCCCTGCGCACACATCCAGCTACCACCCTCTGTACACAATGATCCTCTGCCCCTGCGCACACATGCCAGCTACCACCTTTGTCAGCATGATTCCACTGCCCCTGCGCACACATGCCAGCTACCACTTCTGTACAGCGTGCTTCCCGCTGCCCCTGCGCACACATCCAGCTACCACTTCTGTACTGCATGCTTCCTCTGCCCCTGCGCACACATGCCGCTACCACCTTCTGAACAGCGTGATTCCTCTGCCCCTGCGCACACATCCAGCTACCACCTTCTGTACAGCATGATTCCTCTGCCCCTGCCACACATGCCAGCTACACCTTCTGTCAGCATGATTCCTCTGCCCCCTGCGCACACATGCCAGCTACCACCTTCTGTACAGCGTTGCTTCCTCTGCCCCTGCGCACACATGCCAGCTACCACATTCTGTACTGCATGCTTCCTCTGCCCCCTGCGCACAAATGCCAGCTACCACCTTCTGTACAGCATGATTCCTCTGCCCCTGCGCACACATGCCAGCTACCACCTTCTGTACAGCATGATTCCTCTGCCCCTGCGCACACATGCCAGCTACCACCTTCTGTACAGCATGATTCCTCTGCCCCTGCGCACACATGCCAGCTACCACATTCTGTACTGCATGCTTCCTCTGCCCCCTGCGCACACATGCCGGCTACCACCTTCTGTACAGCGTGCTTCCTCTGCCCCTGCGCACACATGCCAGCTACCACCTTCTGTACAGCGTGCTTCCTCTGCCCCTGCGCATACATGCCAGCTACCACCTTCTGTACAGCGTGCTTCCTCTGCCCCCTGCGCACCCATGCCGCTACCACCTTCTGTACAGCGTGCTTCCTCTGCCCCCTGCGCACACATGCCAGCTACACCTTCGTACACGTGCTTCCTCTGCCCCTGCGCACACATGCCAGCTACCACCCTCTGTCCAGCATGATTCCTCTGCCCCTCGCACACATGCCAGCTACCACCTTCGTACAGCATTATCCTCTCCCCCTGCGCACACTGCCACTACCACCTTCTGTACAGCTGATCCTCTGCCCCCTGCGCACACATGCCAGCTCCCACCTTCTGTCACAGCGTGCTTCCTCTGCCCTGCGCACACATGCCAGCTACCACATTCTGTACTGCACGATTCCTCTGCCCCCCGCACACATGCCAGCACCACCTTCTGTACAGCGTGCTTTCTCTGCCCCTGCCTCAACATGCCAGCTACCACATTCTGTACTGCATGCTTCCTCTGCCCCCTGCGATGTGTGCGCAGGGGGTAGAGGAAGCACACTGTACAGAAGGTGGTAGCTGGCATGTGTGCGCAGGGGGCAGTGGAAGCGCGCAGTACAGAATGTGGTAGCTGACATGTGTGCACAGGGGGCAGAGGAAGAATGCAGTACAGAATGTGGTAGCTGGCATGTGTGCGCAGGGGCAGAGGAAGCGCGCAGTACAGAAGGTGGTAGCTGGCATGTGTGCGCAGTGGGCAGAGGAAGCGCGCAGTACAGAAGGTGGTAGCTTGCATGTGTGCGCAGAGGAAGCGCAATGTACAGAAGGCAGTAGGCGTCGTCGAAACAGGCTACTGGGGAAGGGAGTAGCCTTTACTCCCTCTCCACGGCGTAGCTACTACACCCCCTAGTATCTAATTTGCATACATCATAACAGAACTGTTTTTAATGGTTATACTTTATACAATGATTTAATTAAAAAAAAAACAATGGCAATCCATGTTATGGCTGCAACCTACTATGGGATCAAGATTATAAGGTAGATCCCTGATGATGGGTTCCTTTAAATAGAGTGTTTTAATAAATTATATACAATGCAAGTGGAATACAACGGTCTTGGTCATCAAGTGTAAACCGTTTTGTATGCCACAAATCAGAATATATAACAAGTATTTTAGTTCTCCTATAGCAAACAAGCCTTCTCTGATGCATTTCTCCATAAAATCTAAAACCATTCCAAATCTTTATATCCATTTGACTAACAGAATAGACTTTGAGGACATGACATTTATAATTGTTAGATCTGAGATGTGAATGTACTATGTTTTAACATACAAGACATCAGCTTTTTAAGTCATTATCTAGGTAGGTATGATTAGGGCTGTTATTCTTGTACCAATTATTGCAAGACAATGGGCTTACTTAGGGAGTGTTGATCTATGGAAATCACTTCAGGTGTGATTACAATAAGTATTTCTTTTAACATTTCAGAACCTAAACCAAAAACCTGTTATCCTACGTAAAAGGCGGCAAAGGATAAAAATAGAGGCCAACTGGGATCTTTTCTACTACAGGTGACAAACAAAATCTGACTTTTAAAAAAATGTGAAATAACAAAATATGTTAATGAGCTTGTTAATGTTCTACATTATTCTTGTTTATGTCTGCTAAAGCTAATATTGGTTAATACGTTGGGGGGAATTCATCATTGTGATGATGAATCTGTTACAGTTAAAGACTGTCGAGTTCTACTTTTAGACCTGCTTTTAGTCGCATGTCTCATGCCTAATTGTTTGACTAATCACGAAAGGAGAAAAAAATGGTCTAAAAGCCTTAAAAAAGTGTCGGAAGGTGATTTTTGGCGCAGATTACATCAGTCTGGCCAAAGTGGCTTCATGAATTCCCCCCATTGAGTTGGAGTGAATGTTGGAAATCAGATAATATTGATAAAGCTGGAATATATGGAATATTGCTTCTGGAATCCTTCTAACAATTCCCACAACATTGTATCTAGCCTGGTTTAGTCTATGTAACTAATTTTCAGACTTCTTGAACAGGTCTGTGGAGTCAGTAAGCCAAACCTCGACTGCTTAATTTCCTTAACTCTTGACTTCTACATACATGGGACATGTTTAAGTGATAAAACCCACATTGAGAGAGAAAAAAAGAACTGGACCCCACATGACATTCAATGTGCAATACATGCAGCTAGGCTACATTTACTAAATAAAATGGAGATTCTTAGTTACGTTTTGATCAAATTGCATAAGCCCACTAACCACTTTACTTTGACCTTGTTGCTTTGGGTCCCTACGCTGTTAGGTGCGGCATCACATGACATCCACCGCCGCCTCAGAACCATAAGTCTTTATTATCACCATTGTGATACAATAACCGAGATGGTTATAAGATATTGTTTAGTAAGACTATGAATTTGTTCTTAGATACAGTATGCCCTCCATCAGAACGACCATCATAGATCCCCTCTAGTCTGACTTAATTATTTTTAGGCTAGAGTGCAGCCTCCCTGAACTGACTTGGGTTGGTGACAATGCAGTATCTACAGAGGCAACATCTCTAACAATTTCTATACATAGAGGAATCTCCTCATGAGCAGTCAGTTGACGAACTTTCAATATCTGGCTTTTCTTTGGGAACAGCTCAAGTGTTTCACATCATAATGCTACACAGTCTAGCATTGTCAGATAACATGAAACCTTGGCTTCTATATCTATAGTACTTTTTCATGTGTGTGTTTCTGAATTTGAGAATTTAGAAAATATTTTTCCTCTCATATTCATACGTGTAGTTTATAGAATCCATCAGAGCAGCTAACCTCTACAAAAATAAACTCAGAGGAAAAGCAAACTAAAACATACAGCAGTAAATAGAGAGAAGATACACTGGCCAATCCTGCTTTAAAGGGAACCTGTCACCAGGAGACCCATTTTTAGCACTCCCCCAGTCCCCACAGAGCATAGTACATACACTGCCAAAGTGTTTTTGTATTAAAAATTGGTTTTACAGAAAAAAAGATATGTTATATTGTACCTTTCATTAGCATCTGCTGTGTGGCTAGGCAGTTGCCTTTTGGGAGGGGCTGGAAAGGAGCAGTTCCCCCCCACCCTTGGGGAACAGCTTCTCCATGTGACCTTTTCAAATATATGAAAACACCCATCACTTGGCTTAGCGACGCCCCCTGCTCCTCTACAGCCAATCCCAAGTGAGGGGAGTTATTCATATATTTGAAAAGGTCACATGTTTCCCAAGGGTGGGGGGAACTGCTCCTTTCCAGCTCCTCCCAAAAGGCAACTGCCTAGTCACACAGCAGATGCTAATAAAAGGTAAAATATAACATATCTTTTTTTCTGTAAAACCAATTTTTTATGCAAAAACACTTTGGCAGTGTATGTACTATGCTCTGTGGGGACTGGGGGAGTGCTAAAAATGGGTCTCCTGGTGACAGGTTCCCTTTAATCAAGTTTTCCTGATTACTCTAGCAGTTCTAAGATACAGTAAGTGCTGACATTTCTTCCCATCTTATCTGTAAGGGAGGAGATTCACTACTAAGCATGAGCAAAGACTGCATCCACATTCATCTCAACTGAAAGCCGACATCCTTAAATCAGTAATAGAACAGACATTTATAGGGAATTCCACAATTTCCCCAAATTCTGATGGGAAAGAAATATTCAGCATATACTGCAGTGAACTAATTGCAAAAATGTATTATATATTTTTGGAGTCCAAGTCACTCCACATCCCTGGTCTTCAAAAGTGTCAAACCAGAATAGATCAGCCAGGCATGTATCATTATAATAGTGGACTAACTATTTCCACTTTTCAAAGATTTCATCAGGACCATGCTCGATCCAACTTGATCTGGAACTTCAAAACAAGGGAGGAGCTAAGAGACACGCTTGAAGCTGAAATGAGAGCATTTAATGTTGATCGGGAACTTGGAAGCTCAACAGTGATTTCATGGAATTATCAAGAGTTTGAGGTATCATTGCTATCCTACTGGGGTCTTCATGGATAAGGACACCATCTACCATATATACTCGTGTATAAGCTCGGCTCCTCTTCTGTCTTCTCTTCTATGCTCTAGTCCCCGGTGGTACACACTATGATGCGGCCGCTGATGGCACACACTATGATCCGGCCGCTGATGGCATCATAGTATGCGCCGGCAAAGCGCATTGCCGCATCTCTGCAGGCTGTTACAGAAGAGGAGCCACGAGGACCGGAGAAGCATGGCGCCGAACGTCGGCACCGCCCAAAGCTGATTATTTAAGTTTAGTTTTTTAAGTGCTGGGCAAACTAGTACACAGCTAGCTAGTGCTCAAAGGGCGCTGGCTGGCTACTAAAGGGCGCTGGCTGGCTACTAAAGGGCGCTGGCTGGCTACTAAAGGGCGCTGGCTACTAAGGGGCGCTGGCTGGCTGGCTACTAAGGGGCGCTGGCTGGCTACTAAAGGGCGCTGGCTGGCTGAATACTAAAGGGTGCTGGCTGGCTATATACTGGGAGGCTTTGACCATGCATTTCCCATCCTCTGCTTATACTTGAGTCAATAGGTTTTCGCTGTTTTTGGTGGCAAAATTAGGGGCCTCGGATTATACTTGGGTTGGCTTGTACTTCAGTATGTACGGCATAACTTTCCACCTGCCTGGCCTTTCTGCATGCAGAAAATTTTCTAAATTCCTTAGATTTTTATTTGTATATTCGATTGTATGTACTCTGGCCAGGTACAAGCAGATCTACTTCTTGCTTTTTTCTCAAAACATGCCAGATTTAGGACCGTTTCCTATATGCTGTTTTTCTCAAGCAACTCCGATTCTAATGATATTAAGGCTGATACCTTTAGCTACCAATACAACTCAAGTGGGAGGTCCTCCGCTTTTAAGAGTTAGCAAGGATCAGTGGAGGACTGTGTATATATACTGATGTATATAGGCCGTCCCAATTGCTCAATTACTTGACACTTTATTGGGTTACCAAAATCCATGGCACCAATGTCTTTTAATATGGGGAATGGTAGAGAAAAGTATAGTATGTAGAGAAGCAGCGCCAGTCCATGGGTATTTACAACTGAGGAGGTTAGAGGACATAACCTATCCTCTTCAAGTAAAACAAACATATAACCAATTCATTAGCCGCTGCATAGGTGTGAGCAGAGACTTGAGTGTCTAGGTGTTCATGGTTAGCATGGTTAATGTTACATTGCAGATGATGTATTGACACCTTGTTCTTGCATGTGTTAAAGGTGAAGTACGAATGTCTGGCCGAAGAGATAAAAATCGGAGACTACTACTTACGATTGCTGTTGGAGGAAGATGAGAATGAGGAGAACAGTGTTATAAAGCAATCGTAAGAAACCATTTCTTATGTGACGGAGAATTTGGATCATAATCAGCTCAGAATAAGGTCATTAATGATGAGGTCATTTCCTTGTTTCTTTATAGGTATGATTTCTTCAATGAACTCTACCATCGATTCCTCCTCACTCCAAAAGTGAACATGAAGTGTTTATGTTTACAAGCCCTGGCAATTGTGTATGGCAGGTGCCATGAAGAAATTGGGCCATTTACAGATACCAAGTACATTGTTGGAATGCTTGAGAGGGTATCTCGTTTTTATTTACTATCTTATATAGTTATAGATAGAAAATGGAAAACCGAAGTATAAACTTTTTTTTTTTTTTTACTTTATTGATGATCTTCGGGTCATTAAGTCATTATAAACTGCACCTAAAGTGGCTGCCATCATAAGTGGCCTGTAATGACATATATATGTCTTAGGGACATTGGGCTGTATGAATAGCCACCTAGTTGACGCTAGTCCTATAATTATTACAGGGATACTATCCTTATTGTCCTTAGATAAGCTGATATTGATTATATTGATCACCTTTCCTATCACCCAGAGAAACTGCCACTTAGTTGTTGTAAGTGGTTTCATTGAAAGTAAACACCTAACGGAGCACCCTACATAGAACTGTGGTTGTACTTGGTATTGCAGCTGAGCCCAATTCACTGATAAGTGACCAAGCGGCGAACAGACCATGTGATGAAGTCAAATGATGTCACTGACCTGTGAAGCACAAGAAGTGGTCACTTGAGTGCTGGGTGTCTCTTCAAACAGCTGATTTGTAGTTGTGGGACCATTGCTGATCTGATCTCTTGAGAATATATGATAAATATTTATTCCTGGAATCCTCCTTAAAATGTTTTTGAAGATATTAATGAAGATTAAAAGTAACAAACCTGCAACTTGTCCCTCTATGGCGCTCTTACAGCATAGCTCGTCACTGCCGACCCCATCTTTATACAGAGGATTGGCATTAATGGTATTTCATCAACCGCGCACCCACTACACACTGCAATAGCTGCTGTAATGGGGGTGTGTGGGTGCTTGCCACTTCTCCACCACTGACAGAAGCTGGCGCTGATGGGTTGCATAGAACCGTAGTTCTGCAGAAGTGTGGTAGTTGTATGCACAGATCTAGATCCATAAAATTATGAAACTCCAAGATATAGAAATATATACTGTATGAGGTTTGAGCACAGACCAAGAGTCAACTCTGAAGATTAATTTCTTCAGAGCTCAGACATGGAGAGAAAAATAAATCCTCCCAGTTTTACACAAACCAATATTTCACTAGGTTGTGTCTATTCTCTCTTTCGCAGTGCACTGACAGACTGGAAAGGGACAGGCTCATCTTATTTTTAAATAAGCTGATTCTTAATAAGGTCAGTGATTCTGGATCCTCTGCCATGTTTTCTCAAGAGCTTCATCTTTCTTAACATGAAGAGTAATGCGTGTGTGTTTTTTTAATGTTTTTTAAAATATTCTAGAAAAATGTGAAAGATGTTATGGACTCCAATGGAGTTAGGATCCTGGTTGATCTTCTTACCTTAGCACATCTTCACACCAGCAGAGCTACAGTTCCACTTCAGGTGAGTTGTGAAGATCATACACATCGGATAGAAGTTGATAGATGACTGAAAAACCAGAATACGAAGAATCATAACATCTGTTCTCCTAAAGTTTTCCGAATCCTTTACACCCATTTTCATTTAGTAAACATGTCATATTCTGTAAATACAACACATGTATTGATGTCCATAGTATGAAGGGATTGTAAAGCAATAGTATGGGATTTAGAGATCTGTAACTTAAATCCTGGATTCTATTACCAGAGCAATGTCATAGAAGCATCTCCTGATATGAAGAGAGAAAGTGAAAAGGAATGGTACTTTGGCAATGCTGACAAGGAAAGGAGTGGTCCATACAGCTTTTTGGAGGTATACTCTGAATATAAAAGTTCCTGCTTATGTTATTGAGTAGATATTGTCATGCCTCCCTCTTGGTATAATATTGTATATGAGCAAAACCTAACTTTAATTATTTTTTTGCAGATGCAAGAATTTTGGACCAATGGAGTATTGAGCCCCAAAACTCGTTGCTGGGCCCAGGGCATGGATGGTTGGCGCCCGCTGCAAGTCATTCCCCAACTGAAATGGTGTTTGCTAGCAAGTGGGCAAGCTGTCCTCAATGAAACGGATTTGGCCACCCTTATCCTTAATATGCTCATTACCATGTGTGGGTACTTTCCTAGCAGGTGAGTCTCTGAATTCTAGGCAGAAATAAGACAAAGTAATGTTTAGTTGATAAAAGCTCCGGTAATAGTTCCTAACCTACGTTACCTTTACTGTATAAGCCGAGTTTTTCAGCACAAAATTTGTGCTGAAAAACCTTAGCTCGGCTTATACTCAAGTCTATAAAAATATTAACACTGTACTCACCTTTCCAAAGTCCCCTATAGGTCCTCTTCTGCTTCTGATGCTCCAGTGCCTCCTTGGGTCCTTCGTATCCACTTTGTGTTCTTCCACTCCTCTTCGGCTACTCTTCTGGCCGAAGAGGAGTGGAAGTACCCGAAGAGGACTGGAGGACCCGAGGATGCATTGGAAGCAGAAGAGGACCTACGGGGGACGTCGAAAAGGTGAGTACAGTGTTTTTTGGGGGTTTTTTTACTACAGGGGTCTGGCAGGTTATACACTACAGGGGGCTGGCAGGCAGATTATACACTACAGGGGGCTGGCAGGCAGATTATATACTACAGGGGGCTGGCAGGCAGATTATATACTACAGGGGGCTGGCAGGCAGATTATATACTACAGGGGCTTGCTGGCCATATACTGGAGGCTGTGACCAATACATTTCCCGCCCTCGGCTTATACTCGAGTCAATAGGTTTTCCCAAGTTTTTTGTGGTAAAATTAGGCGCCTCGGCTTATACTCGAGTATATACGGTATGTTACGTAGCAAATAGAGCAAAATAAAAAAAGGGACTCCTCGCTGGCTTCGGGAAAGCAACATGTATATGAAGGGGAACATCTAGCACCATTTAGGTAGGTATAGAAGATCTGCATCTTTATTTCGTATTTTAAGTAAAAAAGAGGTCCTGAGCTTGGGCCTAAACATTTTATGACTTCTTTAATTTTTTTATTTTATTTTATTTCATTTTATTTTTTTTAATACCTGAAACATGTAAACTCAAATTTGGGTAATTTTTTAAACTTTGATATATAATAAAGAAGATGTTTTATACCTGAATGATACCAGGCATTCCACTTCTTTCTGCATACATTTTATTTATATCACACTTGCATTTAGGAAGAATTCATACGTTTCCCCCAGTTTATTCCAGGTGATGTATTACTTGCAGCTGGTCTGAAAATAACTTGTTTGTCGCGCGTTTGGTCAAATGCCTGTATTTATTTGATGTCTTTTGAGGAGGACTCGTTTTCCACTCAATAGTACTATGATGCCTTCCAAATGGCCCACTATGATATCTGACGTTCAAGTAGAAGTTTACTGCTGACTCCCATACAGCCCCAGCCGGTGGCTGATTCTAGAAACGAAAGAAAAAATAGCAGTGTTTGCGCATACCACTCGAGTGACATCACCTTCAGCTAAGGATTGTGGTAAGAGACAAAAACTCCCACTATTTTAGAGGAAAAGGGTCTTCTGGATTTGAAAAGGGACAAAAAACCTTCAACACGTTTCAGAAGAAGATGATGATTGTGGTAAGGGATAAAAACCCACGCATTTTAGAAGAAATGCATCTTACATCATCCAGAACAGAGAGACTAATTTCTTCCGAAACGCATGCAAGAATTTTTTTGTCCCTCACTATGATACGTAGGTGAAGGTTACGTCACTGGAGAGGTATCTGCAAACACTGCAATTTTTTCTTTCACTTATTATAATCGGCCACCGGCTGGGGTAATACCAGAAACGGCAGTAAGCTTCTACTGGAACGCCAGAGAAACGTGGACCTTTTGAAGACCATCATCCTACTATTCAGAGAAGAACAGTTCCCTTTTGAAGGAATCTTTGGACCTTAAATAACTACAAGTGCATAAAATGTTATAGGGGAACGGTAAAGATTTGATATATGTATGTTTTTACAATAATTGATACTGTGGTAGGGGGCAACTGTTAGACAATAGAATGTATATGGTCATTGCGAGTCAGTAAGAAACACTGTACAGGCGGTCCCCTACTTAAGGACACCCGACTTACAGACAACCCATAGTTACAGACAGACCCCTCTGACCTCTGGTGAAGCTTTCTGAATGCTTTACCAGATTGCAATAATCAGCTGTGAGGTGTCTGTAATGAAGCTTTATTGATAATCCTTGGTCCCATTACAGCAAAAAATGTTTAAAGTCCAATTGTCACTGGGGCCAAAAAATTTTTTGTCTGGATCTACAATTATAAAATATACAGTTTCAACTTGCATACAAATTCAACTTAAGAACAAACCTCCGGACCCTATCTTGTACGTAACCCGGGGACTGCCTGTACTGTATTGAAGATGTATTATTGTTTGTTTTCGGTGCAAAAGTATAACATATAAGTGCTTTATAAATAAAATATTAATAGTAGTGATGGGTATCAAGCTCTAACATTGTTTTTTGTCTTCCAGGGACCAAGACAATGCCATTATCAGACCGCTCCCTAAAATAAAAAGACTGCTGTCCGATAACACTTGCCTTCCTCATATCACCCAGGTCAGTAAGATTTTGTAATTCCATGACTCGGCTCTTTTATTTTCTGGGCTGTATTCTTCCCATCTACTTCTTTATTTTTTCATCAATACATGAACAATGGCAGCTAATGAAAAAATGGCTTAGAAAATATTCCGAATCTAAACCTTTTTTCCTGTCAAGCCCCCGCTTTGGTTTATCTGCTTTGGCTGAATGCAGTTGTGTCTCCATTTCATTCCTCAGCTTTTGCTGACGTTTGACCCCATCCTGGTAGAGAAGGTTTCCATCTTACTCTATCACATCATGCAAGACAACCCACAGCTGCCTCGTTTCTATCTCACTGGAGTGTTCTTCTTTATAATGATGTACACTGGTTCCAACGTGCTTCCTGTCGCCAGGTAAGAAGTCACAGGTTATCACAGGTTCGTCTTCACATTAACTGTAAAGGTCTTTCTACATGGCCCAGCAGGTGAATATTGGGATTGGATGCTTTTATCACTCCTTTGCTGTATTGTCAATTCCATACGGATTAAATCTTATGAACTTTTATGTACTGCGGACAGTTTAGCCTCATTGGATTGCTTAAAAGATGCAATCACCCAACAAATGAGCATTTGCTTGTTTGTTGGGTATTTTATTTTTAGGAATAAGCATTCGTAGGAACAGTAGTTCTCAACAACAAAGCCATTCAATAGGACCTTAACCAATGTGGCATTGTACTGGAGATCAGTTTTGGTCTTAGCTCTGTAAAATGATCATATAACTGAAGTCTTCTTCCCGTTCTGGAATGCCCAAGATGATTATTTACCATATAAATAATTGGATGTGCATTTTCTCTTTAGCGTAGTAGATCTGCTATATACAGTATATTGGTTGTATGTTTGGTTGCTGTGGCATAAGGAGACCTTCTTGGCAAAGACGCTCATTGTTCATGTGTAGTATTGGGCATGTAATCTGCAGAGCCAGCCATGGCACCAGCATTTGTAGCCAGAGTGGTGTTTATAGGCAGCTAAAGCAAGGGAACAAGATTTCCTGTCTTTGCAATCAATGTTCTTTATCTAATACTATTTACATGCGTACAGTATAACATTTTGTAAAAAGTGATCGGTTCCATTTTTGTTTTATAGATTTCTCAAGTACACTCACACTAAACAAGCCTTCAGATCAGAAGAGGTAAGCACAATGTATGGAAATTATATCATTTGTATTGTCACACACCAGATGTTTAATAATTCCTCAGTAACAGATTGTTTGGAGGGGGGGAGGGTGTATGACACCCGTCTATTGCATAGTGGCCTCGCAGGATTACTGCAGGCTCCATTAAATAAGAGTGGATGTTAGTTGTCAGTCTCACACAACCAAATTACATAGTGTTTCTATGTTCTATGATAGAACCGTGTTTGGCCCAGTTCACTCCTGCGTCTGGGCTTTCAACAACCTTCTCTGTTTAAGGAGAGTGTAACAAAACCTAAAATGTACGATAAACCGTAGGACATCTGTTCAGCTGCCATTCCCCTTAGGCTACATTCAAACTAACCTGTGCCCGCCGTACCGTAGTACGGCGGGCACACATCGGCGCAAGGGAGAGGAGGAGGGGGTGATCCCCGCTCCATAGTGATATATGGCGCACGGGGCTGTATTATGTGGAAAGATAGGACATGTCCTATCTTTTCTCCGGCTACGGAACGGTACGTGTGCAGCACCGAACCACTCCCGTACGGCACCCTGCGCCCATTGCGATGTATGGGGAATGTATATACACCAGCCTTATAAACATCCCCCATACGTTTGTGTGAATGTAGCCATAGACTTTAATGGACCTTATGCTGTGCATCTGTTATTAATGGCAGAAGAGATGCAGGCTGTTGTGCTATTTTTCCCACTGTAAGGCCTCATGCATGACCATATGGTCTTTTCTGTTCTACGGGACGTATTGCAACATTATAGCAACATATTGTACCGTATCCGTATAAAATACAGTGGGCTGGCAGATGATGGTTGGTTTACAGAATGCACCACCCACTTGTTCTGGATACTGCACGTATATACGGCAGCATATATAACGTATATGCACAGCCATATGCAGCACGTATTTAGCACATATACATTCCCATTGACTTCTATGGGCTGTAATAGGATATGCTCTATATTTTTATATGGCTCGCTTATGGTACGGTGCGGTGGACAATACAACCACATACAAGGATATCCATATTGCCCTTTGGAATGCATGGGGCCGTATTCCGTCCGTATATACGGCCGCTTTTATACGGTCGTGTGCATTGGGCCCTTTTTTTTAACTGCTAAATTCTGGAAGGTCTTCTGTTCATATTCCACTCCATATACGGTGACATTTATGAATGGCCTCTTCTGTCATGGTGAAAAAGGCTGTGGGATGCTTCACTACCTTCACCGTTATATAATAGTGGGACATAAGTGTGCTAATGGTGGTGTGACTGACCTAAACAGGACAGTTGAGTATAAATCTGTAAAAATACATAGAACTGTAGTACTTAAAATACTTATTTAGCAATTGATTTATTTTTTTTTCCAGAACAAAGGAACGGACATCTTTCAACGGAGTATCCTTGGTCATATTCTCCCTGAAGCTATGGTATGCTATCTGGAAAATTATGAGCCAGAAAAATTTTCAGAGATTTTTCTTGGAGAGTTTGATACTCCAGAAGCTATATGGAGCAGTGAAATGAGGTAGGCATTACTGAAAATGCAATTGGGTTATTGTATTTTTCTCTTGGCACAGGCTAATCTGCTTTTCTGACTAATGGGGAACACAGAAATATTTTACTGGAGTCCAAAAGTATTTGCTCTACGTATTTCGTGCACAATAGGACCTCTTTGAGACGACCACCAAAATAGATATAGGATAAGGGACTTATTTGGGTGTTCTTCTGAAAGAAGATGGTCAGTTTAGAGGAGATTTGTTTGGGCGCATAGGGGGTAATTCATTAATGTTTCTCTGGCTCCAACAGTGCAAAGCTCAACCCTAGTCTTTTTCTGCGACCGATTCATCATTGTGATGATGAATCTGTTGCAGTTTAAGACTGTCGAGTTCTACTTTTAGGATGTATTCACACGACTGTATGGGGGACTTGTGTATGGCCGCAAGCTTGCCCATAGACGGCAATGGCTTTTTTGTGGATTTGAAAGAATAGTTTTCACTCTCTTCTTTTTTTTTTTTTGTGCTATAATTCTGCTGATACCTTTAAATTGTTGAATTTCAGGCGTCTTATGATTGAAAAGATAGCTGCACACTTGGCTGATTTCAGTCCGCGGCTGCAGAGTAACACCAGAGCCCTTTACCAGTACTGCCCCATCCCAGTCATCAACTATCCCCAACTGGAGAATGAGTTGTTCTGTAACATCTACTACCTGAAACATTTCTGTGACACATTAAGATTTCCAAATTGGCCTATTAAGGATCCTGTAAGTCCAAAACTACTTGTCTTTTTACTATGGCTTGTTTTGATGTTTATCTGCGTTTAAAAAAAAAAATGTATCTGTAGAATATAAATAGTCCTTTTTTCCCTAATCAGGTGAAACTTTTGAAAGACACATTGGATGCATGGAAAAGGGAGGTGGAGAAAAAACCTCCAAGTATGTCTATTGATGATGCTTATGAGGTTCTTGGTCTTCCCAAAGGACAAGGCCAGTAAGTCGGTGAACATAAATGCAGGATATTAAGTGAAATATTTTAGGAAAATAGAAACATGTTTCTCCATAATATTATTGAATACATAACTTGGAACATCCAATGTCCTATGACACTCATGGCCATCTCTGGTTGGGCACCTAGGCCATCACTCCAGAGCTTGCTAGACAGCACTCAAGTCCTGCTCCTGCATTCCCAGGTAGCCCAGGTCGCCCAGGTCATGCCACGAATCCATCATGAGCTGCCTGGAATTACAGTAAGAGTGAGGACTGAAGGACAGACCAAGTTTATCCTTAGATCTCCTGCTCTGCCTTAGGACATGCAATTCTTCCTTTTCAGGGGATCCTGGAGCAGACACTACAATGATAATCCAAATTTCTTTGCCTTCTTTTTACTGTATCGGTGACCTCAGGACACCAATACGGTTGAAAGATATTACTGCTTAAATTGCCATGTTTGCACTTTTCAATGAATAAATGGGTTTTGATTGTAGTTTGGGCACTCGGTCTCAAAAGGATTCACCATCGCTGTCCTACGAGGACCTCTGCCATAGAGGGAACTTCATGTTCACAGATTGGCGTCTCAGCATCTCCATACATCTAAGTCACCATATCTCCCTTCGGAAACTGCATATCTTGTAACCAAGATGACGGCCAACTCACATGCCATACGCTGGCAAATGCTGAGATTACACACATTTAAAGGGTTGAGATATATTTCATAATCTAAGCCAACCGTTTTTAAGAAGAGGAGCTTTACTTGGTTTAATTTGACTTACATTTGACATTGAGTAAATTGTATTTTACAGTTTTTGCTTTCTCCTACAATGCACTTTGATCTTTTGTTGTCCTAGAGCAGTGATGGCGAACCTTTTAGGGACTGAGTGCTGAAACTACAAGAAAAAGCCACATATTTTTTACAAAGTGCCAAATGCCAATTTAAATTAACTCCCAGGTTTCAAACATATTGGCGTCCTAAGGAGAAATTAGGATTATTTTTGTAGTTTCCCTCTAAGGTCCCCTTAACAGGATGAATCCCAGGTCCGGAGAAGGGGCTACAATGATAATCCAGCTTTGTCCACTCGCCTTGTTCCTCCTGCACTTCAAGTTACTTTAAAATAACGCTGAACATGGCACGTCCTGGGCTCACTGTGACTGCAGGAGGAGGTCTTGAGTCCTGAATGGTGATCTTTGTGCTTGGTGATGTCCTGGGTGCCATAGGTGCTATGGTATTATTTAGGATTATATAAGTATTATTTAGGATGCTGCATGTGCAGATTTGGAAGAGAGTAAAGAGAATTGTTCATACAGTTCAAGGTGCTTTGGCCATTATGGGATTATGTTCTGCGAACATCAAAAATCTAATTTGTTTCTTTTTCTTTTTATCTAAGGCAAGATGAGAGTAAGATAAGGAAAGCATATTTCAGACTTGCTCAGAAATACCACCCAGACAAGAATCCTGATGGAAGGGTTTGTATATATTGTATATGTTAATAGCCGTATAAAAGTAGAGGATAGAACACTGTGATGTCATCCTTTAGTGTCCTTTAGACATACTGATAAGGCTATATTCAGAAGAAGGTGTGCCCGCCATACCGTAGCACGGCGGGCACACGTCAGGGCCTGGGAGAGGAGGAGGAGGGGGTGAGCGCTGCTTACCCCTGCCCCTCTCCATAGAGAAACATGGCGCCGTATACTGGGACATGTCCTATCTTTCTCCTGGCTACGCAACAGTACGGTGCCGCATGTGTGCAGCACCGCAACTCTCCATACGGCGCCATGTGCCCATCGCTGGCCTATAAGGGGCTCATATCCGACGTTTATATACGTCAGCGTATATACGTCCCCCAACAGCTGTGGAATGAGGCCTAAATCTGTGTACGTATTGTATTAGAATACTACAGATTTTAACCCTTTATCATAGTATTACAGTTGTCCTTATCTTCATTACCTTCTGTATACGCAGTCTACTGCACTTTTTTCTACTGCCCCTATTTAATAACAGAAGGGGGAACAGAAGCAGGCCATTGCAGGTGTGGACATGGCCTTAGTTTTATATACGATAAAGGAAGAGCCCTATAAATTCTGTGGCCATTCCACTGGCGGGATACTGACTTTTTTCATTTTGCACTCCAAAGATTGTTATGGGACTTGTGGGACAGCTCACAGTCCAAACCGGAAGTGAAAGTCTACATCACAATCTGCCAGCGGGAGGTCCCTAGATTTAATTTTTGGCATTTGTCTGACAGGTTTAGGAATAAATTACTTATAACAATGTCTTTACACAATATTACATACAAATTAAACTTAAGAACTGCCTGTAGTAATTTACAAATGTTACTAAGACTGCTTTGGAAATAGATGTTTTAAGACGCTCCACAGAGAATTATTACATGTATAATGATGGCTGCTTACCTTTTTTTTTTTTTTTTTTCCAGGATATGTTTGAAAAAGTGAACAAGGCCTATGAGTTCCTGTGTACAAAGTCAACTAAGGTTGTGGATGGACCAGATCCAGAAAATATTATTTTGATCCTTAAAACTCAGAGCATCCTTTTCAATCGGCACAAAGAAGGTAAATGTATAAACACATTTTTGGTTGCTGTTGTATGTATGAATATATCCTAATTGCCAAATCACATTCATTTCTCCAGTATCTTTTTTTTACTCGAGTCATTCTCGAAAATTGCTCTCAGTTTTTGCTCAGTCTCCTCTAATTTTATTTATTTGGGAGATGGGAAGGCTTTTTTTTATATGTCCATCTTTAGGATACATTTTGCTTTTTATATTTAGATATTGTCTGCATAGTATTGCATAGAGTTACATCCTATGTTATATTGGAAAGTTATCTTCACAATTAAGTAAGATGTCATTGGAAATTAAAGACCTACTTGAGGTCATGTTTGGAGGCTGATTTCGTGCTCTTTGCGTCCATGTAGAGAAGATTGAGGACTATCTTGACAGTTTGTTCAGAAAAGTAGAGTAAGATAGTTTTCTTCATGATTTTTTCCTTAGATCTTCAGCCTTACAAGTATGCTGGCTACCCTATGCTCATCAGAACCATAACCATGGAGACCTCGGATGATCAGCTGTTCTCCAAGCTTTCCCTGCTTCCTGCTGCCACTGAATTGGCTTTTCACACCGTGAATTGTTCAGCACTCAATGCAGAGGAACTAAGGAGAGAAAATGGCATTGAGGTATCTTCCACTTTAGAAACCTCATGTATCAGCTTCTGTTTTGTAACTAAAATGTTTACACCCGCCCTTATAATCCTCTCACAGTCCTGTAAGCCCTGATCTTACATGTGTTTTGTTGTTGTAGTTTACGTCACCTTGGTGTGAACCAAATCTTTCATTTGTTTTAGGTACTACAAGACGCTTTCTCTCGCTGTGTCTCCGTATTAACTGGGTCAAGTAAGACAGAAGACATGCCAGTGCAGGTACATTGTCTTGTAATATGGCAGATATTCACCTCTGTTTGTGTCCTTGTGGTGTTATGACTAGGAAATTTACTATGAAAATGAAACCTGATAATCCAGGGACACTTAATCATATGGGACTGTGGTAATCTTCTTATATTTGTTATCCATGGTCTCCTAATATCAACTTTTTAAATTATGTTAATACGCCTAAAGGGCTCCTTAGGGGCATTAACAGAACCCCTTCGAGCTCTGGCTTCGCAGGCTGTTACACTGTCTTACCCTCCCCCTGCTTTCTTGGCACTTATTTCCACCCTCTCTCTGATGTGGAAGAGGGAGTGTTCTGCATAGTGTAACAGCCTGTGAAGCTGCAGCCCTTCTGGCTCATTATCATCATCTTAAAAGTTGATTTTAGAAGGAAGGAGCCCATGGATGGCACATTTATTAAGATTACCAGAGTCAGATATGATAAAGAGTCCCTGGTTTATCATGCTTCATTTTGATGGTAGATTAGGAAAGGCCTAATCTGACACCAAGGTACACAGTGTTTTTTTTGTTTTGTTTTGTTTTTTTTTTGTTCATGAATCTTTTGCAGCTTCACAATAGATGGTACTTTTTGGTTAGTTTTAAAGTATAATACAGTAGGCTTCAACTTGATAGACACCGATTTGATTGTATATAGTAGAATGTTTCTTTCAAAAGAAATAGGATAAAATAACTCATCTTCACGCCAAGGTCTGTTTCTTCTCATCCCCCTCTGCGGTAAATATTTTTTTCCAGGTGTGTGGACATATATGCAAGTGTTACAGTGTAGCAGCTCAGTTTGAAGAATGCAGAGAAAAGATTATCGAGATGCCAAATATTATCAAGGATCTTTGTAGAGTATTGTATTATGGCAAGGTAAGTGTGTGTTGTATGATCGGGGTATGAGCAGATGTAATATTTGGCAGATGTATTTATCTTATTATTATAGCTATTTATAGATCAAAGGGAATCTGTCTGCATTTATGACCATATAGAGTTCCTGACATGTTAATGTGGTAGCTCTGGTAACCTGTTGAATCCTACTACTATGTATATATTAGTAGCAGCAGAACTGTGAAAACTGAATTTTATATCCAAGGCTGCACCTCTGCAGCAGGGTGCTTCATCCTGAAGAGCTTTCTGCTCTGTACACTAGGGGACTAATGTATAGTCTGCAGCACTTCTTCCTAGTACGGTCAGCAGTTCTACACGCCAACAGGCGGCCTTTAAGGTATTATTGTGTTACTTAGCTTTTATTATAGCATCTCTTTTTTTACTTCAGTCCATATGTCATATTTCAAGGTCAGGAAGTGAGAGAAATTCTCACCTTATTCATGTATAAAACTCTTTTTGCCTGAAACTGCAGACACCTTATGTCTCTGACAGTGTAGTACTTTTTTGTATTATTATTTGACCAAATAAAATTAAATGAATGAATATTGGAATATGGACCCAGTCAAGTATATGTCCACACTTGGTGTAAACATTGGAATATACCACTAAACCTCGAGCTTGTGTGTCCACAGAAAGTCCAGAGACTGGCATCGCTGGCAGTGGAATGCGTCAGCTCCTTTGCGGTGGACTTCTTTCTGCAGACGCATTTGTTTCATGCAGGGATCTTGTGGCACCTGCTTATTTATCCTTTCAACTACGATTTTACTTTGGAAGAAAGTGGTATCCAGAAGAATGAAGACACGAATCAACAGGTATGTGCACATAATAAACCATCCATGTATTTAGAAGAGCCGTCCAATGTGAAGAACAATTTAATTTTCCATTGATGACATTTCCATTGGTAGCATACACTTCCTCAGAACTACAGTAGTGAACTTGAACTGTGTGTAACATGAGCAGTGCGATTGTAAGCTTCGCTGCCTACCACACCTGTGTGGCTTTAGTTTTGGAAACTTATGAATTGATAGTACTATCTTTCTCAAGACAATGTTCTTCTTGTATTAAGCGTTAACACACTCTGTGCAGATGTATTTAGGTTTTACCACAAAAGGTCATAACTGTGCCAAAATCCCAAATGTCTTACATGCACCACATTTATCAAGGGTTGTGGCAAAAATGTCTGGGTATTGTGTTTGGCCTCACTGGAAAAGAGTATGTGCAGAAAATAAGGCAAAAGCACTAGAATTTAGAATAGGAGGGGTAAATATAGATTACACATTTTTATTTTCCACCACATTTTATCATCCAGCATCAGACACTGATAATTCTGGTGCAGTATAGGAGTGACCAGTCTAACTGTGCACTTCTCTACTTTAAGATTTTTTGGTGAACCTGTCCCTCTGTACATAAATTAAATATAAGTATAAAAATCTGATACAGTCAGCATTGATTGGACAGTGCAAGGCATTGTCATGAATTCAGTAAAACACACCAAAGTGAGCCCCAAGCCAGAAATACCAATTTTACATTGACCATATAGCATTAGATCATAGGGTTTGTTCCCAACATCCCCAAACAACTCCCTAATCCCCTCTGATCCATACCTTTGTAGTTGGGAAGACATCAAGAAATACGTTCTCAAGGTAGTGTTAGAAATGATTCATTGCAATAAATGTGTTCTCTCCTCTACATTTCCTTTACCAGCAGAGCACCCGCCTGTAAATTTACTGTATTTTTATCATTGTATAACAGGAGGTTGCCAACAGTCTTGCCAAGCTCAGCCTCCTTGCACTAAGCCGATTGGGGGGATACTTAAGTGAGGAGCAGGCAACCCCTGAAAACCCAACTATACGGAAAAGCTTAGCTGGAATGCTTACACCTTATGTCGCCAGAAGACTCTCTGTGTCAACTCCTGAAGAGGTACAGTCATTGCACAACCTGGTTACTGCTTTTATAGTCATTTGTGAAGTAAAGATGTTGTAATACTGAATTTATAGCTTTTTACTTAATTAATAAGGTGATGCATACCTTGTTATTCTCTATTGATGAACCTCGGGCAACTCTTAATGATGAGCTGTTAGGTTAATTTGGGACACTAAATCACTACAGATCCTTATTGACTTGTGGTTCAGTGCCCTTTATCTAGTACCTCTGTGCCAGCTATAAATAAATAGCACACCCTTATACTTGCCTAAAGATGTGTCTGTTGAGGCGCATCAGACCCATCTCTGGTGGTCCCTGTGCCTGCACAGTAATTTAATGAAGTTGGGGCAGTACACTTCGACTTTTTTTTTGCAGTGACACTACGGTGCATTACGCCGGCAGGGAGCTCCGGAACTAGGTAAGTATAAAGGTTTTTTAATAGCGGGTACAGAGGGACTTCCTAAAGGGTGATTTTGGACATTAAATCACCAGTCCATAAGAACCAAGATCCTCGTTAAACCAGAAGCCTATGAACTCGAGACACCTAAGAAAGGCACTAAAAAACCTACAAAGAGGATCAGAAGTACATCTGATGGTAGATTCCTCCTGCCTACCTCTGCCCTAATCTGTAATATAATAATCCTGGAACCTAACCTAACTTGTTAAAAACGTTATATTAGTAATATGTAAATTTACTTCAGAGGCTACTGGGGCGTGTACTAGCCTGGCCAGGCACTGGGAGCCAAGGCTACTCCACCCCCCAGTAGCCTCTGTAGTAAAATCTTTATTTTAGTAATATGTAAATTAACAAGTTAGATTAGGTTCCAGGATTATTAAATTACAGATTAGGGCAGAGGTAGGCAGGAGGAGTCTACCATCAGATCTACTTCTGATGGTAAATTCATCATGGTAGGTTTCCTTTAATATTGGACAGTGATAAATAAACACTATTATTATATTAATTCTTTTTTGCTCCCCAGATCCTCAAAATGCTGAACTGTAACACAGAAAGTCCATACCTGTTATGGAACAATGGTACCAGAGCAGAACTTCTGGAATTTCTTGAATCTGAGCAGGAAAGCATGACAAGACGAGTAAGAAATAAGGGATCAATTTTTTTTTTTTTGCAATCAGTGGAGAAATCCCAAAGACAGATTTTACAAAAAAATATACATATCTTTTCCAGGGAGAATGTGATAAAAGCTACGGGGCTGATTTTGTGTTCAGTGATCATGCCAAGGAGCTCATTGTAGGAGAGATTTTTGTGCGCGTGTACAATGAGCAGCCCACGTTCCAGCTTGAGGTGAGTTTTTATTCATCATTGGAACATACACTTACCACCCCTCCCCAAGTTTATTATAACATATATGACCTACAGTATTTACCTGGATCCATTTAAAATTTGACTAAAACCAGAAAACAAAAATGTATGTTAGTCTAGAGTGTAGATTTTTTTTCCTTCTATTTTCTGTCCATGATTATGGGGACTGCCATCTTGTCTGTGCTTTAGTAACAGCATTTGGTGGTATGCTTTACAGCAGAAACATGGCCATAAACAGTCCACAGATTACCTACAACATATATTCTATCGGTTTCTTCTTAAGTTTAATTTGTATGTAAGGTGGAAGAGGTATATGTTAGTGCAACTCAAACCAAATGTTTTGGCCCTGTGGATTGAATTTTAATTAATTTGGGTAGACAAACGGAACAAGTATTAATAAAATTTCATTACAGTTGGTAATTGCGTCCTGGGGCTAAAGAGAGGTTGCAGTGGGCAGAGGTCAGTTTGAAACTATGGGTCGTTTGAAAATCGGGTGTACTCAAAGGAGTTGTCCACTTTCCGCAAATAATTGATATGGTTTGTGTAAGGAAAAGTCTTACAATTTTCCAATACACACTCAGCACCCCTGCTGATCAGCTGCTGCCAATTTATCAAGGGTGATGATAAAATCAATTCTGAAATACCCCTTTAATTACTTTTGTCTTACTCCTTTTACCTATTTTGAAATACAAGTAATAAATCCATAATAGCTCCATCATATTTCTTAGCACTTTACATGGGGTACAAATACAAGCAAAATAAGACATTACAGAGTAATAAAATGATCAGATGAAACAATAAGAGTGATGACCCTTATTGAGATAACTAACCTGGGAATTGGGATTTGCATCTGTCATTCAGTCATATATGTCTTTCCTTTCTGTTTTCTAATGCACAGGTACCGAAAGCTTTTGCTGCTAGTCTTCTAGATTATATTGGATCCCAAGCACAGTACCTCCATACACTCATGGCCATGACCCAGACTGGAAAAGTAGAGTCTGAGCAACATGGAGAAAGATTACAGAAGGTTGAGATGGCACTGGAGGCTTTGAGGAATGTGATCAAGCACAACCCGGGTACTTTATTATTTATTGTTCATCATATCAGAAATTATGTTCTGGGATTTTAAATGTCGGACCTTACTCAAGCAGGAATGACTATAATGTATAACATACAGGCAGGAGGAGGAGAGCAGTTAGTATATCATTCATATTAATCGCTTTTTGCCCCTAAGCCCATGCACCAATCGGTGAGGACAGGAAGGATTTAAGTTGATGTCTAATGGTCACTAGCAAGCATTGGCAAATTCTCAATCGCAAATTATGGGGCATGGAGAGAAATTTGGTACATCAAGGTGATCTGCGTGGCAGGGATAACATACATACCCCTTCCCCTATTGTATTCTGTGTGTGTTTGCAGTTTTGCATTGTTTAGACACCATTTCTATTATTCAATTGTTCCTAAACAAGTTGTCATGATGTCTCCATGTACAGGAGATTCACAGTTGTAATCAAAGCACTTGGGATGAGGGAGAGCTTGCTAAGTAGCTGCTGCAGTCTCTGGTACCTATGTCAGCTAAAGACAGAGGGCAGAATAAGTGGAGAAAATGAATTTTACAAAGTTTCTAATATTTTCTTGCACTCTTGATTTATGCAAAGATAGTGGAAATGTTGGTGACCATTGAAACTACAACTTCCTCCTCTTATTATGAAACAATAATTCACGTTTTTATCTATAATTTGTAGGAAGTAAAATATAGATGTATCATACATATCTAAAGTAGTTTTTGTTTGCTCTCCATGTTAGGGTCAGAGACAGAATGTATTGGACATTTCAAACTCATCTTTTCTCTTCTGCGGGTCCATGGAGCCGGAAAAGTTCAGCAACTTGCTTTGGAGGTAAATAGTCAGTACAGTACTTGCCTTCCTACATCTGAAATTACTGCAGAAGAGCCATCACTACAATCCTAAAGACCTATTGCCGTCCATTATACTAGATTTATACTACGGTTAGGGAATTATCCCCCAATAGTGAAAAGTAGACTAGCGGGGTATGGGATCACATGATGTCAGCCAGGTAGCAGGAATTCTCTATAATGAATAATATTTCTATGTATTTTCTTTTTGTTTTGCACACCAGGTAGTCAACATTGTCACCAGTAACCAGGAATGTGTTAACAACATTGCAGAGTCCATGGTTCTCTCCAGCTTATTATCTCTTTTGCATTCATTACCAACAAGTAAGAACTGCCTTCCTTTTTGTAATGTCTGAGATATATAACTTTATGTGCAGACCACTGTCCCTGTTATTTTGCATCTTACAGATTTTTTTTTTTTAAATATAAGCTGTGCAATATTTTTGTGTATTTATCATATGATGATTTGGGTGTAGTTGCACTACATATCTTCATGAAAATTTGCCTCTGTTTCCCTTTCAGGTCGACAGCTTGTTCTTGCAACCCTGTATGCCTTAACATCAAATACAAAAATCATTAAGGAGGCAATGGCCAAAGGTAAGTACAGGATTATATGTAATGCCCAACATCGTGGGCATGGTCTATGACTGTCTTAACCAAATCCTTTTCGGTGGCATCTAATTCTTCTCTGTTTATTTTTGGCATTTTTTCCTTTTTTTAGGGGCTTTAATTTACTTACTGGACATGTTTTGTAATTCGACTCACCCTCAAGTCCGCACACAAACGGCAGAGCTGTTTGCCAAAATGACGACTGACAAACTTGTAGGCCCGAAGGTGAGTCTGTTTTCTTATGTTACATCGATGGCTTTATAATATAATATTAGTACAGTCTCAGTCCATAATGAGTCAAGCATTGATTGAAGAATTTATATTACAGCTACATTTTTTAAATGAAATTAGATGATAAAGAATCTGTGCTTATGCTTTTAGGTCCGAATTGCTCTTATGAAGTTCCTGCCTGGCGTATTCATGGATGCAATGAGGGACAACGCTGAAGCTGCTGTTCATATATTTGAAGGAACCCATGAAAACCCAGAATTAATTTGGAATGATAACTCCCGGGAAAAGGTTTCAACCACAGTTCGAGAAATGATGCTTGAGTAAGTAAATACAGCCATCTGTACAAACCTATATACATACAGTATAAACAGGATATTACGCCTCCTTCATATTATTTTAAAGGTTGCATAACTTTTTGGATGACTCTTCAGAAAAGGCTGCTGTTTGTATCTGGCCATTAAATGATTTGTATTCAGCGTTTGTAGAAGTTTTCCAAGATTTTAGTCTAGTCTGACTTTGTACCCAGTATTAGGCTGTCTGCCCTCCAGCTGGTGCAGTATAAGAAAAACGCTCCATGCACTGGAGTGATTTCCCAGCCTAAATCTTGCATCACTGGAGGGAACTCTGCATGTCACTTCACTCCAGTGATAAGAGGTTCAGTCCAGAAAATCACTCCAGTGCATGGAGCGTTTTTCTTGGACTGTTCTCGCTCATGGCTCGTTGGCTTAGTTTATGCCTGAACACTTTTCCAAAATTGCATATTTCTTGTTGTACTAAAAGTGTATAAAACCTGTCTCCAGCCCTGGCTAATGGTGGTACGCACATTTGGAGCATTGCTAATGAGAAACATCATGGCAGTTTTTATTGCCCAAATTTGTCATTGTTCTTTGTTGATATACTCTGGGCAATGTAACGTATTTTCATATATATTTTGCAGATTATATTCATAGAAAGGTCATTTAACAACATTTTTTTTAAAATGTGGGACAAATGACTTTCTGTTGTTGAAACTTATATTAGGAAATGTATATTTTATCCGCTATTTATGTAGACATACAGTAATGCGCTGTTTTCACTCTTAGACACTTTAGGCAGCAGGTAGAAAACCCTGATGCAAACTGGAGGGTGAGTGTATACTTATACTTGTATGTTTCTTTTGTTGCATCATTTATACATTTTACCTTTTTTTTCAGTGTCTAGCGATTTGCCTTTTAAAAACATTTCTAAATAATTTTTGTTCTGTTCTAGTTGCCAGATGATTTCAGCATCGCATTTGGGGAGGCACATGGAGAACTATCAGTTGGCGGTGTTTTCCTGAGGATATTTATCGCACAACCTGCATGGGTTCTCCGAAAGCCAAGAGAATTTCTTGTTGCTCTACTGGAAAAGTTTACTGAACTTCTGGAAAAAAATAATGTTCATGTAAGATATTTGGAAAATGTTTAAGTTTTAGTAATATAGATGTTTTATAACGTTTTTAGGCTTGGGTATATACATTCTCTCTTAGGTTGGGGGGGATAAAACAGAATTTTCACTGTTTTGTTCTATATCTTTTTGTTAGCGGTTCAAGGATTACAGCTTGCCATTATTCTTCTTTCAAAGAAGATTACATTGGTGGAATTTCTTTTGTTTCTTCATTCATCATAATATAAGCCTTATAGTAAAAAAAGTATAGTCATGTGTACCCCAAAATAGTGACAAACTGAAGGCCGCTGGCATATTTGTCATAAAAAGACTCTCAAAATATGTTGAGCATGCTCTATCTATTCACCCCCAACATCTCCTGTCGATAAAGAGTCGGGAGATAAACATAGCTGATCGCTGCTTAAAAATTGGCAGGTTCAGATGCCCTTGTACTTGTGTGTACAAGGGCAAACCGGTAAACACTTTAAACATTGTATTTCTCCTCTAGGGTGAAACTTTAGAAACAGTAACTACTGCAACAGTCTGTCTGTTCAACGCTCAGCCTCAATTACTGGACCAAGTCCCACCTTTGGGTCACCTGCCTAAGATTCTCCAGGCATTTAACCACAAGAATAATGCCATTCCAAAGTGTGCCATAAGGGTCATTCACACCATGACGGATAATGAGGTACTTTATTCCTTGTCGTGGTTCGTCACTTTGTGTCACATGAGCCATGTTTAAATGAAAGTTCTATGTTTCATCTAGCTATGTGTACGAGCAATGGCTTCTTTGGAAACGATTGGACCCTTCATGTGTGGGATGAGGAAACGCTCAGACATGATTGGAATAGCATGTGAAGCACTTAATAGGATGTTCCAGAGGGAGCAAACCGAGTTGGTGGCACAAGTGAGAGAAATTTTGTTATAGCATCTTATTATAACCATAGGAGTATCTTCTATCCAATTGTACAGTTGAGGGTTTTTTCCACTGGTGATTTTTTGTGCTTTCTATAGTACTAGAACTCTGTTCACTGTGATAAAAAGAAGGACTAAAAGTGGCAGGCCTTCTCCAGGAGACCAAAATATTACAGTTATCTCCTACCACGTGTTAGGTCTTACCCATGTAGTAGACCAGTATTATGACTGAGGTAAACACTTGGCTATTATTACAAATAATTTTTATATTTTCCAGGCATTGAAAGCAGATCTAGTTCCATATTTACTGAGGTTGCTTGAAGGGCAAGGTCTTGAGAACCTAGAAAGTCCTGCAGCCACAAAGGCTCAGATAGTTAAAGCTTTGAAGTCCATGACGCGTAGCTTGCAGTATGGAGAGCAGGTGGGTTATACCCAACAATACCACGATGTCTCCACCTACTAATATTCATCAGAAATGGTAACGCCTATATATTCTTTTTCTAGGTAAATGAAATCCTGTCTCGATCCTCTGTATGGAGTGCCTTCAAAGATCAGAAACATGACTTGTTCATTTCTGAATCACAAACAGCAGGATACCTCACTGGTAAGCAGCTTCCTTCACTTTTCCATATATCTTGTCTCATTCACTCGGAAATTCATACTTCACATTTACTATATGCAGTTATTATTTACAGAAACAATTGGCTGACTTTTTATATACAAAATATATTGCTCTTGTATTCATTCTCATTTAATGCACTGTAGTTCAGAGCTGTACTCACAATTTTGCTGATGGCCTACCTTAGTTAAGAGAGTTGGCCCTCCCTCAATAACCAATGTATGTCCTGCATGAATATATGGATATAGTAGGTGGGAGATTACTTTGGACCACCTTCTGCAGCAGCTATCAGAATGGGTGCCATGTAATCTTTTTTATGTAGCAGTCACCACATTACAAGTATGTTGTACCCTTCAGCGTTATTGGTAAGAACCAGTTATTGTCATGATTTTAGCAGTTTCATTTTTATAAGCAATACATTAATATCTTTACAATATAGGTATAAACCCAATGGTTGTAGTGCAAGAATACTGTGACTAGGCCAATGATTACTTCCAGCTCTAATTTTGTGTCGGTTTTCTAGTTAAAAAAGGACAAATATTGCCTATGGGAAGAAATTAGGAAATGCCTCCCCTTTATGAATAAAATACAAAAATGGTTATGGGCTTGATATTATTGGGTATATACATACGGATGAGATCCTAACAATGTGGGCATGTAACCAACCAATTACAGTCAGAAAATGCAATCTGCTTATACAATACAGTGGGTAACGGCTCAGCGGTGTCACGTGCCTAAATGCTACTACCAGCTGAAGGTCACTACCTTCTATACAGACATTTTTATAAAGTGGTCTGAGTCAAGACTAGAAACTGTAATATAATATTAAAGGGAATCTACCACCAGGATGAAGGATTGTAAAACAGGTACACTGACATACTGGTGTGTGCATCCTCTGGTAGGATATGCTCTTCTTTAAGCTTCTTATGCCCTGGTTTTAAAGAAAAAAGGATTTAAAATTATGCAAATGAGCCTTAGGGGCTCCAAGCTCCATAGATGTCCACGGACTCATTTGCATATTTTTTAAAGCCTTATTTTGTGAAAACCAGGGCATAAAAAGCTAAGTGAAGAGCAATTCCTGCCGGAGGGGGCACACACCAGTATATAAGTGTGCTTGGTTTACAATCCTTCATCCTGGTGATAGATGTCCTTTAAAGTGCATCTTTTTCTACTTAGCCCCTCTTTAGGTTTAAATTTAACCATTAGGCTACATGCACGTGAACGTGCATTTTGCTAGCCGTTGTTTCATAAGCTTTCATGTGCTCACACACTGTTTTCAATTGCAAAATTCAGAGAAAGTCCCATACATTTCGATGACTAACGGGCTGATTACCAGTCATATAATGCCATTTGGAAACAATGGACTACTGATTTATTCAGCTTGTTGGAAGGTGATATATACTTTAAAAGACGTCTACTACTAGGAACAAAGATTGTAAAACAAGTACACAGACATGCTGATGTGCCCCCCCTCTGGCAGGATCCACTATTCTTTAAGCTTCCTTTGCCCTTGTTTAAAAAAGCTTACAAATTTTGCAAATGAGCCTGAGGGGCTCCAGGAGCCCAGAGCCCCGCACTCTCATTTGCATAGTTTTTAAAACTTTTTTTTTTTTTTAATAAACCCTAGTGCATAAGAAGCTAAAAGAAGAGCAGATCCTGCCATAGGGGGCACACACCAGTATGTAAGTGTGCTTGGTTTACAATGCTTCATCCTGGTGTTAGATCTCCTTTAAATAATCGTTAAAGCAGGATTTACTTTAAATCTAATGTCAACAGTCCATTGGCCAACAGTATACAATGCTTAATATAATGTGTATGTCAAGATATAAGTACAATATATAAAAATGTATCTGAGCATCATTTTATATTTGATTTTCATGTTTCTATTACCCTATTGTTCCTTATAATGATGGGGGATAGTTTAAGGGGTTGTCGAGTCACAACAAGTGACCAGGGTAGGAGATAACTTGCTGATCATGGGACTTCCATGGACGATGAGAAGAGAGGTCCAATATATCACAAATAAATGTATTGGAAGTTTGACTGCGACGTCATTCACGGTCTGAGGCATTGACTGAATTAGCCGAATACTGTGCTCAGCTACCTCTGTTAGTGTCATAGACAAAGCAAAGCAGAGACTATAGCTACAGGGAGCATGTGCGACCAGTCAATTTGGGCGCGGGGGTGGGGGTGTACCAACTTTCTCATACACCGTAGGAGTTCCACCACTGGGACTCCCATAGATCTGCATGGGGACAGCCTATTTAATTTACAGACACATATTGTAGACATATTGAAGCACAGTTAATGGGGAATGGGACAATACTTCATGTTCATCTTCTTGCCAGAGCTCCAACAAACCATGGTTGCTGGTGTAACGTCAAGTCTTCCGACAGTTTTTGAGCAGAATGTATGTTAATTTAATGAAAAGTATATGATGATTTAAACCAAAATAAAGAGCACAACCAAATCACAAGATTTACTGGATACATGGACCATACAGTGCAGTTACTGATGCAATGTAATTGATGTTGTATGTGGATGTATACAGCACAATGTCTGCACGGCATGCTTGCATAACTCCGTATGCCAAATCTTTTGGAATTGAAGAATTTGTGGCTAGTTAATGCACATGGACTGGCTTCTATAATAAAGTGGTTTTCCTGGAAATTATTATAATACAATTTCAATCTTGACCTGTGTATTCACTGCAGTGACCTGATTAGCTCTGGTTTACTGGACCAAAAACATTTTTTTTTTTTTTCTAGAAAACCAATATGCATGACGAGTTAATAAGTAATAAAACTGCATTCAGAAGGTCTTGAGACCATTTCATTTTTCTTTATGTTGCTGCCTTTTGCCAAAATAACAAAATTCCCTCAACAATCAATTAATCACTTAATACCCCAGAATGACAGCGAAAACAGAATGTTAGGAATATTTGCAAATTTATTTAAAAGGAAAAACAGAAATATTAAGATACAGAACAATTTACTTTAGTTAGAGCATTTTTGGCAGCAATTACAGCCTCCAGCCACAAAATTTACACAACTGGATTTGGGGATTCTCACCTTTGTGGACAATCTCAATCCCTTTCATGTTGTGTGGGGGCTGTTAGTGAACAGCTATTTTCAGCACTCAGGTCCCTCTAATGCAATCCTGGACCAATCATCAGGTTATGACATTTAAACCTAATGAAAGGTTTCAATATCCAATATAATCCAACATACTTTTATTATAACAATTGTAGTTTCATTCACTTGAAAATGTAGATTAAAAGTACACCTGGCTGGCTGCCTGCTAACAAAGCATGCTTTGTCATTTGGGAATCCATGTGAATCCTCTCCAAGCCATTGTGTCTATTGGGATGTACCTTCCAGCTATTTGGGCAGCACAGTGGCTCAGTGGCTAGCACTACAGCCTTGCAGAGCTGGGGTCCTGGGTTCAAGTCCCAGGTCAACACCTGCAAAAAAATTGTATGTTCTCTCCATGTTTACATGGGTTTCCTCTGGGTCCTCAGTTTCCTCCCACACTCCAAAACATACTGGTAGGTTGAATAGATTGTGAGCCCCCTGGGGACAGGGACTGATTTGCCAAGCTCTGTGCTGCACTAAGTAATCTGTGTGCGCTATATAAATAAAGGAATTATTATTCCCTCCTCCCCCTCCCTTCTGCCTACATCAACCTACGACTACAACTAAATATTGATCCATCAGCTCCTGCTTTCTGACTTGAGCAGTGAAGAGGAGTCACACAGTCTGCACTCATGCTGTGCTAGCACTCCACTTGGAACTGAAGACACTAGCATAAGATTTACTTGTAGCAGTCGGCTGACGTAGGAGGAAGGGAGAGGATAGCTTGGAGGTACATGATGACTTAGAGGACTCACATTGATGCCCACATGACTTGGAGGACTTCTGCTGGAAGGGAATCAGAAAATTGTCGCAGCCAGTTTAATAAATGTGGCCCATCAACTGCAAGCTACAAAACAACAATAATTCTTAAGAAAAAAATATTTCCCAAACTATCCAGTCTCCCTGTTATGGTTTGACCCATTAGTTTACATATGATTGCCACCATTTTTTTCATAACTCATGAGGTAAAAAAAAAAATACAGGAAAACCACTTTAAAAACTAAATCTATATTTACCAATAGAAACCCTGTATCTCTTTCTTAACTGGACACTCGCACCTTTTCTGGCATGTCCAGGACATATAATCTTTATTGTATAAAAAAAAATTTTTAGAAAAATTCTGGCACCCGCATTTGTTATAAAATAACAAAGTATTTCAGATTGTCCTGGTAAGTCCTGCAGAGCTCCAGGGCTGGTGTCCTAATGGAAAGGAGCCTCCTGGATGCCATTACATTGTCCTGGGAGTGCCCCTTAGATCTTTGGTGGTATTTGGCTCTGTACTAATGTCATGGAAAGTGTCAAGTGTGGGTGTCCATTAAGATGAATGGTGAAGTTGTACACCCTTATGCTTGTTGCTCTCTGCTTCCTTCCTAACCTCTTCTTCCCTTGCTTTTTACTTTTCTTTTCTTCCTTAGGTGTCTCTCCTTCCCTTCTTACTGGTAGCAGCCCCCTTCATCTCAGAAGTGGGCTTTAGTGGCTCTCTTCCAGGCCGCTTGCTAACTGCTGTGTAGCTCTGTAACACAGGTACAATGCTTGCTGCACCCGCTGCATCTTGTGCTCCATCACCCCATTGGTTTGTGTTCAGTAGAAACCACTTCTACTATAACTCTGTCTATAATCAATTCCTCAAGGAATATTAGGGTGTTAGTTCTGAGGGTTCTCCTTATCCTGGAGAAACCACACTGTACTAATAAGGAAACCATTCGGAAATCTACCTCCTTGTTCTCATCTGATTTGTTGTCCGTCATTGTTATGTTTTAGCTCATAGTACTTTATTAGCTTTTTGCCATAAATTTAAGCGTATTGCTACACATGTTTTTAACCAAATTGTTCTCCTTATCAATGTATTCAGACATTACTAGAGTCAGTCTTGATACCACACTCCCTCATGTCATATTCACAGGGATCCTGGAAAGTGAGATAAGTAACGCTAGGGCTACTCAGAGACTTGTTGTAGTCCACAGGCTAATTACATTTTAACTCAATGGAGGGAATGTATTCAAGAAAATCTACCACCAAGTTAAAGAATGATAAACCAGGGACACTTACTCATAGATCCAGGCACTGTGACTGGTAATCTTTTTATATTTGTCATCCATGGCCTTTTTCTTTCTAAAAATAAATTGACAATTATGCTAATGAGTCTGAAGTGCTCTGGGGGCAGTTAGCAGAGCCACTCCATGCCGTGTCTCGCCTCTCCACTGGTCCCTCAGCACTTCCCACAACTTGCTGTAATAGTGGGATAGGGTAAGTGCTCCTGCACAGTGTAACAGCCTGAATCTGCATAAAGCCTTACTAAGCCCTTCTGGCTCATTATCATAATTTTACACGTTAATTTTAGAATGAAAGAGGCCTTGGATAACAAATATATGATTATCACAGTTATATTACCTGTATCTATGAGTAAGTGCCCCTGGTTTATCATGCTTAATTTTGATGACAGTGATCCTCTCACACACCAGTCTTTATCCATAGTGGCATACATGGAATAAAAGTGAAAAAGTTTCTCACTGTGCCACCAATACACCTATGGACATCTACCACCATGATAAAGGTTTGTAAACCAAGCATTCTTACATGCTGGTGTATGCCCCCTCTGACAGGATCTGTTCTTTTTAGCTTCTTATCCCCTTGTTTTTTTTAAAAAAAAAGGCTTTCTAAATTATGCAAATGAGCCTGAGGGGCTCTGGGCTCAATTAATAGCTATGGAGCCTAGAGATCCTAAGGTTCATTTGTATCTTTATAAAAACCTTTTTTTGCCAAAAAAAAGGACGGAAAAAAGCTAATTCTGCCAGAGTGGGAGTACACCAACATGTAAGTGTGCTTGGTTTACAATTCTTCATCCTGGTGGTAGATTTCCTTCAAAAGGGTTTTCTGAGAATATGCCTATAAACAAATATACCCCTATATGAATCTGTGCTAAAATTTCATTAAAGAGTGGATTTAAGAGAAGAAGGTATTGCTTCTGTTTTTTATATTCTGGAGTAAAATTAAAATTACGGGAAAAGAAAACCATCAGTATTTCCTTGATGTGTAGGGTAGGTAAAACACAGAAATAGTTTCACACAGCCGTATTTTGCATCACCATGTTTTAACCAAAATAGGCAGTAGATCCGGAACATAAATTGTATAATGGAAAGTATTTGTATATCTCCTGTGATTTGGATCCATCCCAGATTTTGGCTCCTACCTACAGATGCAAATACTGACCAGAATACTGCTCTGATAATACTGCCTTCTTATAACATAGCTATAATCTAAGCTATAAAATCTGATGCAATGCCATTGGGAAATAATTACGAAGGTGAATGTTATCAGTAAGGGATGACTTGGCACAATGAGGAATGGCATGATGGGAAGAGCCAGGCTGGGGATATGATGTAAGTCGATCAATATGTGTGGTAAAGTTAGTGTCTAAACATGCTCCAATTTTATCATCCAACCTTAAAGATTCTAAAACTTATCAAGATTTATGACCCTTGTGACTGACACGGGAAAGTAGGCGTTTTAACTATCTACAGTTACAAGAGAATTTTCAGGTTCTCCTAGGGGTGAAGCGGAGTAAGATCTTGGGGATTTTTGCATGAAGAAGTTCAACTTTCTTTCCAATAGGGTAACAATGAAGTTGTGTAATATCACAGCAATTCATCACAGAGCTGTAGCCATAATCATTACTCATCTCGGATGTTTGTTATAAGTAATGATACATACAACTAACACATTCATTCTGGTTTGTTCAGGACCTGGCGTTGCTGGCTACCTTACTGCAGGGTCTTCATCTACAGTTCTGCCCAATGTGCCACCACCGGTGGACCATGAAGTAGGAGATCTTGGCTAGTCGACACTGATGTTACACCATTGAAGTCTCCGAGGATCTGCTTGTTGTTGCACGAGGAAAAGTTTTGTCAACCTTTTCCTCCTCCCCCAGGGTTGATTCAAAGGACTTTATTTTCTGCCTTCCTTGTTTTAAGACAAAGTGTTATTCCTTTTTGTAATAAATCTATTTTTATTTAGGGATAAATACATAAACGTCATTTGCGATGTGATCCTGATGAAGCATCACTATGTAACATACACATGAAAGCACTCTGAATCAGCTGTCTGGTTACCCGACCTGTTCTGTTCCTTTCCTTTTGTATCTAAGCACATCCTGTTCCTTTTGTATTTGTTTACAAGACTGTGAATCAAATGATTAATAATCTCCCCAATCTGAGTTTTATATTCTAAGAATAGGCAAAGCCGTAATCTGGAATGAAGGGGCATCCGTGTTGCCGTTCTCTGCCATGTTGGAAGTATGGAATCCCTGTCCGTGACCTGTGTCCTATACAAAGCATTTACACGATCCTCCACTCTAGAATGAAGAGAAGATTATATTCCCGTGTACAGCATAGCTTTACCAAATAAATAAAAATGAATATCAAAATGTCAGCTTGTTATGTAAGAACCTAGTGTAATAGTGACATGATTCCTCATTATTCCCCAGTATATACAGCTTTCTATGAATGTACATTATACAGATCATTCATCCCTGTACAGAAAATTTTAAGAAAATAAAGGGAAATAATGACCTTAATTAATGGAACTTGTCAGATGCTGCCATGTTGCCTACAAATTTTTATATTAAAAATATGACTCCATTGTTTATAGTATTTATTGACACACAGTAAAACCCCTTGCTACATGTAAGGACAGGGATACCTTAGTTACATTAGTTACATTAGTACTACACTTGTATTACTAATGACACATTCATAGCATAGGTCACTCCTGTTGGAGCCTAATGTACAGTAAATGATAAACCAGGGACACTTACTAATGGATCCAGGCGCTGTGACTGTGATAATCTTCTCATATGTGTTATCCATGACCACCTTCCTTTTAAAATCAATAAAAATACATATGCTAATGAACCTAAGAGGCTGTGTTACCAAAGCCCCTCCGGGCTGCAGTTTCACAGGAAGTTTCAGCACACAGTGGGAAGGGGAAATGCTCCTTGCACACTGTAACAGCCTGTGAGTCTGTAGCACAGAGGGGTTTTGGTAACGCCCCTGAGGAGCCCTTTAGGCTTATTAACATTTTATGAGTAGATTTAGGAAGAAGGCCATATATAACACATATAAGAAGAGCACCACAGCCATAGTGCCTGGATTTATAGTAAGTGTCCCTGGTTTATCATGCTTGATTTTGATAGTAGATTTCCTTTAAAGGAAACCTGCCACATGGATGCAGTGCTCCTAAACCAAGCACACTTACATGCTGGTGTGTGCCTCCTGTAACAGAACCCATTCTTCGTTTTGCTTCAAAAAGCTTAGCTTTTGAGAAAACAGTCTTTTAGAAATATGCAAATGAGCCTCCGGGCTCTTGTCTAGATCACAGAAGCCCCTTATAGCTCTGTGGTCTGCTAATTATTCATGTTTTAAAAGACTGCATTCTCAAAAAATATGCGATTAGAAGCAAATAGAATGGATGCTGTTTCCGGAGCCACACCACAGCATGTAAGAGTGCCTGGTATATAAACACTGCATCCATGTGGGAGTGAACGTGCAGGCTAACCGGTAATGTAGCCTTAGTCCCAGGCTGCACTGTTAATTCTTGTTCCCTTGTCACCTCCAAATTTTTTTAAATCTAATTGTCACAGGGACCAAAAAATGTTTTTTTGTATCGGAGTGTACAGCAGACCTCTAGTTTGTGAAGTCAGGTGCTCTGGATACAGTCCCTGTCCCATAAGTATTAAAAAATACGGAATCCAGTCACACTGAGTTTGACTTTGCAGGAGTGAAAATTTATATCCAAATATAGAGGTGATGTTTCAGTCAATCACTGATCTTCATCAGACAGTTTGCTGTATAATGGACTATACAGTCGCTGCTATGCATGGAATAGGTGCTGGGAGGAAATCGGTGGGAAACCGCTCTGTGGTGAATCAGCACTGACCTATTTTACAAACAAATATGTTATCTGGAGTTACAATTACATAATAGATCTGTTTCCACATGTATACAAGCTCAACTTAAGAACAAACATTTATCAGAAGTGTCAAAGGTAAAACTGTTCTAGCTGCTCATGGATCCCAATCGGAGATCAGCTCTTATTTCAAAAACAGCTGTGGGAAAATGAAAGCTGAGCTCTGGTTGGTTGCCATGGGCAACTAGAACAGTTCTTCTTTCTAGACACAATACTGTATTATCCATTTAGTTCTGTGGGGTGACAATGTGGTTACATTATCAGGGTACAGGTGTATATACACTTTCATCTGACTTCTGACATTGTACTAACACACTGGCACATAGACAGAGATGAGACAGATCAGAGATGCATGAGATAATTAAACAGAGGCTGATGGACTGTTACACTGTGAGCTCTGTTACATCTCACAGACATGTGCCTGCATCCTCCTTTCTCTGTATAACTTATCTCCTTGTAGTTTGCAGCCTCTCTCTCTGCTCACAATGTGCTGGCAGGAAGTGATCAGTAAGGGTGATGCCACACATGGCGTTTTGAAACCATTTTTGGTCCGTTTTTAAGCAATCCGTTAAAAACCGCATGCATTAAAAAATGCATCCGTTTTTTAAAAACTCAGTTTTGACAATGGACAAAAACGGATGTGTTTTTAAAAACGGATGTGTTTTTTTAACGGACTGCTTAAAAACTGACCAAAAACGGCATGTGTGGCATCGCCCTAAGTGTCTCTGAGCTCTGGGAAAGATGCATGGCTACAGTCACACAGCATAGACAGACAGTACAGTAATCTCATCTGCACGATCTCATCCAAGATGGCGGCCAACCCTAAGTCAGAAGTTACTGGGTCGTGTCTAGGGGCAACTGAAATTTTGTACACCAGGTTGGACTTATATCTGTGAAATGCTGTATTTTTGTTAATAACAGTGAATTAGAGAATGTGTTATTTTGTTATTCTGAGTACATATAAGAAACTTGTCTTAGTGGGAATACCCCTTTAACTCAATCGGGCACATTTACTTACCCGGTCCCTGTGCGATCCCCGGATGCGTTGTCCGACGAGGATTGAGTCTGCCGCGATTCATCAAGATTGTGCGCCCAATATCCTGCATGTGTTGCTTCCCCGCTGAGGTCCGCCGGAGTTCACTTTCTTCTTCCCAGTGTATGTGAGTGCATGTCTTGCGACACAATTTTACTGGTTAAAATTGCTGGCTGGTTCAGTGAAGAGCACAAGGAAGGAACCACTTGTTGTTGAAGAAAGTTCTGATATGCACTTGCATTTACTTTGTCATGTAGCTGCATGAGAGGTCCAACTCCTGCTGCTAAAAACATTCCCTAAACTATGAGTTTGATAATTACAGAAGGATCAAGTGGTGAGCAGGATATCGTATAGTTATATATGCGCCCTTTAATAATATATATTTGCAACATCTAGCTACCTACCTAGCGACTGATTAGATTTTTGAGGCAAAGCAGATGTGCTACATGAAAAAAAGGATGTGTTAAATTATCTATCGCACAGCTTTGTGTCAGAGTTTAGTGCTAGTCCATTGCGACGACGGCACGAGAAAAATGCTTGTGGGCAAGAGGCCTAATTTTGATTTCCAGTGCAGCTCCTCCCTGATGTGCTTGAGTTGTGTTTCAAAATGCAATGTGTGAATACCACCACACTGTCAATGGGGACCGTGGCTGCAGTTGCAGCTTCCACCCAGTACATGAAAGTGTCCCCTTCAGCCATTTTGTGTATCTTCTGCAGTTTCCCCAGAAATAGCTGTTCCATGAAAGTCAGCACAAGATGAACACTACAAGGTCCCTGATAAAGTATAAGCAAGAACATCTTCGTTGTACTATTAAGATAAGAATGTATCGCCCCCATCCTATTTACACAGATGCTAAGGAGCATATAAAAAAGCCTGACCTGACTAATAAAGTATGAGTTATTGTTACTCAGTTGTGTGTCTTGTGATATAGCTGGTCTGGATTAACTGATCGATCACCAATTTGGAATTCACTCTACAACTCTTGCATGGGGTTTGGAGACCTAAAAATATCTCTAACAGGAGGCAACTATTTCTGGCTTCTTTTGACAGAATTTTTCAACACAATGCAAGGGCTGCTGCCAAAATCACACAATGGGGCTCATTTACTAAGGGGATTGCGCCACACTTTGGTTGGATAGTCCGATGATTTCCGATACGCATTTTGCCACCTCGGTGCCACCTTCATGTGACACAAATCGGGAGCCGGGCCGCTGGATTCGGACTAGGCGCCGGATTTAACCAGTAAAATTGTGTTGCAAGACATGCACTTACATACACTGGGAAGAAGAAAGTGAACTCCGAAGGACCTGAACGGGGAAGCAACACATGCAGGATATCGGGCGCACAATCTTGATGAATCGCGGCAGACTTCATCCTCGTCGGACAACGAATCCGGGGATCGCACAGGGACCGGGTAAGTAAATGTGCCCGATTGAGTTAAAGGGGTATTCCCACAAAGACAAGTTTCTTATATGTACTCAGAATAACAAAATAACACATTCTCTAATTTAACAAAAATACAGCATTTCACAGATATAAGTCCAACCGGTATACATCTGTCCTGCTGTACACAATTTCAGTTGCCCCTAGATACGACCCAGTAACTTCTGACTTGGGGTTGGCCGCCATCTTGGATGAGATCGTGCAGATGAGATTACATCTTTCCCGGAGCTCAGAGACACTTAGGGTGATGCCACACATGTCGTTTTGAAACAGTTTTTGGTCAGTTTTTAAGCTGTCCGTTAAAAAAAACGCATCAGTTTCTGTCCATTTTAATTGCGCAAATTTGGAAAACCTGTCAAAAACTGATGCGTTTTCAAAAAACGCATGAGTTTTTAAAAAACGGATGCATTTTTTAATGCATGCGTTTTTTAATGGATTGCTTAAAAACAAACCAAAAACGGTTTCAAAACGCCATGTGTGGCATCACCCTTACTGATCACTTCCTGCCAGCACATTGTGAGCAGAGAGAGAGGCTGCAAACTACAAGGAGATAAGTTATACAGAGAAAGGAGGATGCAGGCACATGTCTGTGAGATCTAACAGAGCTCACAGTGTAACAGTCCATCAGCCTCTGTTTAATTATCTCATGCATCTCTGATCTGTCTCATCTCTGTCTATGTGCCCTTTAACCCATTAGCGCTGCGCACCGTAGCTGTACTGCTCAGCTTCCCATTATTGGCGCTCAGTGCAGTACAGCTACTGCGCGAGCGCCTACTATTTTAGAATTGTCTCCACGTCGCCAGACGTGGTGACATCGGGATGTGATTTGGGTGACAGAGGCAGGAGGAGTTCCTGTCTCCATCACCCGACCAATCAAATCGGTCCCGATCGCCGTGATTGGCCAGTCAAACCTGACTGGCCAATTACAGCGATTTTAGGCTAAAAAACGTGGTTTTAGCCCTTTCCTCTTCCTCCAGCGGCACCATTTTGGTTTGGTATCGCTGGAGAGATGAAAGAGCGTTGCTGTGTGCACCAAAATACACTTTTACACTATAAATAGTGTTCTGATCCTTATCTGATCCCTATTGTTCCCTACAAATCCCTATCCCAATCTGTTTTTTCCTGTGTGTTCCCTGTGTGATCGCCTTGTGTGATCCCACGTGTCTTCCGTTTTTCCCTGTCTGTCCCTTCTGAACCCAAACGCACTTTTCAGTGCGCTGTGTTAGCGTTGTTCTGCACTGGACGCACTTTTCAGTGCGCCGTGTGAATAGCGCTGCACAGAATCTTTAGCAGTAGTTAGTTTGTCTTAGGGCAAGCTAGGTGCATTTGTAGCGCCTTTTTGCGCGGTGCACATAGTTTTTTTTTTGGGTGCCTGGTAATATTTTTTTCCAGAGCGCCGTAGGTGAACCCGTAGTTGGGTGCACTTAGCTATTTTTTGTGTGTGCCATCTGTGTGCGCGGTGCACATAGGTTTTTTTTCGGTGCCTGGTAATATTTTTTTCCAGAGCGCCGTAGGTGTACCCGTAGTTGGGTGCACTTAGCTATTTTTTTGTGTGTGCTATCTGTGTGGCTTGTCCGTGTGGTTTAGTGCGCATTATTTTTTGTGTGTGCCATCTGTGCGGCTTGTCCATGTAGTTTAGTGCACATTATTTTTTGTGTGTGGTATCTGTGCGGCTTGTCCGTGTAGTTTGGTGCGCATTATCTTTTTTTTTTGTGTGCTATCTGTGCGGCTTGTCCGTGTAGTTTAGTGCACATTATTTTTTGTGTGTGCTATCTGTGCGGCTTGTCCGTCACATCACCCACTACTCTGACTGCGGTGTCAGAGGCAAGCTGTTATATGCCTCCAACACGGTGTAACGTCTTCTGAGACATGCACACACGTACACTAAAAAATTAGATAATGTGCACCAAAACAACGGATTGTCTAGCAGGCACAAAAAAAAAAAAAAAAATAATGCCCACCAAACTACACGACAACAGCCGCACAGATGGCACAACCCAAAAATAATGTGGCACTAACTACACGGACAGACCACACAGATAGCACAAAAAAAAAAAGATATGCCACCAACTACCGGACAAGCCGCCAGATGGCACACACAAAAATAATGTGCACTAAACTACACTGACACAGCCCACAATGCTCACAAAAAAATAATGTGCACTAAACTACACGGAAAAGCCGGCACAGATAGCACACAAAAAAAAAACATATGGCGCACCAAACTACACGGACAAGCCGCACAGATGGCACACACACAAAATAATGTGCACTAAACTACACGGACAAGCCGCACAGATGGCACACACAAAAAATAATGTGCACTAAACTACACGGACAAGCCGCACAGATAGCACACACAAAAAAAAGGATATGCTCACCAAACTACACGACAAAGCCGCACAATGCACCCACAAAAAAATATGCACACAAATCACACGGACAAGCCCCAGATAGCACACAAAAGAAAAAAGATAATGCACACCAAACCACACGACCAGCCGCACATGGCACACACAAAAAATAGCTAAGTGGCACCCAACTACGGGTACACCTACGGCCTTTGGAATAAAAAAAATATTATACCTAGGCACCGAAAAAAAAAAACCTATGTGCCCCGCGCAAAAGCTCTACAATGCACCTAGCTTGCCCTAAGACAACTAACTACTGCTAAAGATTCTGGCAGCGCTATTCACACGGCGCACTGAAAATGCGTCCGTTGCAGAACAACGCTAACACCGCGCACTGAAAGTGCGTTTGGTTCAGAGGACAGACAGGAAAACGGAAGACACTTGGATCACACAAGGGCGATCACAGGCGAAAAAACAGTATAATGGATTTGTAGGGAACATATAGGATCAGATAGGGATCAGAACAGTAATTATAGTGTAAAAGTGTATTTTGGTGCGCACAGTAACGCTCTTTTCCTCTCTCCAGCGACCAAACCAAAATGGTGCCGCTGGAGGAAGAGGAAGGAGCTAAAACACGTTTTTTAGCCAAAATCACTGTAATTGGCCAGTCAGGTTTGACTGGCCAATCACGGTGATCGGCGGGCGGGACCGATTTGATTGGTCAGGTGACGGAGACAGCAACTCCCGCGCCTAGTCCGAATCCAGCGGCCCGGCTCCCGATTTGTGTCACATGAAAGTTGGCACCGAGGAGCCAAAATCCTAACGCGTGCGGCAAAATGCGTATCGGAAATCATCGGACTTCCCAACCAAAGTGTGGCGCAATCCCCTTAGTAAATGAGCCCCATTGTGTGATTTTGGCAGCAGCCCTTGCATTGTGTTGAAAAATTCTGTCAAAGAAGCCAAAATTTTCCCTCCTGTTAGAGATTTTAGGTCTCCAAACCCCATGCAAGAGTTGTAGAGTGAATTCCAAATTGGTGATCGATCAGTTAATCCAGACCAGCTATATCACAAGAAACACAACTGAGTAACAATAACTCATACTTATTAGTCAGGTCAGGCTTTTTATATGCTCTTAGCATCTGTGTAAATAGGATTGGGGCGATACATTCTTATCTAATATAGTCACAACGAAGATGTTCTTGGCTTATACTTTATCAGGACCTTTCTTAGTGTTCATCTTGTGCTGACTTTCATGGAACAAGCTAGTTTTGGGGAAACTGCAGAAGAACACAAAATGGCTGAAGGGGACACTTTCATGTACTGGTGGAAGCTGGCAACCTGCAGCCACGGTCCCCATTGACAGTGTGGTGTATTCACACACTTGCATTTTGAAACACAACTCAAGCACATCAGGGAGGAGCTGCCTGAAATCAAATTAGGCCTCTTGCCCACAAGCCTTTTTCTCGTGCCGTCGTCGCAATGGACTAGCACTAAACTCTGACAACAAACTGTGTGCGATAGATAATTTAAACACATCCTTTTTTCCATGTAGACATCTGCTTTGCCTCAAAAACTAATCCGATTCGCTAGGTAGGTAGCTAGATGTTGCAAATATATATTATTAAGGGCGCATATATAACTATACATATCCTGCTCACCCACTTGATCCTTCTGTAATTATCAAACTCATAGTTTAGGGAATGTTTTTAGGCACAGGAGTTTGGACCTCTCATGGCAGCTACATGACAAATTAAATGCAAGTGCATATCAGAACTTTCTTCAACAACACAGTGGTTCCTCCTTGTGCTCTTCACTGACCAAGCCAGCAATTTTAAACCAGTAAAATTGTGCTCGCAAGACAATTCACTCACTCAATACACTGGGAAAAGAAAGTGAACTCCGGCGGACCTCAGCGGGGAAGCACACATGCAGGATCTGGGGGCACAATCTATGAATCTCGGCAGGACCAATCCTCGTCGTACAACGCATGCCGGGGATCGCACAGGGACCGGGTAAGTAAATGTGCCCGGGATTGAGTTAAAGGGTATTCACCACTAAGACAAGTTTTCTTATATGTACTCAGAATAACAAATAACACATTCTCTACTTCACTGTTATTAACAAAAACAGCATTTTCACAGATATAAGTCCACCTGGTGTACAAAATTTCATTGCCCTAGACACGACCCAGTACCTTCTGACTAGGGTTGGCCGCCACTTGGATAGATCGTTGCAGAGGATGATTACGGTACTGTCTGTCTATGCTTGTGTACGCGTAGTCGTCATGCATCTTTCCCAGGTTCTCAGTAGACACTTAGGTGCGATGCCACAGCGTGGCCGTTGTTTGGTCAGTTTTAGAAGCAGTCCGTCTAAACAAAACACCACTCCCGTTTTTTAAAAAGACACATCCGTTTTTGTCATTGTCACTGAGTTGTTTAAAAAACGGATGCATTTTTTAATGCATGCGGTTTTTAAAACGGATTGCTTAAAACCGGACCAAAAATGGGTTTCAAAACGCCATGTGTGGCATCACCTTACTGATCACTTCCTGCCAGCACATTGTGAGCAGAGATAGAGGGCTGCAAACTACAAGGAGATAAGTTATACAGAGAAAGGAGGATGCAGGCACCATGTCTGTGAGATGAACAGAGCTCACAGTGTAAGCAGTCCATCAGTCCGCTGTGTAATTATCTCATGCATCTCTGATCTGATCTCATCTCTGTCCTGATGTGGCCAAAGTGTTAGTACAATGTCAAATCATGAAATGTAACACACTGTACCCTGATAATGTAACCACATTGTCACCCCACAGAACAAATGGATAATAACAGTATTGTGTCTAGAAAGAAGAACTGTTCTATTGCCCATGGCAACCAACCAAGCTCAGCTTTCATTTCCCACAGCTGTTTTTGAAATGAGACTGATCTCCGATTGGGATCCATGAGCAGCTAAACAGTTTTACACTTTGACACTTCTGATAAATGTTTGTTCTTAAGTTGCGCTTGTATACATGTGGAAAACAGATCTATTATGTAATTGTAACTCAGATAACAATTTGTTTGTAAAATGTCAGTGCTGATTCACCACAGAGCGGTTTCTCCACCGATTTCCTCCCAGCACTATTCCATGCATAGCAGCGATGTATATTCCATTATACAGCAGAACTGTCTGATGAAGGTCAGTGATTGACTGAAACGTCACCTCTATATTTGGATATAAATTTTCACTCCGGCAAAGTCAAGCTCAGTGTGACATGGATTCCGTATTTTTTAATACTTATGGGACAGGGACTGTATCCAGACACCTGACTTCAAACAAAAAACTAGAGGTTGTGCTGGTACACTCCGATACAAAAAAAACATTTTTTGGTCCCTGTCAATTAGATTTAAAAAAATTTGGGGGTGACAGGGAACAAGAATTAACAGTCGGCCTGGGGACTAAGGCTACATTACCGGTTGAGCCTGCACGTTTCACTCCAACTGGATGCAGTGTTTATATACCGAGGCACTCTACATGCTGTGGTGGTAGCTCCAACAGCATCCATCTATTTGCTTCTAATAGCTTATTTTTAGAATGCATTCTTTAAAACAGATAATTAGCAGACCACAGAGCTATAAGGGGCTTCTGTGACCTAGACAAGAGCCGGGAGGCTCATTTGCATATTTCTAAAAGACTGTTTCTCAAAGCTAAGCTTTTGAAGCAAAAGAAGAATGGGTTCTGTTAGCAGAGGCACACAACCAGCATTAGGTGCTTGGTTTAGGAGTCACTGCATCCTGTGGCAGGTTTCCTTAAAGGAAATCTACTATCAAAATCAAGCATGATAAACCAGGGACACTTACTATAAATCCAGGCACTATGGCTGTGGTACTCTTCTTATATTTGTTATATATGGCACCTTCTTCCTTCTAAAGGGGTTCCTCGGGGGCGTTACCAAAACCCCTCTGTGCTACAGACTCACAGGCTGTTACAGTATGCAAGGAGCATTTCCCCCTCCCACTGTGTGCTGAAACTTACTCTCCTGCAGAGATTATAGCAAGGGGGGTGGGAGTGAAACAGCCCGTGAAACTGCAGCATATATATAGGTTCATTAGCATATATATTTTTATGTCCCCTTTTACCTATCATCATCCTCCTGCTCATCTTCCAGTGACCAAGAAGGCGCCGTAGGGTTCCAGGGACTTCTGCAGGAGAAGTGTCTGGGACTTCTGCAGGAGAAGTGTCTGGGACTTCTGCAGGAGAAGTGTCTGGGACTTCTGCAGGAGAAGCGTCTGGGGCTTCCACTGACCCCACATGGGTAGCCCCAGATAATTATACCCCTCAGGTCCCTGACTTTTTGGGCCATCCTGGCATTAACTTTGACACGACAGGGCTCAGAGCTGTGGACTTTTTTAAGCTTTTTTTTTGATGAGGAGCTGCTGAATGTTATTATATTTCAGACAAATCTCTACGCTGCACAGCATATTGCCCAAAACCCCACGTCCTTTTATGCACAACCCTACAGGTGGACCCCTGTCACTGCAGCAGAGATGCAAGTATTGGGGCATAATACTCCTTATGGGGATAGTAAAAAGGCCTTCAATCAGGGACTACTGGAGCACAGACATACTGTACCACACCCCCATGTTCCGCATGGCAATGAGCAGGATGCACTTTGAAGCCATCCATAAGTTTTTGCACTACACTGACAACACACAGTGCCCACCCAGAGGTGACCCCAGTTATGATCGTTTATTTAAGGTCAGGCACATATTAGATCATTTTAGTGCCAAGTTTGCCCAGGCATATACCCCCGCCAAACATGTGAGCATAGACGAGTTCCTGGTACAATTCAAAGGAAGACTTCAGTTCCGACAGTACCTGCCCAATAAGAGGGCAAGGTATGGTGTGAAGATGTATAAGCTGTGTGAAAGTTCATCAGGGTACACATACAAGTTTAGGATATATGAAGGGAAGGACTCCACTATAGTGCCCCCAGAATGCCCCCCCTTCCTGGGTGTTACAGGGAAGATAGTGTGGGATTTAGTGCACCCACTGCTGGACCAGGGCTACCACATCTACCTGGACAATTTCTACACCAGCACCACCCTGTTCAAGTGCCTCACTTCCAGAAATACTGCGGCATGCGGCACTGTACGCAGAAATCAGAGAGGTCTCCCTAAGTCGCTGCTTGGGCAAAAACTTAAAAGGCACGAAAGCAGGGCACTATGCAGCGACTCTGTATTGTGTGTTAAGTACAAGGACAAGAGAGAGGTCCTTGTATTAACCACAATACATGAGCACACCACCACCCCTGTCCCAGTACGAGGTGCCAGTACAGAAACCCCCAAGCCGGACTGTATTTTAGATTATAACAAATACATGGGAGGGGTGGACTTGTCTGACCAGGTGCTTCAGCCGTACAATGCCATCCGGAAGTCGAGGGTGTGGTACAAGAAGCTGGCCGTGCACATCATGCAGATGGCATTGTATAATGCTTATGTGCTGCATCGATATGCCGGCCAGAGGGGAACTTTCCTGGAATTTCAAGAGGTGGTAATAAAGTACTTTCTTTTTGGAGACCAGGAAGGGGGGAGTGCTAGCACATCTGAAAGGGAGGCCACATCACGTATTGTACCAGGGCAGCACTTTCCAGGAGTAGTTCCCCAAACAGCCAGCAAGGGAAGGTCACAAAAGAGGTGCAGGGTGTGCTCCAAAAATGGCATTCGGAAGGACACCATTCATCACTGTGAGACATGCCCAGAAAAAACAGGGTTATGTATTGCTTCCGAATTTATCATACATCCCTTGATTTTTAGAGTACCCTGTTGTTACCCTGACGCACAGCTTATACATCATGCCGCACCTTCCCTTCTAAGCCCTGCCATGTGCCCAGCCTGTAGATTACTGTCCCGTATGCTTTACTCGGGAAAACATGCATCATGATTTTTAGGGTGTTTGTCTCCCATGGCAGCAGCTGGGCACAAAATGACATAATAGATATTTTTTACTATGCACTATCCATTATGCACTTTATCAGGGGTCCACCTGTGGGGTTAAAATGCTAACAATACCCCTAGATTAATTCATGGAGGGGTGTAGTTTACAAAATAGGGTCAGTTCTTAGGGGTTTCTACTGTACTGGCCCCTATTGGCATCTACAAATCTTTCATGATGCCAAAAAGAAAAAAAAAAGTACAATGTCTGTGCTCCAACAAGTTATTCCCTTTTGAGCCCTGCCGTGTCACCATCCTACAGATTATTGCCTCCTATGGGGTATTGCCCTAACCGGGGTAACCTTTTGTCACTTCAATGGCATATTTGATAAATTGCAATACAATTGTTTCTCTGCACTACTCACTTTGTATTACATTTGAGCCAGCACCTTAGGGGTTAAAATGCTCATACAAGCCTACATACATTCTTTGAGGGGTGCCCTTTCCAAAATGGGTTCACTACTTGGGGGTTTCTATTGTACTGGTACCTCGGGGGTACCCCCCATTACCAATCTAGTGAAAACGAAGCTTGAAAACCTAAATTGTGCTTCTTTCTTCCTGACCCCTGCCGTGTGCCCAGCCTGTAAATTATTGGCACATGTGTGGTATTGCTGTACTCGGGACAAACCGCAGAATGATTTTTGCGGTGTTTGTCTAAAGTGGCATGGGTTGGGCACAGTATATGAGGCACTAAAATGACATTTTTGAGATAAAAACGCAATTTTTACTCTGCACCATTTACTTTGCTTTCAATTTTGACCAGCGTGTTGGGGGATAAAAAAAAAAAAAAAAAAAAAAAAAAAAAAAAAAAAAAAAAAAAAAATGGGGGTTTTCTATTGCACTTTTACTTCAGGGACTCTTGAATTACACTGTGGCACCACAAAATATTTGCAGCAAAATTGCCTTTCCAAATTCCCAGTATCGCTAACTCTGTTCTGGACATCGCTGTGCGGAGAAACAGCACTTGACATCCACATGTCTGGTATTGCCGTACTCGGAAGAAGCAGGGCAAGAAATTAGGAATATATATTTACCGCAAATTCCTTCTGAATGTATCCATTTTAGGGCTAAATTAGAAATATTGAAATCAAAAATTGAAATTTCAAAATTTCCAATCCAGTTTCGTTTGCTTCCGGAAAAATAATTAAAGGGTTAACAGACTTCTTAAATGCTGATTTGAATAGGTTGAGATGTTAGGTTCATAAAATGGTGTTACTTGTGGGGGTATATAGTACAGAAGCTTTTATAGGGCACTTCCAAACTGAATTGATCACCAAAAAGTTTGCATTTTTCAAATTTCAAGAAGATCTGAGAAGTTGCTACTAAAACTTGAAACCTTCTCACATCCATAAAAATAATGGAAACGTAAAACAAATAATGGAAATAAAAAGAAGACCAATGGCAAAAGGTTTCTATCAAAAAAAATTTGTGGTATCACTTTTTGCCTAAAAAGTATAACATTTGAAACTTTGAAAAATAGTCATTTTTTTCAAATTTGTCCTAAATTTTTGAATCTTTACCCCCCAAAAAAGGAACGGATCACCGAAATGACACTACTAACATAAACTACAATGTCTCACGAGAAAACAGTCTCAAAATCACAGAGATATCTTAAAGCGTTGAAAAGTTATTACCACAGGAAGAGACACTGGTCAAATTTTTTAAAAAAGTACCGAGCCTTAACGTACAAACAGGCTGCGTCCTTAAGGGGTTAAACAACATATGTGTTCTGCATCAGTGTAACTATAACATTCTCAAGGTATGTTTGGTTCATAATGCATGAAATCAAATGGTAGATTTTTGCTAAATAAAGAAGAAACTGCCAGATAGGACTCATGACGATGAATATGGACAAAAAAGGGAAAGTAAGGGTAAATATATAACATTAACCTCGTCCCGACATTTGACGTAATAATACTGCATGGCGGCAGGTGCGTTCCCGTAATTTGCAGTATTATTACGTCATGCTTCTGGTACCGGCTCCTGAACTTGCCAAATATGTATTCAAAATTTTTTCATTAAATCGCTTCACAAAAATGTTCTAAAAAGTGATCAAAAAAAGTTATGTACGCCAAAATGGTATCACTGAAAAGGACTACTCAATACGTAAAAAATAAGCCCTAAACCAGCTCTGTCAACCAAAAAATATTAGCGTTATATCTAAGTAAAGATGGCGATACAAAAATAAATTAGATTTTCTCTGTATTAGTTTTTCTTCAGTAAAATTGTAAAAATATATAAAAAACTATATAAATGAGGTATCACCATAACCGTAGTGATCCATAGAATAAAGATAATATGTTATTTTTATGGTACGTGAAGGGCCCCAAAAAAATACAAGAAGAAAGGAAAACAAAATTTACAATTCTTTTTCCTGAATACATTTAAGAGTTAATAAAATCTCATCAATGAGCTAATGACCCATTTAAAGGGGTTATCCAGGTTTTAAAAATTACTGAGGGCAGTGCTGGGGCGGGCAATTTAAACATAATAAACATGTACTCACCTCGTCCGGCGCTGCTGATGTCCCGCGCCGCGGCCGGTCTTCTCTGTGCGCCGGTTTCATTACAAGGGCGCACAGGGAGCTTCCGGCCGGCCGGAAGCTCCCATCCGACACCATCTCCCAGCGCTTACAACGCTGAGAGATAGGGACGGATGGGAGGACCCGGCCACATCGCGGAGCGGAAGCTCCCTGTGCGCGGCTTCGGTGCCCCTGTAAACAAACAGGGGCACGGATCGAAGGGACCGCGGCGTGGGACATCGGCGGCGCCGGAGGAGGTAAGTGGATGTTTATTATTTTTAAATAGCCCTCCCCAGCCTGGCCCTCACTAGTTTTTAAAACCTGGATAACCCCTTTAAATGAAGTATTTGTAAAGTGTATCTAATGTCGCAAAAAATAAGCCCTTATTTGCCCAAAATTTCCCCCCAAAAAAAGATTGTATAGCCAACAAAATGGGACAATTCATAATCTGCTCTGAATGGCGCAGCTCCCTTTGATGCCCTGGCGTGTGCCCATACAGCAGGTTACCACCACATATGGGGGATTGTTACACTCAGGAGAATTTGGGTATCAAGCTTTGTGGACCGTTGTGGTATTTTATCCACTGAGAATTTGTAAATTTTTTGAAAAACACATTCATTTAGCAAAAAAAATGTGAATTTCAAAATTGCATCCGATTTTTGTTTTGTCCCCTGTAAAATAATTAAAGGGTTAACAAACTTCACGAAAGTTGTTTTACATACATTAAGGGGTGTAGTTTTTATAATGGGGTAATTTATGGGGTTTTACTTTTATTTAGACCTCTTAAAGTGACTTGAAATCTAAGCAGCTCCAGCAAAAGCGTGATTTTGTGTTTTTTAATGAAAATGTGAGAAATCGTACATAAAGTTCAAAGCCCCATAACATTTTACAAAAATGAGAGGATGCATAAAAAACCATGGAGACATAAAGCAGACATTCAGTTAATGTTAGTTATCAAGTTTTTTTTGCGGTTATGACTACGTATGGAAAAAGTAGAACATTTTCAATTTCAAAAATTCAGACTTTTTCCAAATTTTCACCAAATATCTGTTTTTTTCATAAATAAATGCAACGCATACCACCAAAATTTTTCAACTAACATCAAGTACAAAGTGTCACGAAAAAACAATTTCAAAATCACTTGGATATGTTAAAGCGTTCCAAAGTTATAACCACTTATAGTCACAAAGGGTAGATTTGGAAAAATGGGTCGTGTCAGGAAGGTGAAAAGTGGCTTCGGCATTAAGGGGTTAATACTAATAATCTTAATTTATAACCCCATCAAATTCCGTAGTGCTTCACAAATCATAGGGGACATATACATATATAATATTACATTACGGAGTACAAATGGTGATATGGAAATATAGAAGTGAGGCCCTGCTCGCAAGAGCTTACAGTCTATGGGGATGATGGGATGACACAAGAGGTAAAGACCTAGTATAATGGTCCAGCCATTCTTTATAAGGGAACAGAATAAAAGAAATTAATAAATAAAAATTCTGCTGTTTGAACCAGCACATTAGACCTACGCATGGAGAAGACATAATGTAGCAATAACATAAGTATCAGGGATAAACCAGACAACCTTATAGATGATGGGATGGAATACTTAGAAGCTCTTTTGGGTAGTAGTTTGTCGCTGTAGCTAACACTTTTTTTCATATCCTGTTTGTGAACTAATAATGAACGGTCATTATTAGAGGTCTGTGGTAACAATGCAGAAAGTGATAGGAGATGGTGACACGCATCACATTAATAATTGCACAAATTATAGGAACATAAAATTGATAAAGACCAAGGAGGCTTCCACGTATCATTCAATATAATTCCATATCAGGCAACTGCTATAAACACGGAGAAGACGCTACATGTGATTTTATACTGCGATCACCAGCTCTAAAGCATTTGCCTCTAGTGACCCCCCTCCAGCAGTGTGACACTATACAATAAGCCCTCCATGGCGATACAATCCCCACAGCTCCAGCGGAGTCCACACTCCTCCACCTCGCACTTCAGTCTATCGCTGGGTGATCGGTTATACTTTGCAGAAGCCAAATAACCAGCCAAATAACCCACGTTTGACCACTTGGTGGCGCCTGTGTACCTGTGACTATCACAATGTTGTGGTGCTGTATGCCAAGGGTGTTCGTCTCTATGGCACAACATGCTGGGCACTGAAAGAACATATTTGTTGACAAATATACAATTTGCACTTTGTACCAAGACTGGAGTGAATTTGCAACTTTTTAAAGTCACAATTTTCTGTCTACCACACCTTGATCGATAAATCTGTCATAAATTGGCTAAAGTGAAAAGTAGAGTAGGTTGGCAAATGTTGCGTAAAGTTTCATGGCATGATTTATATGGAAACATACATAAGACTTTATTGGTGTTTGAACCTGTTCTGGCTGCATGATGTATGATTACTTGCAGATAGCGCTCCATGCCGTAATACTGTGTCATGGAGCAGATTCAGCTCATCATCGGAGCTGAACTTACATCGAGAATTTGCAGTGTAGCACCCACAGTCCAGATGAGCTCCGATTATGGGTGTTAACCTGATAAATGATCCGGTCAGTGCAAACGCAGCATTTAAATGGACTTCTGTGGGTCATTGATATGGTAACCCTGTGTTCCGATCAGGACTGCAGGGTTGTCCACAGGCAGTGCCTGTAAGATACTATTTGTGACAGGATCTTACAGTCATAGTTCCAGCCTATGCATGTGCTGACTTAGCTAATATTACAGGGTATTATCATGACATGGGCCATGAACAAGCAATCCAGTGATTGCTTTTCCCTTTCCATGGTGGAACTTTTGTCATCAAAAATAGGCCTAATAAACTACTACCATAATGTTATCCAGCAGCTGGACAGCTTCTAGATCATGTTAGTTTCATGGCCCAGCTTCGTGGCATCATCCAGAAAATCAACTTTAAAGTGAGATGCTAACTGGTTGTATAAAGTCAGGGAGGCGGAGAGAGTTTAACACTGAAGTCAAGCTTCCCTGCCTCTAAACACCTCCACCTCTGTGATTGACATCATGCTCCAGACTTCAGGAGATCTAGTAAGTGATGTCCTTGAATGCAGGACTATCAATTACAGTAAATGTGGCGTTCTAAGGCAGGGAGATCTTGACTTTATAAAACCAAGTAACATCTCAGCAAGGGAAACGGTGGATCCAGCAACCAGGCAGGTATAAAGGCGAGACAATGGTAAAATAAAACTTCACATTTATTTCACCTTCTTAAAAAAAGGTACCATGACAGAGGAGAGACTGACGCGTTTCGAACTATAACAAGTTCTTAATCATAGACTATAATTTCTTTTTTAAGAAGATGAAATAATTGTGAAGTTTTATTTTACCATTGTCTCGCCTTTATACCTGCCTGGTTGTGCTGGATCCACCGTTTCCCTTGCTGCATTTGTTCCTACTCTGCTCAGTTGTCCGTGCACCGACTCTCTACCGTGTGTCTACTATATGGGTTGAGCTGAAAAAAAAACTTTTTTTTCTTCTTTTCAAGTAACATCTCACATTCAAAGTTGATTTTCTGGATGATGCCACCACACCAGGCCATGAAAGAAACATTAGTAGTAGCTTATCAGCTGCTTGAATACATATGATAGCGGTTTGTTAGGCCAATTTCTAATGAACAGGTTCCTAACACCTTGCCGACGAGGACGAACATATATCGTCCTCGCGCGGCAAGGGGTGTATGGAGAGAACTATGGAGGCTGAGCTCTTCCATACACAGCGGGTGAACGGCATATAGAAAACAGCCAAACACCCCCGCCTGTCAACTGCCGCGGTCGGTGCTGGCACCGATCGTGGCAGTTTAACCTGTAGTGCCATGGTTGAACCCAAACACGGCACATAAACATACGTTATATGGACGCCGCCATCTTGGATTGACGATCGCGCCCCTGGAGATAACGGAGTGGTGGCGATCGGTTGCTGTGGCAGCATAGAGCTAGAGTCTCATTGAGACTCGTAGGCTTCCATGTGCAATGATTATAGTAGCCAGCAGAGGCAGGCTATAAAAATCATTGTAAAATGTATATACTGCAATATAGTAGTATTGCAGTATATAGTATTAGCAATCGGACACCTGCAGGGTTAAAGATCCCTGGAGGATCTTAAATAATGGTAAAAAAAAAAAAAATATAAAAAACATATGAAAAATTGTTAAAAAAGTAAAAGTTTAAATCACCCCCTTTCCTAGAACTGATTAAAATATAAATAAACAGTAAAAATCATAAACACATTAGGTATCATCAGTCCCAAAATGTCTGACTATCAAAAATATTAGCAAAATTTTTCCGGCGTTAACCCGTAACGGAATTGGCGCCCAAAGTCAAAAATGCTAATTTTTTTGCCCATTTTGAAAATATAAACAATTCTATTTAAAAATGATCAAAATGCCATACAGTCCTCAAAATGTTAGCATTAAAAAAGTCATCAAAAGTCGCAAAAAATGACACACACCCACGCTCCGTGCACTGAAAGATGAAAAAGTTATTAGTGCCAGAACATGGCAACAAAATGAAGAATTTTTTTTTTTGACAGAAGGTTTTCATTTTTTTTAAATGTATGAAAACATTATAAAACCTGTACAAATTGTGTATTCTCGTGATCATACCGAACCAAAGAATAAAATAGACATGGGATGTGGGGCGCAACACGAAGTGGCCGCAAAACAAAGTAAGTACAAGTTTATATTTGTGCAGTTTATTTATATTTTCTTATTCTTGGGACAACCCCTTTGGGGGATTTACCTGTGTATAGAGATGGCAGCTGATGACTGGTTCAAGCAGAAGTTTTATTTATTAACATTATTTATATGTTCCCTCTCATAAATAATGGTGACCATTATACAAGTTCTTATACCTCTTGTGTCACCCTTCAAAACCCATAGGCTGTAAGCTCCTGTATCCCCCTTCATCCTCATAGACGTAAGCTCTTGTGTCACCACTCATCTCTCATAGAATGTAAGCCTCTGTGTCTATGAATGATAGCGCTATATAAAGATATGTTATAGACTATTATCTGTGCTCTGCGCATTATGTATACTACCCCTATAGGCCAGTGCAGAGGTGGTCCAGTATACCATACGTGCATTACCACATCACTACTCTGCTTGCAGGCAGCCTCCACACGGGCCCTTCTGTTGACACATCTATACAGTCAGTGATTGAGCGGTCTCTCCCCTGCTCCGGTTTGTAGCGCATTCAGTAGGGCCGCCTGGTTGTCTGCCGCGCTGCCACAGGAAGGCGCCCTCCTAGCTCAGTGACAATGAAAGCTATCGTTACAAAGACTAGGTACAGGAAGGGTTCTGCACATTGGTGGATACGAGCTCCGCAGCCAGTGGTCCGGAGTTTGGCGCCGTATGTAGTTCGGAGTGTTGTGGCTCCATGAACCCGGTATCGCAGTGTGGGTTCCGCTGCTATGGTGCAGGAGTGCTGGGCGTGAGCAGGTACGAGAGCCCGTGCTGTACTGTGTGGACCCCGGGTCACTGCGCTGCCAGCCTGCCACTGGGGCCATTGCTGAGGACTCCTCTCCCAGTGCTGTGTATTACTGTGTGAGAGTGTAATGTCCCAGGCATTCCAGTACCCATTGTGTAAATGATCGGCTCTACACCTGTAGTAGAGGGCCACTTATTAAAGGCAATTCCACTTTGTGGAATTGTAGTCTGAGCCATTGCCCAGTACTGGGTATTATTGTGAGAAGAGGTCCCCCATCCTATTCATTGAGGGTCCTGCATTCAGTAACTGTGGAGGGTCACGTTTAGGGTTTCCCATATGATGTTTTTGTTGCATTTTTAAAGCATGAAAATGAGTAGAAATAATGAAACCCAGGCACGCTTGGGCCAAGGAAGCTCCCTTTGATGTGTTTTAAAACGCCATGTATGAACAAGCTTTCGGGGGGGAAAAAGGTGTCGTATTTTGCAGAATTGTGTCTGAGGGGTTTGGCTTTCTGGGTGCTCTCTTTTATACAGATTCCCTCATAATCAGGTGGGATGTGGACATGGGATCCCACACGTGGTCCTGTATTAATGTATCCAGCACCTTGTGGTGACTGCTCTCAAATAAACACTCTTTTTTCTGTTAGTGCCAATCATATTTATCCATGATCATACAGATCAATGGCGATAAATACACCCATTATATGAAATAAAAGCAATGAAGGCCCCGTTGATTTTCAGGAGTAATAAATATGATTCAGTGGAATTTGACCTGTCATCTTGTCTTGATTTGCTTTTAGAGGGAGGGGGGGGGGGGTTTTGGTGTATTACATTGTATTATCTGCCTTGAATATCTGTTGCAGAATATATTACTCTTAAACGGTATTACACACTTGGTACAGAATGTTTACGCTTGAAATTTGAAAAATGTCTGTTTTAAAATTTCTGCTGTGAGTTTGCCAATGGATCACCTTCTTTCTCAATGAGTGTGTCCTCTATAGATTGCATGACCCCAGGCCTAAAAATATGTGATATTATATCACTCTGATCACTCTTATAATAGTGTCAAGGAAATACTGAGAAAGTTAAACCCAGGAAGGTGCCTGGGATGCCGTGCCCTGATATCTGAAGACATGGGTACAGCATCATAGGGACAGATGCGGTTGAGTGGGAATGCTGAAAAAAAATGAACAACATTCTGCTTATACAGAAAATATTATTCTTATACCATAATTAACATGGTGGATGGTTAAAATTTTATGTATTGTGTCGTTATGTAAACATATACTTTTTTTTTTTTCCCAATTCCTGTTCCAGTTTATTGGCAAACAAAAGGTGACAATAGACCCTTTTTTTGTCAATTTGATGAAAAAATCCAGAGAGATCACAGATTCTTCTATGAGGCCTAAGAGGTCAAAAGGCGATTTTTAAAATTCTGACCCCACACTACCCACATAGGTTGAGCTGAGATATTGCAGAAACATATCTTGGTATAAGCAATTAATCTGGCAATGTTGTTATAAAATCGATTCTTATATAATGCTACCACCCATCGCACTTCCTTGTGCGCGAACACAGGCGCTATGTATTAAGCATAATAGGGCAGCACGTCTATTAAAAGAGAACCTGTACCGTGGTTTTAAAACATATTAAGTTGCGGGCAGGTTTCACCATAGAGCCTTATAGGCATAATGCAACCTTCTTCATCTAATAAAATCTCTGCTCGAAAAAAGGAAAAATTGAACATTGATCCCAGGCAGGAAGTCTAGCGGGAGTCAAGGTGGCGTGTATAATATGAGCGAGTCTGAGTCTTGCTTCCACTACTTTTCTAATCATCCGGCTGTCAGTTGTATATCACCAAAGAAAAGGGATTTTCAGACCCAGTATCACTTACTTTATCCAGAGCTAAAGAAGCAAATAAGGTCAAAAATATATAGTTCTAAGAAACTCAGATTGTCCCGTAGAAGGTCAAGAAATCTATTTAAGATACCTTCCCTTTTAAAACTGTGAACCATAGAAACATGTGGAAAAATTCTTAGCATTTTTTGTGTCCTCAAAATGGACATTAGTTTTTCTTTCATCTATTTTTGGAGAGGAAAGTGACTACTCAGAAGAAGTTGCCGTGTCCCATAGTAGTACCGCTTATATCATGTTAATGTGCTGTTGTGGGGGAGGACTAGAAAAGTATGAGGCCGCACCTCGGTTCCTCGGTTTACCTTCCCACCCTGCCCACAAATGAATGCTTAGTGCTGGGGCGACCGCATCCTAAGCCTGTCAATCTAAGAAACTAGGTTATTTATTGCGCACCTTACCCTTAACCTTGTGATGTCATATTTGTCTTTGTCCCACCCAATTTTCTAGTTATTCTTGTTGTTATATCATTTCATCATATGATATATATTTAGGCTTTAAAAAACGCACGAATTCTGCAGAAAGTCTCGTGATGTAGTGCCTCTGCGAAAATGCAGTGGCGGGTAAATCATACAAACATGCGCCGTTGTCATATAATTCTACACACTTTGCAAGCCATTGAACCCAAAATTGAAAAACTTTTTAAGGATTTTGGGTAAGATGTCTGATATGGTTGTATATTGGACATTAGCCCCATATACGCTAATGATAAAGATCTACTTTGTCTTTATTTTTTATAGGAAATACAAAGCGTTTCAGTCTGATGAATTCTCCACTTAATGATGAAAAGGAAGCTCTCCGCGTAAAAGAGAGAGACAAATCTCTTTACATATTGACCCATTCAGGGGGCGGCTTTAAACCATCTCCAAAAGGTTGTCAGCTTGCAGAATTTCTCTATTTAATATTTTTTTTATATACCTATACTGATCGTTTATGTATTCTGTATATTACCTCCTCTGTGAATAACAATTGTTCCTTCAGCTTGGTTGTAGATCGTGGGACCCATGTGTAATCGGCATGAGACACCAAAGAGGTGTTCCCAAGAGCTGAAACCCCGTCTTTAAATGGACAAGGGCAGATATACCAATTCTTGCACAAGCCTTGACAAAGAAACCAAGGGGTCAGTGTTGTATTAGAAGTATCTAAGCTTTCGGGTTTAATGTTTGTGTTTCTATAGGTATGTAGTATCTGTTAGGAATGTGTGTAAATTTATAATTTTTTTTTAGGGAAAAGTGCATCAGGTTGTGGCAGTTGATGGGTGGTGGTGTGTACAGGGAATCTGAATGTTTAAGTCACCCACCTAGTTGCTGGTGCTGAAGTGGCAGCAAAAAGTATTCTCTGTGCAGCTCGCCTAAAAAAACCCATTTCTTCTGCCCTGTGGGTGACAACCTTATGGGAGAGGTAGACAACAGAGGAAGGGCTAAGAAATGACTTTTGTAGTTCCTGCACTGCTGTCATTTTGTTGTTCTTAAATTGTCTTTAATTTTCTTTAACCTTCAAGGTTAATAGCACACAGATGTTGATATGAAGGCAAAATTTATGTCCCATCTTCTTGGTATGTACATCTGTTGTGGACTGGATTGAGCAGTCTGGATAGAAAGGAGGTTCAGAGGTTTCTACTCTTGCATGGGGGCAGTTCTACTGGGCAGTTGAAGATGATGAATGAGTCGACACATCTTATTGTGCAAGAGGCCTAAAGGTAAATCCTACTTGCTGTTGAACAAATCTGGGGGGGGTGGGGGCAGATGTACGATTAACTTTATACTCGAGGTAAAGCCGATGGCCCTAATTTTCCCACCAAAAACCCCGTCACCCTCCTCTTTTTACCTCGCGTATTAAGCGCGTTATTGTGCCTTTTTTTGGGCTGCTGCACCCCTCGCTCTACTTGATTTTTTAAGAAGATGAAATAAATGTGAAGTTTTATTTTACCACTGTCTCGCCTTTATACATGCCTGGTTGCTGGATCCACCGTTTCCCTTGCTGCATTTGTTCCTTACTCGGCTCAGTCTGTCCGTGCACCGACTCTCTACCCGTGTCTACTATATCGGGTGAGCTGAAAAAAACTTTTTTTTTCTTCTTTTCAAGTAACATCTCACTTCAAAGTTGATTTTCTGGATGATGCCACCACACCAGCCCATGAAAGAAACATTATTTAGTAGCTTATCAGCTGCTTGACTACATACTGATAGCGGTTTGTTAGGCCAATTTATAATGACAGGTTCCCTTTAAAAATACTGTAAAAAACCCACTGCGAAAGCACCAAAGCACCTGATACAGCGATGGGACAGTTTTGGGGTGGTCGGAAGTTCTTAGAGCTGAGTAAACAAACAGGGGCACAACACGAAGTGGCCGCAAAACAAAGTAAGTACAAGTTTATATTTTGTGCAAGTTTATTTATATTTTCTTATTCTTGGACAACCCCTTTGAGGGACTTTCACCTTTGTATATAAGATGGCGGCTGATGACTGGTTCAAGCAGAAGTTTTATTTATTACATTATTTTATACTGTTCCCTCATAAATAATGGCTGGACCATTATACAAGTTCTTATACCTCTTGTGTCACCCCTTCATCCCCATAGGACTGTAAGCTCTTGTGTCACTCCCTTCATCCTCATAGACTGTAAGCTCTTGTGTCACTCCCTTCATCCTCATAGACTGTAAGCTCTTGTGTCATCCCTTCATCCCCATAGGACTGTAAGATCTTGTATCATCCCCTCATCCTCATAGACTGTAAGCTCCTGTGTCACTCCCTTCATCCGCATAGACTGTAAGCTCTTGATGTGATATGATATGATAGCGCTATATAAAGATTATTGTTATAGATTATTATCAAAAAAACTTTTTTTTTCTTCTTTTCAAGTAACATCTCACTTCAAAGTTGATTTTCTGGATGATGCCACCACACCAGGCCATGAAAGACACATTATTTAGTAGCTTATCAGCTGCTTGACTACATACTGATAGCGGTTTGTTAGGCCAATTTCTAATGACAGGTTCCCTTTAACACCTTGCCGACCGAGGACGAACTATATCGTCCTCGCGCGGCAAGGGGTGTATGGAGAGAACTCATGAGCTGAGCTCTCTCCATACACAGCGGGTAACGGCTATATAAAACAGCCAACACCCGCCTGTCACTGCCGCGGTCGGTGCTGGCACCGATCGTGGCAGTTAACCTGTTAAGTGCCATGGTTGAACCCAACCACGGCACATAACATACCGTTATATGGACGCCGCCATCTTGGATGGACGATCGCCGCCCCCTGGAATGTCATCGGAGGGTGGCGATCGGTTGCTGTGGCAGCCTAGAGCTAGAGTCTCATTGAGACTCGTAGGCTTCCATGTGCAATGATTTATAGTAGCCAGCAGAGGGCAGGCTATTAAAAATCATTGTAAAATTGCTATATACTGCAATATAGTAGTATTGCAGTATATAGTATTAGCAATCGGACCCTGCAGGGTTAAATTACCCTGGAGGATCTTAAATAATGGTAAAAAAAAAAAAATAATAAAAAACATATGAAAAAATTGTAAAAAAAGTAAAAGTTTAAATCACCCCCCTTTCCCTAGAACTGATATAAATATAAATAAACAGTAAAAATCATAAACACATTAGGTATCATCACGTCCCAAAATGTCTGATCTATCAAAATATATTAGCAAATTTTTCCGGCGTTTAACCCCGTAACGGAAATTGGCGCCCAAAGTCAAAAATGCTAATTTTTTGCCATTTTGAAAAATATAAAAATTCTATAAAAAGTGATCAAAATGCCATACAGTCCTCAAAATGTTAGCATTAAAAAAGTCATCAAAAGTCGCAAAAAATGACACCACCCACAGCTCCGTGCACTGAAGTATGAAAAAGTTATTAGTGCCAGAACATGGCAAAATGAAGAATTTTTTTTTTTTGTACAGAAGGTTTTCATTTTTTTTAAATGTATGAAAACATTATAAAACCTGTACAAATTTGGTATTCTCGTGATCATACCGAACCAAAGAATAAAATAGACATGTGATGTGGGGCGCAACACGAAGTGGCCGCAAAACAAAGTAAGTACAAGTTTATATTTTGTGCAAGTTTATTTATATTTTCTTATTCTTGGACAACCCCTTTGGGGGACTTTCACCTGTGTATATGAGATGGCAGCTGATGACTGGTTCAAGCAGAAGTTTTATTTATTACATTATTTTATACTGTTCCCTCATAAATAATGGCTGGACCATTATACAAGTTCTTATACCTCTTGTGTCACCCCTTCAACCCCATAGGACTGTAAGCTCCTGTATCACCCCTTCATCCTCATAGACTGTAAGCTCTTGTGTCACCCCTCATCCTCATAGACTGTAAGCTCTTGTGTCTATGATATGATAGCGCTATATAAAGATTATTGTTATAGATTATTATCTGTGCTCTGCTGCATTATGTATACTGCCCCCTATAGCCAGTGCAGAGGTTGTCCCAGTAGTACCATACATGCCATTCCACATCACTACTCTGCTTGCAGGCAGCCTCCACACGTCCCTTCTGTTTGCACATCTGTACAGTCAGTGATTGACGCGGGTCCTCCCCTGCTCCGTTTTGTAGCGCATTCAGTAGGGCCGCCTGGTGTCTGCCCGCGCATGCTCACAGGAAGGCGCATCCTAGCTCAGTGACCAATGAAAGCTCTCGTTACAAAGCCTATGTACAGGAAGGGCTTCTGCCATTGGTGGATACGAGCTCCGCAGCCAGTGGTCCGGAGTTTGGCGGGTCTGTAGTTCGGAGTGTTGTGGCTCCTGCACCCGGTATCCGCAGTGTGGGGTTCCGCTGCTCGGTGCAGGAGTGCTGGGCGCTGAGCAGGTACGAGAGCCCGTGCTGTACTGTGTGACCCCCGTGTCACTGCGCTGCCAGCCCTGCACTGGGGCCATTGCTGCTGGACTCCTCTCCCCAGTGCTGTGTCTATACTGTGTGAGAGTGTAATGTCCCAGGCATCCTGTACCCATTGTGTAAATGATCGGGCTCTACACCTGTAGTGAGGGGCCACTTTATTAAAGGAATATTCCACTTTTGTGGAATTGTAGTCTGAGCCATTGCCCAGTACTGGGTCTTATTGTGGAAGAGGTCCCCATCCTATTCATTGAGGTGTCCTGCATTCAGTAAATGTGGAGGTCACGTTTAGGGTTCCCATATGATGTTTTTGTTGCATTTTTAAACGCATAGAAAAATGAAGTAGAAATAATGAAACCCATGCACGCTTCGGCCAAGGAAGCTCCCTTTTGATGTGTTTAAAACGCCATGTATGAACAAGCTTTCGGGGGGAAAAAGGCTGTCTATATTTTGCAGAATTGTGTCTGCAGGGGTTTGGCTTCCTGTTGCTTCTCTTTTATACAGATTCCCTCTAATCAGTGGGATGTGGACATGGGATCCCACACGTGGTCCTGTATTAATGTATCCAGCACCTTGTGGTTGACTGCTCTCATAATAACACATCTTTATTTCTGTAGTGCCATCATATTTATCCCATGATCATACAGATCATGGGATAAATACACACATTATATGAAATAAAAGCAATGAAGGCCCCGTTGATTTTCAGGAGTAATAAATATGACTTCAGTGGAATCTTGACCTGTCATCTTGTCTTGATTTGCTTTTAGATGGGGGAGGGTTATTACATTGTATTATCTGCCTTGAATATCTGTTGCAGAATATATTACTCTTATAACGGTATTACACACTTGGTACAGAATGTTTACGCTTGAAATTTGAAAATGTCTGTTTAAAATTTCTGCTGTGAGTTTGCAATGGATCACTTCTTTCTCAATGAGTGTGTCCTCTATAGAATTTGCTGACCCCAGGCCTAAAATATGTGATATTATATCACTCTGCATCACTCTTATAATAGTTGTCAAGGAACATACTGAGAAATTCTAACCCAGGAAGGTGCCCTGGATGCCGATGCCCTGATATCTGAAGACAAGGGTACAGCATCATAGGACAGTATGCTGTGTGACTGCTGAAAAAAAAATGAACAACATCTGCTTTATACAGTAAAATATTTATCTGTTATAACCATAATATAACATGGTGGAATTTAAAATTTTAATGTATTGTGTCGTTGTAAACATATACTTTTTTTTTTTTTTCCCAATTCTGTTCCAGTTTATTATGGCAAAAGGTGACAATGACCCGTTTTTTGTCAAATTTGTGAAAACTCCAGAGAATACAGATTTCTTCTATGAGGCCCATGAGGTAAAGCGATCTTAAAATTCTGACCCATACATACCCGCACATAGGTGTAGCTGAGATATTGCAGAAACATATCTTGGTTAAGCACATAATCTGGCAATTTTGTTATAAAATCGATTCTTATATAATGCTTACCACCCATTCTGCACTTCCTTGTGCGTCACACAGGCGCTTATGCATTAGCATAATAGGGCAGGCACGTCTTAAAAGGAACCTGTCACCGTGGTTTTAAAACATTAAGTTGCGGGCAGGTTCCCATAGAGCCCTTATAGCATAATGGCAACCTTTCTTCATCTAATAAAATTTCTGCTCCGAAAAGGAAAAAATGAACATTGATTCCCAGGCAGAGAGTCTAGCGAGTGAAGGTGGGCGTATACATATGAGCGAGTCTGAGTCTTGCTTACACCTACTTTCCCTACATCATCCGGCTGTCAGCTGAATTATCACACAAAAGAACAAGGGATTTTCAGACTCAGTCATCACTACTTTACTCCAGAGCAGAAAGCAAATAAGGTCAAAAATATATAGTTTCTAAGAAACTCCAGATTTGTCCCGAGTGTTCAAGAAATCTATTTAAGATACCTTTCCCTTAAAACTGTCTGACCATCACTACAGCTGGAAAAATCTCTTCACTTTCTTTTGTCCCTATAAATTGGACATTAGTTTTTCTTTCGATCTATTTTTGGGAGGAAAATGCTCTCAGCAGTTGTCCCTAGTTAGTACCCTTATATCCTGTCATGTGCTGTTGTGGGGGAGCTAGGAAAAGTATGAGGCCACCTCGGTCTCCTCGGTTTACCTTCCCACCCCTGCCCACAATGAATGCTTGATTGCTGGTGGGACCGCATCCTAAGCCTGTCATCTAAGAACTAGGTACGTTTCTGCCGCCCTTACCCTTCCCTTGTATTGTCATATTTGTCTTTGTCCCCACTCCAATTTTCTAGTTATTCTTGTTGTTATATCATTTTCATCATATGATATATATTTTATGCTAAAACGCACTATTGCTGCAGAAGTCTCTTGATGTATGCCTCTGCGAAAATGCAGTGGCGGGTCACTCATACAAACATGCGCCGTTGTTTCATATAATTCCTCACACTTTGCAAGCCATTGAACCACAAAATTTGAACAAACTTTTTAGATTTTGGGTAAGATGTCTGACTATTGGTTGTATATTGGACATAGCCCCATATACGCTAATGCTATCCTATCTACTTTGTCTTTATTTTTATAGGAAATCAAAGCGTTTCAGTCTGATGAATATCTCCACTTAATTGATGAAAAGGAAGCTCTCAGCGTAAAAGAGAGAGACAAATCTCTTTACATATGTGACCCATTCAGTGGGGCTGCTTTCAACCATCTCAAAAAGGTTTGTCAGCTTGCATGACTTTCTCTATTTAATATTTTTTTTTATATACATATACTGATAGTTTTATGTATTTCTGTATATTACCTCCTCTGTGAATAACAATTGTTCCTTCAGCTTGGTTGTAGGATCGTTGGACCCCATGTTGTTATATTCTGCATGAGACACCAAAGATGTGTTCCCAGAGCTGAATACCCCGTCTTTAACATGGCAATGGCAGATATTACAATTTCTTGCACAAGCCTTGACAAAGAAACCAGGGTCAGTGTTGTTATTAGAAGTATCTAAGCTTTCTTGGTTTATATGTTTTGTGTTTCTATAGGTCTTGTTATGTATCTTTTTAGAATGTGTGTAAATTTATTAATTTTTTTTTTTTAGGAAGAAGTGCATCAGTTTGTGCAGTTGATGGGTGGTTGTGTGTACAGGGATCTGAATGTTTCAGTCACCCACCTAGTTGCTGGTGAAGTTGGCAGCAAAAAGTATCTCGTTGCAGCTAGCCTAAAAAAACCCATTCTTCTGCCCTCATGGGTGAAAACCTTATGGGAGAGGTCGCAACAGAGGTAAGGGCTAAGACATGACTTTTGTATTTCCTGCACTGCTGTCACTCTTTTGTTTTGTTCTTAACATTGTCTTTAATTTTCTTTAACCTTCAAGGATAATAAGCCACACAGATGTTGATATGGAGGAACATTTATGTCCCATCTTCCTTGGTTGTACCATCTGTGTGACTGGATTGAGCAGTCTGGATAGAAAGGAGGTTCAGAGGCTTTCTACTCTGCATGGGGGCCAGTATACTGGGCAGTTGAAGATGAATGAGTCTACACATCTTATTGTGCAAGAGGCTAAAGGTAAATCCTACTTGCTGTTGAACAAATCTGGGGGGGGGGGGGCGGGTTGAGGGGGGGGGCAGATTTACTATTACCGTATATACCGTATATATATACACAAAAACCTGGTAAAACCTATATATTTTTTTACTCGAGTATAAGCCGAGTTTATTTGTGCATTTTTTGTGCTGAAAAACTAGACTTATACTCGTGTATATAAGGTAATTTCTAAAAGTTGCAGGCGAACTATATGCCAGATGCAATCTTATTCTGAAAATGGCTATTCATCATTTATTGCTATTTTGTTTGCATGTATTATATAGTTCTATGTATCTTTTATTAAACTTAATGGAACTATAAAAGTAACAGGCTCAAACTGCATCAGATTTATCCCTGGCTGAATCAATTTTACAGTTAAGAACTGTTCTCTGGCCAAAAGATCTGTATGATGCAAGGACTACCTTCTCCTTTACTTTGCTGGTCTATAAGAACTGATAAGCACACAGTCAAGTTTCCATGATTTTTCATGTTACTGACCTAAGAAACTTGGGTCAAACTTTGCATCTCCCTTTTAGTCGCTTTGTTTGCACCAGAGAAATGTGACAAAGTTTTGCTTATATGCATAATTTTTGGTTTGTTAGGTCATATCCATTGTAAAGTAAAAATACCATCAAAATCACACATGATAAATAATAAGGCGACTCTAGTGGAATATTGGGACCAATAGTGCATGCTGCGATTTCCAAATGACAAATGTTAATTGCCCTCCCCATTTTTCTACATCCAGTGTACTTGGTTGTTTGAGTGATTGAGTCACAAACAATTATATCTCACAGGAAGTGTCTAAACCTTTTTATGTGCATTTATTATTTAGAGTTGAATGTAGGAAATCAGTTTTGTAATAACATCAATAGAATTTTTTTTTTTGTTAGGTCAAAAGTACGAGTGTGCTAGAAAATGGAATGTGCATTGTGTTTCAATCCAATGGTTCTTTGACAGTATTGAGAAAGGCTTTTGTCAGGATGAGAGCATGTACAAGATGGAGCCTACGTTATCAACTAAGACAATGCCAGAGACCTCCACTCCAACAAGCGGCAACAACAAAATAGACAGTAAGTACTCTGACCGATCAAGCATCTGGAACTCAAAGGTTACGTTTATTCTTGTATTTTAGACATTGGGGGGGTTGTATGTGAAAAACAGAAAAGCTTAATGTGACTACTAAATATCTCTCTACATTCTTGACTTTTTACAATTAATTAACCTAGTAAATGACTGCCTTTTAGATCGGTGATCTTCTCATATGTCACATACATATTATCTACAGATCGGGCCTTGTCTGATGTCAGCCATATCTCTAACATCAGTACCAGCTGTGTGAATGAATCTGCCTTTAATTCGGTGATGAATACGAGATTGGAGCCTCCTCCAGATACACTTGAAAACTTGGACATTAGTTCCTTACAGGCTCCAGATGATCTTCTTGATGGCTGCAGAGTGAGTATTGAAAAAATACTACCCACCTTCAAAAATCTATAACTTTTTTATTTTTCCATGTAAAGAGCTGTGTATGGGCTTTTTTTCTGCGTAACAAATTGCACTTCATAGTGGTAGTATTCAATATTCTATGCCGTATACTGGGAAGCGGGAAAAAAATTCTAAATGCAGTGAAAATGATGAAAAAACACATTTGTGCCATTTCTTGTGGGCTTGGTTTTTACATCTTTCACTGTGCGCCCCACTGTGCGACGATCAGAGCCAAGATGGCGGCGGTCAAAGGGTTAACAACCGGAATCGGTGCTAGCACCGATCGCGGGTGTTAGCGTTTGCTTCATTGTGAAGCAAACGCCCAGTGAGTATGAAGAGGGCTCAGCCCGTGATGGGGTTAATAAATGGCACTGTATAGTATACTCCAGTATAAGCCAAGCACAAAGTCTGCTGAAAAAATTCAAACTCTGCTTAAACTCGAGTGTTTAAAAAAAAAAAAAAAAACCCAGTCAAACCTAACCTTTCCGTCGCCCCGTAGGTCCTCTTCTTGGTTCCGGGAGCGGCATGTCCATGCGTGCCGGCCATGCACACACAATGATGTCAGCTGCTGCTCCCGGAACTAAGAAGAGAACCTACAGGGGCGACTGAAAGGTGAGTTTTGACTTGTTTTTTTTTTTAAGTCCTAGTCATACAGAGGGATTTCTGTATATTGGAGGCTGGCCGGTGGCTGTATACTGAGGGCGGGCTGGTGAGGCAGGGGCTAGCTATATTCTGGAGGGGGGCTGGCTAGCTATGGGCTAGCACCAATGCATTTCCCACGCTAGGCTTATACTTGAGTCAATGGGTTTTCCCTTTTTTTTTTTTTTTGTGGTAAAATTGGGTACCTCGGCTTATATTTGGGTTGGCTTGTACTCGAGTATATACGGTATCATAAACTTATGACGGCCTATATGTACATGGTGCAGTGCATCATTGAATAAAGATTCCTAGATTTTTGGAGATGGACATTTGTAAAATAAAATTAGTAAAGACAAAAATAGGGGCCTGTCCAAATGCTGAAAATGCCGCATAACATGCCACCTTTTAATTGTGGTTGATGTTCCCCCTCATAGATTTGCATTGGTTCACTTGTTTAAAAGATATGGCTTTAAGAAGTTTGTACTTTTAAAAGGTTATACGTTATTTTTGCAGAAAACACAGATGCACTCGCCCTTCATCCAAAGATGTATTGCCCATTTAGCTAGGATGAGCTAATTCATGTATTAATATCTTTTACAAATGTCAAACTTATTAAAAGCACGCTAGCAATGTTATGTCACTCAGCATCTTGTACCTGGGGACAGTTCCTCTCCCTGACAAAGTTTCATTATCTTGAAACAATATATTTTTAGGAGGGATATCAAAGTAACTCCACAAGATAGATTTACTAGGAAAAATGTGCTAGAGTTGTTATAATTTATTTAGGACCATTAAGGCCAAGTCAGGAGCAGTGACTGTTCCTATTCAATTGAAATCCAGGACTATTTGTCCACTGTTTAATTTGCAATAATTAGTAAATGGGGATTTAATTCATGGATTTATTCATGAGATTTAAATGACCCGACCTGGTGTACATGTTCATGTCATTATCTTCTGACTTCTGTTACCTCTGCAGAAATTGTAATAAATATGTCCTTTTCTTCACTGCAGACCTTCAACCTCTTTGAATGTAAGTCTTGATTTTCCTTTCCCTGTATGTTCGACCATAGATATACGTGTGCGGTTTTGGAGGAAGAAAATTGGACAAGTTGAGGAAGCTCATAAACAGTGGAGGAGGAGTGCGCTTCAACCAGCTCACCAGCGACCTTACCCATGTTATAGTGGGAGAAAATGACGAGGAACTGAAGCAGTTTTTAGACAAAACTGATCACAGGTCTGGAGAGAAATCTCGCTGTTATACAATGCTAAGAGCTTCACTGTGTTCTCTAGTGTTTTTAGGTTCTGAAGTTTTATCATTATTAGAAAAGACTGGTTGGCAGAAAACTCACCCCCATTATAAATCATCAGCTCCTCCTAGACCTGTTTAGAGGAATATCAGAATCGACTTACATAATCTTATGACTACTGAAGGTGCACAGAAGCCGGTGAAATGGAATTCCTTTCAATGCATCACCAGCTTTTGCGCTGCAGTCGGCATCACTCATTGTATTACTCATACCCAATGTACTCCAAAAACCACCATTATTGGTTACTTATAATACATCAATTATAGCTGGCACTAAAGAGGTCTTAGGCCAGGGGGTTTCTCAATTTCCCCAACATCTTATGTCCAACCAATCTCACCCATTGACATAATTCAGTGCAATGTGGGCCACTTAGAACTTGCACAGGATTTTTGTGATTGGCTTATGGCAGCAAGAAATCTGCTAGAAAAAAAACTATATTTGAGGAAGCAGAAATCTGAACTGTTTAATCCTCCTGAAGCTTTGGTAAGTAAGAAATGTGGTTTCAGGAAATGTGTCTCCCTCACTTCCATGCAATCAGTGTATAATACACTGCAATAGAAATGCATTTTAACATAGCTATATAGATTGTTCAATATCTGGTCATAGCTGTCCTATACTGTCTGTACTGCTCTCTTTCTCTCCTGTTATGTGCTAGTCACAGTGAGGCGAGGGGAGAGCAGTGGCTGGCATTGAGAGGAGAGCTGTTTAGCAAAGTATTGTTTGTATGAAACATTTTATGGACCTGTTTATGGTCCAATATGCATTTCTATTAGTCGCAGAGAGCAGAGCCTTCTTCTGTTTTAATAGTGGTGTATTCAGGCTTAATATGGACCTTTCTTAGCAATGCTTAGAACAGTTTTTACATTGGTTGTGCAATGCAGATATAATCACAGTACCTTTTTGATAATCCAGCAATGTATATTGAGTACTGTCCTTGTTTGTTTGAATTTTTAAATATAGGCCCTATGTTCTTACTGTAAAGTGGTTATTGGACAGTTTTACAAAGGGAGTCCTGCAACCTGAGGAAACTTACTTTCACTCCTCATATAAGCCTGCCGAGATCCAAGCACCAGCTCAGCCTGTTCTCAATTCCTCTATTCGGAAAACCAGCAGTAAAGTCGCACCCAAAACCGACAACCAAGTACGCAGTCATCAAGCTGATGAAGACCTACTGTCTCAGTACACAGAAAATGACTCTACCATGAGTAAGTTCTCCAGAGAGTAGTGTCTTTAAAGGACATCTTTCACCAGATCAAGGATTGTAAACCAAACATAAATACATACTGGTATGTGCCCCATGCTGTTCTTTTAACCTCTTATGCCTATAAATTATGCAAATGAGCTCCTATGGAGCCTGGAGCCCCTCGGCCTAATTTACATAATTTTATTAAAAAAAAACAGGGCATAAGAAGCTAAAAGTGCAGATCCTGCCAGAGGGGACACATACCAGTATGTCTGAATGTTTGGTTTACACTCCTTGATCTGGTGATTAATGTCCTTTAAATTTCACATTGTAATAACACCATTATTTTTGGTTCTGTTATTTCAGTAGATCCAAAAAGTCATGGGACTTTCCACCAGAATGACTTCTCCCAGTTAAGTGTACAGGGCGACCTGCCTTCCTTCAACAGCCAGAGTGGTTTTGGAGAAACTTCTACAATTATTGAAGGTGGCTTATTCAGTAAGAAAAGATTCTTGGTTTTGGGGTTTGTTGATGAGGATGAAGCCTGTATAATAGACATTATAAAGAAGAATGCTGGGAAAGTGTTATCAGCGCAGAAGAGGATTATAGCAGACTTTGCTGTGGTGCCCTTACTGGGGTGTGAGGTGGAGGCTACCGTGGAAGAGGTGGTGACAAATGCCTGGCTGGTAAGTTATAAAGTTATAGGTTTTCATGTGTGGGTTTTTTTTGTTTTAAATATTATTTATTCATTCGCAAACGGTGATTTCAAAATGTCTATTATATACGCTTTGTGTGGTTTTCCTCAGATTATTTATATTGCTGCTACCTGTTTATATTATTTTACCCTGCTTTATATCATAAGTAGAAGTCACTGATGAGTTTGACCAAAGAAGATGGTGACTACTTGTATTCTTAGAGGGGTCTTCCACTTCCTGCTTGAAATTGGTGCTCTATGGTTTCTCTCTGTTGGAAAACCTGATCCTTTTTGTTTGCATACATTGATATTTAGAAGCCCTATAGATCTGTGTAACCAAAGCCTTTGAAGAGTGAAGTTATAATCTGGGTCTGCAGCTCCTCTTAGTGTTCTGGGCCTGTCGTTCTGCCTATACAGACATTTGCTCTTCTCACTGAGAAGCTCCACAGTCCCTCTCGCCTGCTCTTAGTAAGAGTTGTAGCAAGATACTGGTTGGATACTACAGCCGTCACTCAGAAGAGGGGGGGCTGTTAGCAGTTCAATGCACAGGGCAGGATGTTCTTCAGTCTTTAAGCTCTGACCAGGGACTTGCTTACAGTAGAAGCACAAATGTATTAAACGTTCTCTTTTCACAGTCCTGCTGCTTGCAACGCCCCACACAGGTAACAACCATACAGATCTCTTTGTAACTCTTTGTCAGTGTATGCACCTAGAATAAATGCACTACAGCTCCTAGATGGTTTAGATTTCAGTCACCATCAGAGATCTGGCAAAAGTGTTGATTAAATGGGTTTTCCCACAAACTAAAGTTAGGCCCTATCCATGGGAGACCCCAGACCCTCACAGATCGCTCTGTCACACTAACAGAGCAGACAGCACACATGACTGTTCTGCTCCATCAATCTGTATGGAGCTGATGGAGAACGGTGAGCGTGGCGCTCGGCAATTTCCGTCAGCTCCATAGAGATTAATGGTGCAGAACGGTCATGCGCGACCGTCTGCTCCATTAGTCAGACGGAGTGACGGGGGGTCCGACGGACCCCTCTTTCTTGCAATCTGTGGGGGTCTTGGAACTGATCAGCAAGTTGGGCCCTATCCCGTGGATAGGGACCAACTTTAGTTTGTGTGTAAACCCCTTTAAGCTGTGGATAAAAAACATATTGGAAAGCACAGAGATTTTTTATTACTTCTTTCAGCAGATGATTTGACATCATACTTTTGGTTTTTCCTTTTTAGGGCATGTGCATAGAACAGGAAAAGCTCCTGGATCCCCATTCAAATGCTCTCTTCACACCCGTGGTATATGTGGAAGGTAGCACCCCGCTGAAAGACTGTGTCCTTTCTGTCAGCCAGTTTATGGGTGCCGAGAGGGATTCTTTAGTTTATCTTGCAGGACTTCTTGGAGCCAAGTAAGTTTGTCCCCCTTTTTTTGTTTTTTTTTTTTTTTTTTTCTCCCCCATAGATGCCATTGAGACTGGGGGGGCCTAGGTTGCAGTGAAATAGATCTGCTGGGGCCTGCTGCTATATGGAAATATTACATGTACATTTTATTGGCTGTCTTCACACAGATGTGTTTTTAAGTGCGCTTTTCTCATTGTGTTGTGCATTACTTTTCAAAATGCATTTAAAGCACAGTTTGAGCAATGCCCAAGAACGTGTTCACAAGATGCAATCGCATTGAGCTTTGCAATGCACTTCAAGCGCATTTTGGAGTTGCTTCTCCCTGAATGCAGATGTGGTTTTTTGTAAATGGCAATATGTGTTTTGCTGTGTTTAAAAAAGAGCAGGAAAAAAACACTTGTTTCTAGTTACCAGACAGGTTCAAACACATTCAGGGAGGAGAATTTCCAGATGAGCTTTAAATACATTTCAAAATGCAATTGGAGCATATCGTGTGAACATGGCCTTGGGGTCCAGCATTAGGATGAACCTCTTATTAAAAGCTATCTGTGCCTCTGCCAGCTCCCCCTCCACATTGTTGTCCCAGCTTCTCTCCCTCATATTGTTGGTCACCTCTCATCTTGCCCTCGTATTGTCTCATTCACCCCCTCACATTGTGACCCCTTTTAGTTTCCCTCATGTTGTGGCCCCCCTCCACCCCTCATCTGTAGGCTCTCTGCCCTATCACTTTATTCAACACTGTGTCCAGAAGGAGATGGAGTTGAAGACCCGAACAGTGGTTGGTAGGGCAGTAAACTTTCTCATATTTGGCCAACCCCTTTCACTTTATCAATTCTGGGATTCGGTTGGGACTGATCAGTTTTTCTACTGTTTTAAATGTATGTATGTGCATATATAACTGTTTATTAAACAAATGTTAACTGAAATGCTTCTTTCTATAGCCTGGATTTGTAAACTAATATTGTAACTTTTTAAGAACAAATCCTTGTGAGTGGAGAATACTTAACCCATGTATTAATATGTTTTATTTCTTTAAATGATTATTTCACATTTGTTACCGTTTAACTTGCATTGCTCATTTACGCTACTGTACATTACTGTCATTAGTTCCATATTGGGAACTACTGACTTTTACATTTTAGATAAATGGTATTGTTTCTTGAGCAGATGTACACAGTGGAGAATTAATGATCGGTACTTTGTTGCAGAGTTCAAGAATTTTTTGTGAGAAAAGCAAACCCTAAAAAGGGTATGTTTGCTAGTACTCACCTTGTTCTCCGAGAACCTGAGGGCTCTAAATATGAGGCAGCAAAGAAGTGGAATCTGCCTGCAGTAACTATGGCCTGGCTTCTGCAGTGCGCCAGAACGGGAAAAAAAGTAGATGAAAACCGATTTCTCGTTGAGAACACCTGTGAGGATGGTAAGATGTCTTTATAATTATGTAGCTTACAGTATAAAACCCATAAGTGTGTGAAAAAGTGTAAATATTTAGAAACACATTTTAGTATGCAAACTTATGTACGTATGTACTTATGCTGTATGAATTTCATTGGTAGGATGTAATTCCTACACAATGGGGTAATTGGCATCAGCGCAGGGGAATGGCTGATGCATGCCAAAAACCTTTCACAGCTGTGACAATGGAAAAAATGTAAATTGTATAATAAAACAAGAGTTGTGATTTATGGAGTTAATTTTCAATGTGCTTTTAGTTTATATGTATATTTCCTTTTCTTGTAGATAAAGAGGAAAGTTTTGTAAGTCAGACCTATAGACCAGCAGTAGCTAGACCAGCACTGGATACACCAGACCGTCAAGTAACCTGTCCAGAAGCCTTGAAAAAAGCAGCAGTGACTCCATTGGACATGAATCGCTTTCAGAGCAAGGCGTTCCAATCTGTACTGTCCCGGCACAACAGAAATGTCCCCACCCCTGGTAGAGAGAGTAAACTGACTGTAAGGGAACCATCTCTGCATCTTGATACCCCATCCAAATTTCTGTGTAAAGACAAACTCTTCAAGCCGTCATTTGATGTCAAGGTATCGTACGTACAGCCACTTTTAGAAAATTATATGAAAAAACCTTGGAAACCAATGAATTCCCACTCATTTGCTATCAATTTTTTCATAAACCCCAAAAGGGATGCCCTTAATGGTATCTGAGGCTTACATGGTAGGGTCTGTGTACAACAGTTATCTATTACTGTACCTGCCCTTTTTTGGTATTGATGGCTGAGTCTTAGAATAGGCCCTATTGTAGACCCTGAGTTTACTCCATTGGCGGACCCTAAACATGGGATGAAGTTCCCCTGAATGGCAGTGCCTTAGTTTTGCAGCTTTGCTTCTGCTTAAAGGGAACCTGTGAGCAGAAATTGACCTATTAAACCACTATCTGTATGTTGTTAAGCAGCTTAAAGAAAATCTACCATTTGATTTCATGCATTATGAACCAAACATACCTTGAGAATGCATAGCTACACTGATGCTGGCACATGTATTGTTTAATCTCTGAGCTGAGTGGTTTTGCTGAAAAAACAATTAAATTATGATAATGAAGCTCTGTCGCTCCTTTGTCGGGCTCAGCGTTTTTACTCTTACATTAGCTATGTACTTCACCAGAGAATGATGTAATCCCTGTTATTCCTGAGAGGCAGAAGTAATCAATCGCTGCACCTTCCCCCAGTCATCCACCTCAGGTTGATTAGTCTTTTCTATACTATTCAAAAACTCTGTGTAATGTGTTTATCAATGGCAGGCTAAAGCAACCCAGCTTTCGCAAGGTCCTGAATTTTATAATTGAAAAACCATTCAGCACAGGGATTAAACAACATAGGCGCCAGCATCAGTGTAGCTACAGCATTCTCAAGGTATGTTTGGCTCATAATACATGGATTTAAATGGTAGATTTCCTCTAACACCTTAGCGATCATGTTACTTTCATGACCCAATGTGATGGCGTCATCCAGAAAATCAACTTTGAAGTGAGATGTAAATTGGTTGTATAAAGTCAAGCTCTCCCTTCCTCAGAAAGCCCCTTTCAATGAAATGTATGGTCCTGCATCCAGAGACTTCACTGAACAGGTCTGATGAAGATGCACAATGTCCGTCACAGAGCAGGAGGTGTTTAGAGTTCTCCGCCTTCACTTTACACAATCAATTTACGTCATACTTCAAAGTTGATTTTCTGGATGATGCCACTACAAAAGTCCATTTAAGAAACAAAAGCTAGGTGGTGTCACGGTGCTTAACAATATACTGTTAGTGGTTTAATAGGCCAATAGCTGATGACAGGTTTCCTTTCAATGGAAGCAGAGCTGCAGTTACCCCCGCTGGAGGCAGCCTGGAATAGCTTATTAGTTTCTGGACCAGAGAGATCTAATAATGAAAAAGTTCATTGATATCAAAAGTAACCAGACTGCATTTTAACTTATTTAATCTCCACTGTGTCCGAATAACCATTTACATCTCTGCATCTTGAAGATTGTTGCCGGCATGGTCTCTTTCTGCGTCTTCAGTCTTTTATCTTTTCTCTGCACTTTTGTGATATGTTTATGAATCTCTTGCTAGTAAAACCACAGAATGACTTTTTACTGAACTCGCTTATTAGACGGCCTCTCCTAACTTTACACCATGATTCGGCCCTACAGGACGCCCTTGCCGCACTGGAAACGCCAGGTGGACCCAGCCATAGAAATAGGGCCCAGGGTACGCCATTGTCAGAAGTTGTTGACAGAAATATGCAGCTCGCTCTTGCAAACAGTAATCGACAAACTGCTGCTGTCACTGCTAGCCCTCAACTAAAGAGTGCTGAGCAAAAGGAGGTAAGTGATTTTCTGTGTATATTTCATCTCCTACCCTGCCACACCTGACCTGGAGTTATCAGTGGCCAGGTCTCTTCAGAGCCAAAATACTATACTTGGATGCGATGCACAGCATCGGATAATATCGTCTTGTGTCTCTTATAGCCAAGATCACCGGTAACTAAGGACGCATGCATTGGAAAAGTCTCCATTACCTCATGGTCTCAGTACTTTGCCATGAGAGCAACAAACTAACCAACTCCAGCAGCAGAATCGGCCTCTGACTGTTCAAAACCAAAGTTTTCATATCTGTTTATAGTTACTTAGCCTCATGTGCTTGGATGTTTGTCTTTTTCCTTCCTTTTATCTTTCTTCCTCTCCTCTCCTGTTCTTTTTGTCTCTTCCCTTTTTAATGCCTTTCTTCCCTTCTTAATGCCTTTCTTCCCTTCTCTTCTTCCTATTGCCCTCCCCTCAGGGTCTGCATTGTATGACTGTTGGGTTAGTCTCCAAATCATTTCATTTTGTTTTGAGAGGAAATGGGGGACATGGATCTTGTCTTTTTTCTTTTTGCACATATTTTGATTATTTTTCTTTGTGCCTTTTTCTTTGCACCTATGCCAATGTGTTGCGAATTACATTACAGGTTTATTTGTTTTTTCTTCCTGTGGGACCTGCCAATGCTATATCCTTCTTTATTGTCCCACCTTTTCCTGATTTTCATTTCATTTTTTGTTTCTTTTCGTTAGCTTTATTTATGAAATATTAAAATGGAACAACCTTGCAAGTTAATTTTTCCTACAGGTGGATCAAGAACCCAAAATCCTTAAAGATGTAGTTATTTGTGTGAGCAAGAAGCTCAGCAAGAGACAAGGGGAACTCAATGGCATCGCTGCTTCACTTGGAGCAGAATACAGGTATTTTAAAATGCTCTAATGAACAACCACCTGCTGTGTGGTCCTTGTGGCCATGAAGGGGTTATGAAATTTGAAGATTTTTTTATTTTATTTTACAGAAATTAGTTTTTCTTTTTAAATAATTTATAAATAAATTATAAAATTTTACTTTTTGTATAAGCTTAAAGGGAACCTATCACCTCATTTGCACATTTACAGCCAGTGACAGGTTCCTATAGAGTTCTATTAACTGACTGACCCCCTTCTTTTAGTTAAAAAATAGTTTTGCTTACATCCACATAAATCACCTTTTATCTTATATTACCTGGCATCAGAGGGGGCGTGTCCTACTTGGCCGGCCGCTCCCATCTAATCCTCCCCATGTCTTATGCCTCCTTACGAGTCACAGTTCATGTGACCAGAGTGACATCATCATCAGGTACTTTAGCCTCTTAATAATAGCACCCCATAACTGTACCCCATGTCTGTATCTAACCCAGTGAAGTCACAGCAGCCTCTATGGACTTCTACTCCTCTCTATCCTCCATGGAGGCTGCTGTGATTTCATGTGATCACATACATGGTGTACAGTTTGCTATTATAAGAATGGTAAAAGATGTCACATGTCATGAATGTAACACAAGGCACAATATTTCCCATTTGTACATAGAGCTGTATATGTCTGTAGTTGAATAATTTGAGGCAGAGCAGTGATTTGAAGAGACATAGCTGTCAGTCACAGATACCAGACATGAGTCAGAAAAGCTAATTTGCATATCGGAAAAATGTCTAATTGAGGTACAGTGCCTCATTGGCAGCTAATTTTAGGTGATATGGGGAGGACTTGTAACCCTTTATCAGCGGGCATTGTTACTCACGGTGGTCAAAATCTGGCGACTGGTCCTCTTCAAAAATTTTAAAAAATGTCTATACATTTTGTTGTAACACATTTTGTCGTTAACATATGTCATTATCTACTGCAAATCTCTGTGTTACATATAGGTTAAGAATATATTGGTAAAATATATCTTTCTGAAACTTGAAGATTCAACAGTAACATTTTTCTCTTATTTTAGGTGGTGCTTTGATGAAAGTGTTACTCACTTTATTTATCAAGGAAAACAGAATGACACTAATCGGGAATTTAGATCTGTGAAGGAAAGAAGCGGCATCCACATAGTTTCGGAACATTGGTTACTGTCTGTGTGTATCCTCTATATTTTCTTTTCTCTATATGCATCTAAAGTAGTTATATCAACGTCATTTATGTATTTAAGTGGATTTTAACAAAGTAAATGGATAACTTGGTATAACTTGATCAGTGGTGCCCCACTGCCCTGAATCCTCCAGTGAGACATCAGTGGCTGTAAGTCTATGCACACATACAAGGCAGCCAATATTAACTAGCTTTCGACTAGAAAATACATTTTGATGCCATCTGGGGTACCCAATGATCAGTATATTTGCAATTACAAGAAGAATTTTTTCCCTCTTTTAAGCTCTACATTAGGTATTTTTTAGAGGTTTTTTTTGTTTATATAATTTAAACAATGGACTGTTTTTATAGTGTCAATTGTTTTATATATAGATTAATGGATTTCATTTTCTTTGACTCTAAAGTGTGCTGAAGAGCAAAGGCGAGTCCCAGAGTCTCTTTACCCTCATACTTTCAATCCAAAAATGAGCCTAGACATAAGTGCGGTACAAGATGGAACGCAAAATAGTAGTAAGATTTCCATTACAGTCTCCAAACACGATGAGGTAAGTTTCAAAGTAACTAGCTAGATCTTTCAACTGAAATGGTTAAATGTTAATTGTTTAACTACTCAAAAAACACAAAGATAACACAAAAATATTCACCTTCATCCTGGCCCCCTACAGTCACTAGTCTTAACACGCTGAGATCACCGCCGTGGGCATGGAAGAGCAAGGTGACACCATGCGAAAGTTCACCTCCCTCTCCCAGCATGGGAGAGGAAGGTGCGGGCATGTGCAAAATTGGCAGCCCAGAGCGCCAGACATCTTGTCCCCTTGCTGCTTATTATAGTTTCTTTTCTAGGTGATCCCGGCGTGTCAAGACCTAACAACGGACAGTGCTGGGATCAAGATGAAAAGGAGTATTTCTAGTTTGTTAGGTTTTTTTTTTTTGTGTGTTGTTTTTTGAGTGGATGATTTCCTAACTCTTTTAAGTCGACTCCCTACATATGCATATTCATGTTCTTCCAGCTCAGCCAATTTCCTGCTTGACAAGGGGTCTGTTTTCTCTTCAGCCAAGTTAATGTGTGGCTGATTCGCTCAAGAGAGCTCAGCTTCCTCATTAACCCCTCCCTCAGGAATTCTCTTCAGTGAGTCACACAGCTGGGGGAGGGAGGAATGAACTGGGGGCGGCTGGGAAATAAGGACATGAATATCAAAGAAATGATGATGCTCAGACTCGCATGGGGTCATTTCTATAAATGTTGAGTCAACTTTATGAACAGACTAGGGAACCTTACAGACCTGTGGAGGAACAATTTAGGGGTCCGTTTTTTGTTTCCAAACGAGGTAAAACCATAGGTAGTTAATCTCAGTTTCTACAGAGAAAACAAAAAGAGAAATGTTTGGTTGTCACAGAAAGGTGTTTATTGTTTTCCTTGTCATGGGAGTAGGTGCAACATGTGTACTGTATGTATGCCATAAAATGTAACAATGTGTCTGCAAATCACCACTCCTTTGACATCCAGACATTTATAAATTGCAATACAGAATAAGCAATCTGTCATAGAAAGTTCAATTAAATATATTGCAAGAACTAAAAGAAAGATCAAAGCTTGCGCAGGAGGGAGATTGTGTCTCTAAATACAAGAATTCCTCTAGGAATGAACTATTATGATGATTTATGAGACAGATCTGATGTCATTTAGAAAATATATGTGTGTATATAATTAACGAAATGTGTTCTGGCCATGACAAAAGGAAATCAAGTTGTGTGAACGCCCAACTTGTCTGTATGTATTTTAAATGAGGCTGTGTTGAAACTTAAGATGGCCATGGCTAAGGGGTGAACCCTGAAATGCGTAGGGTGCTTGTTTCTGGACTTTTGATCATGTTTTGAATAAAGAAGAATGATTTTAATCCATTGGATGCTGCGCTAACTTTTTTAAAATTTAGGGATAGTTGTACTGGTTTCAACAATGGCTTTAGTTAGTGTGGGTTAGTTGAACTGACTGGAGAATCTCCTCCTTTTATATGAATCTAAAATTGTGTTTCTAACATTGTCAAACAATTTTTATAGTAAAACTGTTTTTTTCCAAAAAAAAGATAAGTTAGATGAAAGTTTACCATTCTGAATGCAGAAGTTTGTCCCTAGTCACCTGGTCAATCTCAAATTTATAAAAAAAAAAAAAAAAAAACCTCCCAGAAATGCCTGGCATGGAAAAGGTTGAGGGGCAGTACATTTCATATTACAGTTTTGGAAATGATCTGTATTAGGCTACCTGTATATGAACTGTACACTTTTCAGGAGGCCCTGTGGTCTTCCTAAAACAGACGGCCCGTGGCCATTGTCGCTGTCATGTGAGGGCATGGCTTATAATATTGCTTTTATAAATCGGGCAGTATTTTTCAGTACAGTGTCTAAAATGTTAAGGTTTAATTAATTGTTGAGATTTAGTTTAAGGCCTTACACAGTTTAAGGCCTTTCTGACAGAGTAGTTATGTACTATATGTTTCGTCAGTTTATATTAGTAAAAAAAATTTTAGTTTTAATTGGCCAATTTTTTTTTTTCTTTTTGTGTTTTTAGAAAAATGTATCAGACGAAGATGATCAAGTAGCTGAGATTTCACCTATTCGGGCAAAAGGAAAGGCTCAAAGTGAAGGTGTAGTTAAAGGAGGTAAAATATATATATGCACTGACGTAGTTTTGTGATTTCCTTAACCGTGGTTTATAAGCCTGCTTATTAACAAAGTCATGAAGGAAGAAATCCTTTTATGCTTTTATGCTATTTGTTTGTATTTCATAAATGATTAGTACAGATGATAATCCACTTTGTAATCTACTTCTCTGTGCCTTTTGTTCTGCTACTTCCTCCTGTAGTGAGCAGTGTATCTGAAAGCCTTCAGAAGTTTTGTCCACCTCAGACAGATGAGGAGGCTAATGAATAAAAATTTCCCTACCTTGGGAATATATAATAATTGATGATTCATTACTGTATGGAAATTTAGACTATTCATGGGATTGTCTGTAAAGTGTTTAGTCACTGGACACTTTATCGGGTTCCTTTTATCTCTCCTATGTCAGTGGAGGAAAGGACAGAAAGCTGATTTGCACACAAACTGGTGTTATCCCTTGTTTATGGCCAGCTGTCTTCGGCGGTCCAGGCCACAAACTTGGGCAGCAATAGGTTCTGCTGTATCTTTTGCGACCCAGGTAGTCAGCTCATGCACAAGGCTGTGGGATGCACTGCTGTGTGCAGGGTTCTGTGGAAAGAAGTGGGGACATGTGCTTACTTTGAGGTTTTTCAATCACTTTAAAATCAAGGAGTTTTTTTTTTTTTTATGTTCTTTGCTTGTATAACCAGCTCTTACACAGACCTTAGAGATGAGGGAGAATTTCCAGCGACAGCTTCAAGAGCTAATGTCAGCAACATCAATGGTGAAGGCACAAGGGCAGGGGACATCAATGAGCAGGGCAGGGTTTGATAACTCTCCTTGCACCCCTGAAGGCATTCGTTCTACTAGAAATGGCCGTAGCCGGGTGCTAGAAGCAAGAAGGTACTGCCAGTATCCATACTAAATACTATGTGCTGTATAATTGCTGTATGAGTATTTTATATAAAAATTGTTCTACTGCACTTTTAGAAATTCTCGACAGGCAGCGGCAGATCTCAATACTGAGCCTTCTCAAAATGAACAAATTATCTGGGATGACCCTACTGCAAGAGAGGAGCGAGCTAAACTTGCCAGCAATTTGCAGTGGCCCAATAGTCCTTCCCAGTATTTGGAGCCTCCCCAACCAAATATGAGAAACAAAAATGAGGATGAAACCCAGTTCAAGGAATCCTTAACGGACACAGACTTGGCTGATATGGGTAATCAAGGATAATGTGTGTAGCTACATTGTTTTGTGTGGATTTATAAGTAGCTCTTACCCCCAGGGATTGCTAATAACACCTTCATGTTTATTTTGTATTATAGAAGCCTGTGAAATGAATAACATTACAGCTGAGGAAGTGTTAAGGAAAGGAAAAGATCTCCAATCTCCAGCTAAAGACGACCAGCTAATCCCTACTCCACAGGCTCCCAGTATTGCATTCCCATTAGCCAAACCATTGGTCGCTCCACAGCCCATGGTAATGGTTAGAATTCGATTTACCCTGTTATGTTGTCTTTACACAGATTCTTCTTTACCTTGCACAAATTTCACTTAAGCATGTGCATCTTCTGAAACTTATGCATGAAGTCTTACAAGCACTGTGTGATTAATATTACATAGCAGGTTACATCCATTTTCAGTTTCTAGAATATCTTTTTTTTAAAAAATAAAATGTATGGGGAATTTGAGTATTTACAAATACAGACATGAGAGGCTTAAGTAAAGTAGAAGACCTAAAAATGAGTAATGTGAATGGTATTCTTGTAATCCATGTCATCCACCTCCTACATTTGTAGTAACATGATAACATTTTTTATAATTGTAGAAGGAAAACCCAGTTAAGGAAGAGAAAGATAAGGAGCGTCGCTTCCAGCTTTCTTCTTTGAACCCCCAGGAAAGAATTGACTACTGCCAGCTCATCGAGGAGCTAGGTAATTGATTTCACTATACAATTTCTTGTGTTTCTATAGCACAGTACAACATAGCATTTCTTAAAGAAAATTTACCTACCAAAACAAATTGCTATGTTATGTAAGGCTATATCCATACCATACGATTGTTTTATTTTCCAGCTGCTCCTTCCATGACAAAAGTTTACTTTAGCAATATGCAAATTAGGCTGAATTCCTCGAGGGGGGGGGCATGTAGGTGGCCCCACATCAATAACCTCGCCTCTTGCTACACTGCCATTGCCCAACGTCTACTCTAATCCCAGGTCCGCTATGTCACTTCTGAATCTTACAATGTGTGGAGATGGAGCCATGAGATGCGCTGCCAAAGCATTTCAGCCTCCTTTGGATTTTTCCAAAGTGAAGGAGCAGCTGGACACTTGACACTTAGCAGAAGACTTAGCATAGCATGGGTAAATTGTGGTAAGTTGCTTACCGCACCTTGACAGTTGCGTCATAGCGATCACCAGTGGTAACAAGCAGAGCCGTGTGAAAGTTGGGCTCCCACCATAATCATGGTGACCACGGCGTCTATAGGGCAGTAACGTGTACTTACCCGGCAAATTGGCACCCTTTGACCAGACATGCAGCCCTGCCTTCAGTAGATGCCTGTTATATCTTGCTTTCAGCCTATGCAGAATACTAAGAATGAGAAAATGTAATCTGCTGTAATACATCAGTATTGCAGTACATAACACTGAACAAGTGATCACACATGTTCTTTTCCCACATTGGGACAAAATAAAACTGTAAAAATGCAATTAAAAAAATATTTTAAAAAGTCCCTGAAGCCCACATCCTATGTTACAATCACATTAGACATAAAGTGAAAACGCCAGAAAAACACTAGATCACCACGTCCGTAGCAACCCGTACAATAAAATTACAATTTTTAAGAAACCCGTACAGTGAACACCCTAAAAATCATGACAATGGAACTCTGCTCTGAATGGTGCTCCATCACATTCTATGCCTGGCCATGTGCCCATACAGCAGTTTACCACCACATATGGGGTATCGGTACACTCAGGAGAAATTGAGTATGAAAATTTGTGGAGCTTTTCGTCGTTTTAATCCGGGAATGTTTAATCTTTAGCCAAAATGAATGTATTGTCTAAAAAAAAAATTACAGTTTGTAAATTTCACCTCAGTTTTGTTTTAACCCCAGTGAAACACCTAAAGGGTTAACACACTTCTTAGTTTGTAGTTCTTGTCGTTTCTAAAATGTGGTAATTAATGGGGGTCTTACTATTATTTAGGCCTCTCAAAGACGGGCTGTGCAGATGCATAAAAAAGCCATGTCAATATAAAACAGACATTTGGAAAATGTAGTTATGAAGTTATTTGGGTGCTATGAATATCTGCCTGAAAAGATAACAATTTAGAACTTTGAAAATGGCAACTCTTTAAAAAAAAAATTTAAAATTTCTGTTTTCATAACTAAACACAAAAGGTATCATCGAAATTTTTCAACTAATTTGAAATATAATGTGTGATGAGAAACCGACCTCAAAATCACCTGGATATGTTTAGTCTTCCAAAGTTATAACATCTTATAATTGCAAAGGGCAGATATTAAAAAAATCTGGCTTGATCCTGAAGCCCTTAAATGGCTTAGCCCTGAAGGGGTTAAGTCACCAATGATCTCCATGCAATCTTCTCAATACTTACTGATCCACTTTAAACATGTGGCGAAGCAACCTAATGGAGAGAGTTTGCCTCGCTTGTGTAGCCTTGTACTGAACACTGCAGATTTTGCTTATTGTACTTTACATGCTACGTTCTCATACATTTTAACCTTTTCATTTGCTTGCAGGTGGAATAGTGATAGACAAACAGTGCTTTGACCCCAGCTGTACTCACATTATTGTTGGACTTCCACTTCGTAATGAGAAGTATCTTGCTTCAATGGCAGCAGGGAAATGGGTTCTTCATCGCTCTTACCTGGAGGCCTGCCGAGCGGCAAAGCGTTTTATTAAGGTTGTTAGTTTGAAAGAAATAGTAATAGAAAACTAGCGTGTTGTTTATAAAGGAAATGTTAGTGATCCATTTAAATAAAGACTGTTAATAGCAAAGAAGATCGCAGCACAGGAACGGATGATCTCAAAAAGAGTGCGTTATTCCAACCAAAAACAACGTTTCAATCACATTGCGATCTTTATCAAGCGTTTCTAGGCGCTGTAGTGTCTGCTGGCTTTATGGGAGGGTTCCGATAAAGATAGCAGTTTCACTGCTCAATATAGGGTATGCTTACTTTTTTAATAGGTGACAGGTCCTCTTTAAATAAATACTACTCATTGGCAAATACAAAAAAGTCAATATAGAGGATTAACATTCTGAACGTAAAAAAGATGTTTGTTGGCTGTATTGCAGGCTTTTAAAAAAAAAAAAAAAAAAAAAAAAAATTGAAGGACACTGCACCATGGTTATACTAGGTATGATAAGTGTTTGCTTCAGGACTGCTCTTGGACATTCCATGGTCCTGTCCCCAAATTACATTAATGGGAAGATGCATTCTTGTTGATTGGGGGACTCTGATCCCATTCTCTGTTGTTCCAGTTAATTTCAGGATCCATTTCTGTTTGCCATCAATTTCTCCCAAAGATCTGATTATTAGTTCTGATTATTTTTATTTATTTATCTTTCCTCACATTTACTGCATTTGTTGCAAATAAATGAACCTACAGCACGTGCAGGGGATATATAGCTTACATGCAGCCAGCACTATAGATCCATGGTCTAGGGATGTAAGAGCACTCCGGCAACCTTCTAGAGAGCCATTTATCCCATGTACAGTGTATCCCATGTAGTGTATGGCAAGCTATCTAGCATAGAATATTGACCTACAGTAAGAAAATATTTACTCGCCGAAGATTTATTGCCAAAATGTCTGCCAGTATAAATTCATCCCATTAACCTTAATGAAGTTGTTCCTGAAGACTTATGCGGGCCCGTCAGATTAGTGGAATGTTTGCAGAAGTTTTTGGGAAATATGCAAGGTGGGAAATGGGAAAACAATGCCTCCTTTTGTTACCCTGTAGGGCAGCCCCCTTTAACACCAAGCATGACTTGCAGGAAGCTTGATAACATGATGTGGGATTAAGCCAAACCAATATTTCTATTCCAGAAGGAACAGATTGTTTCGACCTGGTTGGGTCTCTTCAGTACAGTGTAGGCACTGGTTAGGCTGAGTTAGAGCCTATTGACAAGGGACAGGAAGTAAGAGTTCTCCTTATGGAGGAGGCATTTCCCACCTTGGACAACATTTGCATATTTCCCAGAATCCCCTAGTGGAGCATCAATGGCTAGAAGTCTCCACATGGGTATAAGGTAGCCTTGATTGCAGTAGTTTCTGTAATTTATCTGCCTGATATTTTTATTAGGTGTCTATTTGAAGCATCATAAATGATAAAAAGAAGGCCCAGTTCTCATGGGGCAGGCATGTAAAATGTAAAGCACTTGCAAAGTTTTACAAGCAAATGACTAAATTGAGTTTAAAGACTAAACCATCTGTCTTTTCTTACATTATTGGTGGCTGCTGTTCCAGGAAGATGACTATGAATGGGGAAGTTCCTCTGTACTGAATGCTGTTAGTGCCATTAATCCCCAACAACGGATGCTGGCTGAAGCCGCAATGAGATGGAGGAAGAAGCTGCAGAGAATGAGGGAAGATGGCAGTGTAGAGGTGAGTTTATACCTGGCAACCAAATCTGATATGAGAAGGCCAGCTGCACATGACTATGCTCAGTGAGTAGAAATGGGACCATGTGCTGGTTGGATTCCCTGGAATACAATGCAGTGGATGGGAGTCCTTGCATCATAGTGCTATATGATGCAAGGAGTCCCTGTCTGCTTGCAGTACAGAAGTGAAAACTGTTCAGTTTTTGCAATTTAATTGCTGTATTTTAATTCCAATTTGTAATCTTTGACATTGAACAGTGCTTATCTTTTTTTCAGGGAGCTTTCAGCGGCTGGAAAGTTATATTAAATGTCGACCAAGCAAAAGAAGCTGGATTTAAACGGCTCCTACAGTCCGGAGGAGCAAAGGTCTGTCTGTTTTATTGCCTTCTTTTTGTTGAAAATTCTATCTTAAAAACTTGTTGTATCATCATTTTTATGGTACAAGCAGCTCGCAGGGGAGAAATGAACTACTGTTCAAGTTACTAACAATAAGGCTCAGGTCACACCTGCATCCAGCAGGTTCTGGAACCCTTGGTTATGAAATAGTGGAAACAATAGCGCAACCGCCTTGACCTTTTGTTTCCACTATTATAATGTAATTGTTATGGACATTTATGTCAAAGGTAAACAGAGACTTTCTATTCCCCTTCTGTTCTTCGGCTCCGTTCACATCCATGTCAGGGAAACTGAGCCTAAGAATAGGTCTAAGGGGCAGTTAAAATCTGTCATTTCATCAGTTTTCTTGCATATTTGTAATTGCTGATCTAAAGCCAGTAGTGGTGTAACTGGCTCTAATATAATAAATAAGGAGAGGACAGCTATACTGCTTTCCTGACTGTATACTTGTGGTATGGAGATTTTAGTCAAAATAAACCGTGCCATTCCAGCTAGTATAGATGGTTTGTCTCTGCTATTCATGTTCTGCTGATGCATCATGGAATTAATAGCAGTGGGAATCGAAAAAGCAATATAGGCTCCAGTATGTATTAAAGTGTTGGGGTTGTGTAGTCAAGTATAGGGTATTGGCGAATCAACTTTATCAAGGGCATTTTACCACGGCTTGTGGTTTTTCAGAGGATTGGCCAAACCATGTAGGGAGCAGGGAAACTATTTGGTTGTCTGAGATTTCCAAGCAGCACTCATACACTTTTGTGATCCGATTTCTTCTCTTGAGAAACAGGAGGCACAGTGAGTAACAAATAAAAATACTAAATAAACAAAAATAAAGCTTTTTATGATGCATGTATTGAGTGATTTACATTCCTTTAATCATGTTCTCTTGCTGTCATTTGTGTGCTAGGTATTTGCTGGCCATTCTCCTTCACTGTTTAAGGAAGCAACTCACTTGTTTGCGGATTTTAGTAAGCTGAAACCTGACGATGCTAAAGTCAATATTTCTGAAGCCGCAGCACAAGGGGTGAACTGTTTAAAGCCAGAATACATAGCAGATTACCTAATGAAGGTTTGTTCACCAGTGCTTTTTGAAATTTCTTCTGTAAGCTTTTGCCATCATGTTTCTGACCCCCGGAAAAAAGAACTATTTGATCTCACACCAAAGAGGGAATTCTAGAAAGAACATGACCTTTCATACCCTCCCTGTGGGGGTTCGTATGGGCAGGTTCCATGTGCAATGTCTAGGTGTCATTTAATTATGCAAAAGAAAAGGAAAATCCCAGAAACTGGAAGTGGCACGGCATCCGCCTTGTTTGCAAAAGCATAGACAACTCAAGAAATAATCCAATGGTTCTGCCAGAGTCCAGTGAATTTCCAATCTTTATTGAATCATATTCTTATATCCACAGTGTAATTCCATAATTCCCACGCGTTTGACACTGTGGATATAAGAATATGATTCAATAAAGATTGGAAATTCAGTGGACTCTGGCTGAACCATTGGATTATTTCTCGAGTCATTTAATTATACAGGAACAGATTTTGAAAGCCAGTCAGAGGAAGGGTGAGCGCTGCTCGGTCCCACCCCTCTACATAGAGGAACATGGCGCCTTATGCCGAGAAAAGACAGGATATGTCCTATCTTTTCACGGGGTACGGTGCCGCACCATACCGCTCACGTAGGCCGCCGGGCACCCATTGCCGTCTATGGGGGGCGTGTATAGGTCGTATATACGTCCCCCGTACGGCAGTGTGAATGCAGCCTTATTGGAATAGAGAGGAATACAACTCTTAATTAAAACCGACCTGTCAAAATGGTTTTATGGCAGCCATCAAGGGGAATCAGTTTGAAGCCAGATCTGTCAAGATACTTCAACACTTGCTGTGTAACAATTAAGTGATGACCAAAATATTCTTTAATGGTTTTTTTCCATCATATTACTAGGAACCCCCACCTCCTCCCAACAACTACTGTCTACCAGATGCGTTTCCCCATCTGCAGGTAGCAAACACCACAGTATCCCGCAAGAGGAAAAACTCTGGGGAATCCAGTGATGTGAAAAGGTCTAGACTGTATTAGGATCCAGGATTTTTATGTAATGTCGTGTTATATGTATAATTTATATGTGTTTTTATGCTTCATTCAATTCATTTGTGTAAAAAATAATAATTTTATTAATAAAAAGTGATACATCACTAATAAAAAGTGTGTAGCTTGCGGCTAGCTGTTGCTATACCTATAGATTTGCTACTGTAACAAAGGGGGGGCAGTCGGCAGCCACAGACAAGTCATTGTGTTTTTTTTTACATCATTCTTTTTATTGAAATAGAAATACAAACAGAGCACGGTCCTAAACATGACACATTAAGATGCAAGTATATTTGTATACATTGAATATATAGCGATATGGGAACATGTTTGTAGCGTATCACGGTACATTAGGTCGTCTATTAAATGCAATATTTGAGTGAGTATGAAACGTGTGACATGGTGAGGTTTTTTTGATCATGCTCATACAACAAAACTGGGGGATCAACAGGGTTGCAACATGGTAAACTTAGACCCGTCTATACTCTATGATCGAGTATTAATTCTAAAACAGAACTGGCGCAAGCCTTTTGGGCTAAAACCCGGAGTGGTGGAGTGAGGGATTAGGGGAGGAGGGGCAGGGCATAAGCGGGTCATAGTTAAAAAAAAAATGTTGCAGACTGTTTAAATGTCAGACATGGGGCTCAAGTTATTGAGTGGCCTCTTCCAGACTATGCAGGAATGATATTTCTCTGAACCAGTTGGATAGTTGGGGGGGTCCTTGTGGATTTCCATAATCTGGGTATTAGGGAGTGTGCTGCTATAAGCATGTAGCCAATCAACGATCTCGTTGCTTTGGTCGCAGAGGTGGGTAATATGGACAGCAGTAATGCTGCTTGCTCATTTTCCAGGCTGATCCCAGTTAGGTCTAATATCAGTTTGCGTACCTGGTGCCAGAAGGGTTGTAAATTCGGGCATCCCCACCAGATGTGAGTCATGGTGCCTGGCGCCTCAAGGCATCGTCAGCATCTATCTGGGCAGGATGGGTAGATCATATGGAGCCTACTGGAAACCCAGTACCACCTTGAGAGTACCTTATAGTTAGTTTCCTGTGCCTTGTATGAAACTGATAGTTTATGGCATAATTAAAATTCTTTCAGCCAGTCGTCCGTGGTGAATGTCTTGCTCCACTCGCCTTCCCAGGTCGTTATATAAGGAGGGTCAGTGGAGCCCCATTTGTCTAAAAGGAGATTATAAATTGTTGAAATGGCATGTGGGGTCCCTGAGGCTGAGTTTTAGCAATGGGCTCCACTCACTTGACCCCCTTATATACGACCTGAAGGCGAGTGAGGCAAGACCTTCACCACGGACGACTGCGGAAAAGAATTTAATTATGCCATAAACAATCAGTTTTCATACAAGGGCCCAGGAAACTAACTATAAGGTTACTCTCAGTGGTACTGGGTTTCCAGTAGCTCCAGTATGATTCTACCCATCCTGGCCAGATAGATGCTGACATGCCCTTGATGCGCCAGGCACCATGACTCACATCTGGTGGGGATGCCCGATTTAACAACCCTGTCTGGCACAGTACGACACCCACTGATATTAGACCTAACTGGGAATCAGCCTGGAAATGAGCAAGCAGCATTACTGCTGTCCCATATTACCCACGCTCTGCGACCAAAGCAAAGAGATCGTTGATTGGCTACATTCTTATAGCATCACATCTCCCTAAACCTACCTCAGATTACATGGAAATCCCAAGGACCCCCCCCCAACTATCCAACTGGTTCGGATAGAATATCATTCCTGCTAGTCCCCGGGAGAGGCCCTGCAATATCACACAACAAAGCCGCAGACCACTCAATCAATAACTTGGGCCCCATGGCTGACTTTAACAGTCTGGCAACTTTTTTTTTTTTTTTTAACTTACCAAAAGAATGACCCGCTCTTTTTTGCCTACCCTCCTCCCCTAATCCCTCACTCCCACTCTCGTGTGGTTAGCCCAAAAGGCTTGCGCCAGTTCTGTTTTAAATAATACTCGTCATAAGTATCACGGGTCTATAAGTTTACCATGTTGCAACCCTGTTGGAGATCCCCCAGTTTTGTTTGTATGGAGCATGACAAAAAAGCTCACCAGTCACCCGTTTCATACTCACTTCAAATATTGCATTTAATAGACACCCTAATGTACCCGTGATACGCTACAAACATGTCCATATCGCTAGATATTGAAAGTGTAGAAATATACTTACATCTCATGTTTCATGTTTAAGGACCTGCGTGCCCGTGCGCTGCTTGCATTTCTATTTCAATAAAAGAATGATTAAAAAAAAACACAATGACTTGTCTGTGGCTGTCCGACTGCCCCCCCTTTGGTTACAGTATCAAACTATAATACAACGCTAGGCAAGCTAACAAACACCTTTTATTAGTGATGTATCACTTTTTATAATCAATTCTTATTTTTACAACAAATTAGTTGAATGAAGCATAAAAACACATCTAAATTATACATATAACACGACCTTCTAAAATCCCTGGATCCTAATACAGTCTAGACCTTTTCACATCACTGGATTCCCCCAATTTTCCTCTTTGCGGATCTGTGGTGTTTGCCTAACTGCATATGGGAAACGCAGCTGGTAGACATAAGTTGCTTGGGAGATGTGGGGGTTCCTAGTAATCTGATGGATAAAAAAACCATTAAAGAATATTTTGGCATCACCTTAATTGTTACGAACAGCAGTGTTGAAGTATCTTGCCGATCTGGCTTCAAACTGATTCCCCTTGTGGCTGCATAAAACCATTTGACGGTCGGTTTTTAAATTAAGAGTTGTATTCCTCTCTATTCCAATAAGCTGCATTCCACACTGCCGTACGGGGGACGTATATACGACCTATACACGCCCCCCATAGACTGCAATGGGTTGCCCGGCGGCCTACGTAGCGGTATGGTGCGGCACGTACCCGTGAAAGATAGGACATATCCGTCTTTTCCTCGGCATAAAGGCTCCATGTTCCGCTATGTAGAGGTGTCGGGACCGAGCAGCGCTCACCCTTCCTCTGACTTGCTTTCAAAATCTGTTCCTGTATCATTAAATGAACCCTCCGAGAAATAATCCATGGTCCCGCCAAGTCCACTGAATTCAATCTTTATTGAATCTATTCTTATATCCACAGTGTCACGCGTGGGAATTATGGACATTACACTGTGATATAAGAATAGGATTCAATAAAGATTGGAAATTCAACTGGACTCTGGCAAACCATTGGATTATTCCTGAGTTGTCTATGCTTTTGCAAACAGGCGGAATTCCGTGCCACGTCCTTTTCCTGGGATTTTCCTTTTCTTTTGCATAAGTAAATACACCTAGACTTGCACATGGAACCTGCCCATCCGCACCCCCAAGGAGGGTATGAAAGGTCATGTGCTTTCTATAATTCCTCTTTGGTGTGAGATCAAATAGTTCTTTTTTTCCCCGGGGGTCAGACAGGAATGCAAAACTTACAGAAAAATTTCAAAAAGCACTGGTGAACAAACTTCATTAAGGTAATCTGCTATGTATTCTTTCTGGCTTTAAAAGTTCACCCCTTTGCTTGCGGCTTCAGAATATTGACTTTAAGCATCCAGGTTTCCGCTTACTAAATCCGCAAACAATGAGTTGCTTCCTTAACAGTGAAGGAGAATGGCCAGCAATACCTGCACACAAATGACAGCATGAGAACGTATTACGGAATTTAAAACATCTTGCAATGTGGCCGACTCATACATGCATCATAAGAAGCTTGATTTTTGTTATTTAGTATTTTTATTTGTTACTCCTTTTTTTTTGTCCCCTCCTGTTTTCTCAAGAGAAAAATCGGATCACAAAAGTGTACGATGCTGCTTGGAAATCCCTCAACAACCAAATAGTTTCCCTCTCCCTACATGGTTTGGCCAATCCCTCTGAAAAACCACAAGCCCGTGTAAATGCCCTTGAATAAGTTGATTCGCCAATACCCTATACTTGACTACACAACCCCAACATTTAATACATTCTGAGCCTATATTGCTTTTTCGATCCCACTCTATTAATTCCCATATGCATCCCCAATCCCCAAAGAACATGAATAGTCAGAGACAAACCATCTATACTAAAAGCCCTTGGAATGGCACCGGGTTTATTTTGACTAAAACTCCATACCACAAGTATACAGTCAGTTAATAAATAATTTACTGTCTCTCGTTCCTTATTTTTTATAGTAAGCCAGATAACACCACTACTGGCTTTATATCAGCTAATTAGCAATAATGCAAGAAAAACGATGATGACAGATGTTAACTGCCCCTTAGACCCTATTCTTAGGCTCAGTTTCCCCTGACACGGATGTGAACGTAGCCGCAACTGAAGGGGAATAGAAAGTCTCTGTTTACCTTTGACATAAATGGTCCATAACCATTACATTCTATAGTGTGGAAACAAGGCCAGAGGCGGTTGCGCTATTGTTTCGCACTATTTCCCCAATTACCCAAGGTTCCGAACCTGCTGGATGCAGGTGTGACCTGAGCCTTATTGTTAGTACTGAACAGAGTTCATTTCTTTCTTTCTCCCCTGGCGAGCTGCTTGTACGTTAAAAAAAATTTTATGACCACCATTTTTAAGATAGAATTTTCAACAAAAAGAAGGCAGAAAGCAGACATACCTTTGCTCCTCCGACGTAGGAGCCGTTATCCAGGCCTCTTTTGCTTGGTCGACATTTAATATAACTTTCTCAAGCCGCTGAAAGCTCACTGAAAACAATATAAACACTGTTCCATTCAAAGATTGCAAAGTGGAATTAAATACAGCATTAAATTGCAAAAACTAACAGTTTCACTTCGTTCGCACAGCAGACAGGGACTCCTTGCATCATAAGCACTATGATGCAAGGACTCACCACTTCATTGTATTCCATATTCCGGCATCCAACCAGCAAGGGGTCCCATTTCTACCGCACTGAGCCATCGTCATGTGCAGCTGGCCTTCTCATATCAGATTGGTTGCCAGGTACAACTTCACCCTACCCTTCCATCTTCCCTGCATTTTCTGCAGCTTCTTCTCCATCTCATTGCGGGTCAGCCAGCAATCCGTTGTTGGTGATTAATGGCACTAACAGCATTCCTTACTGAGGAACTCCCTTCAATAGTCAGCTTCCTGGAACAGCGCCACCATCATGTAAGAAAGACAGTGGTTTATCCTTTTAAACTCATTAGTCATTTGGTTTAAACACTTGCAGTGCTTTTACATTTTACATGCCTGCCCCATGAAACTCTGGCCTTCTTTTTATCATTTATGATGCTTCAAATAGACACCTAATAAAAATATCGCAGATAAATTACGAACTATATGAATCAGGCTACCTTATACCCAGAGTTGGAGAACTCTAGCGCATTGATGCTCCACTAGGGGATTCTGTGGGAAATATGCAAATGTTGTCCAGTGGGAATGCTCCTCCCTAAGGAGAACTCTTACTTCCTGTCCTGTCAATAGGCTCCTAACTCAGCGAAGAACCAGTGCCACACTTACTGAAGAGCCCCGACCAGGTCCAAACAAATCTTTCCTTCTGGAATAGAACTGCTGGTTTGGCTAATCCACTCATGTTATCAACTCCCTGTAAGTCATTCTTGGTGTTAAAGGGGAGCTCCTTTCGGGTACAACAGGAGGCATTGTTTTTCCCCATTTTCCCACCTTGCATATTTTCCCAAAAACTTCTGCAAACATTCCATCTAATCTGACGGGCCCGCATAAGTCGTCAGGAACAACTTCCATTAAGGTTCATGGGATGATTTAATAACTGGCAGACTTTTGGCAATAAATCTTCGCGAGGTAATATTTTCTTACTGTAGGTCATATTCTAGCTAGACAGCTTGCCATACACTACATGGGAAACACTGTACATGGGATAAATGGCTCTCTAGAAGGTTTGCCGGAGTGCTCTTAATCCTCGACCATGGTTCTATAGTCTGGCTGGCATGTAAGCTATATATCCCTGCGCTTGCCTGTAGGTCATTTATTTGCAACAATGCAGTAATGTGAGAAATATAAATAAATAAAATAATCATACTAATCATCAATCTTTGGGAGAAATTGATGGCAAACAAAATGGATCCTGAATTAACTGTACACAACAGAGATGGGATCAGAGTCCCCCAATCAACAAGATTGCATCTTCCGTCGCCCATTAATGTAATTTGGACCGTACCATGGAATGTCCAAGAGCAGTCCTGAAGCAACACTTATCATACCTAGTATAACCATGGTCAGTGCTCCTTCAATTTTTTTTTTTTTTTTTTTTTTTTTTTTGTTTTAAAGCCTGCAATACAGGACAGCCACAAACATCTTTTTTACACGTTCGATGTTAAATCTCTATATTGACTTTTTTGGTATTTGCCAATGAGTAGTATTTATTTAAAGAGGACCTGTCACCTATTAAAAAAGTAAGCATACCCTATATTGATGCCATGTGAACTGCTATCTTTATCGACCCTCCATAAAAGCCAGCAGAACACTACACAGCGCCTAGAAACGCTTGATAAAGATCGCATGTGATTGAACGTTGTTTTGGTTGGAATAACCACTCTTTTGAGATCATCCGTTCCTTGCTGCGATCTTCTTTGCTTATTAACCAGTCCTTTTTTTAATGATCACTACCATTTCCCTTATAACAACACGCTAGTTTCTATTACTATTTCTTTCAAACTAAACAACCTTCATAAAAACGCTTTGCCGCTCGGCAGCCTCCAGGTAAGAGCGATGAAGAACCCATTTCCATTTCCTCTGCATTGAAGCAAGATACTTCTCATTACGAAGTGGAAGTCCACAATAATGTGAAGTAAAGCTGGGGTCAAAGCACTGTTTGTCTATCACTATTCCACCTGCAAGCAAATGAAAAGTTTTCAAATGTATGAGAACGTAGCATTTAAAGTACAATAGCAAATCTGCAGTGTTTCATACAATGATACACAGCGAGGTAATACTCTCTCCTTTTGTTGCTCTCTCGCCACTGTTTAAAGTGGATCAGTAAGTATTGAGCAGATTACAAAATGATATCATTGGTGACTTAACCCCTTCCGGCTAGCCATTTAAGGGCTTAGGATCAGGCATATTTTTTTTATATCTGCCCTTTGCATTATAAGATTTATAACTTTGGAAGACAAACATCCCGGTGATTTTGGGTCGTTTTTCTCATCCCACATTGTTTCATATTAAGTGAAAATTTCGATGATACATTTTTGTTTATTATGAAAACAGAATTTTAAATTTTTTTTTTAAAGAGTTGCCATTTTCAAAGTTCTAAAGTGTTAGCTTTTTTTCTGGCAGAGATTCATAGCAAGGCACCCAATAACTTCATACTACATTTTCCAAATGTCTGTTTATATTGACATGCTTTTTTATGCATCTGCACAGCCCGTCTTTGAAGGCTAATAATAGTAATGGCCCCCATTAATTACCACATTTAGAAACGACAAGAAACTACAAACGAAGAGTGTGTTAACCCTTTAAGGTGTTTCACTGTGGTTAAAACAAAAACTGAGGAAAATTTAAACCTGTAAAATTTTTTTTAGACAATACATTCATTTTGGCTAAATATTAAAGACATTCACGGATAAAAACGACGAAAGCTCCACAATTTTCCTCTCACTTTCTCCTGATGTAACTGATACACCATAGTGTGGTAAACTGCTTGTATGGGCCAATTGCCAGGCCTAGAATTGATGGATCACCATTCAGAGCAGAGTTCCTTGTCATATTTTTTTAGGGTGTTTCACTGTCCGGGTTTCTTAAAAAGTGTAATTTTATTGTAACGGGTTGCTACGAACGTTGTTATCTATTGTTTTTCTGGCGTTTTCACGTTATGTCTAATGTATGTACCATGGGAGGTGGCTTTCAGGGACTTTTTAACATTTATTTTAATTGCATTTTTCATTTTAATTTTGTCCCAATGTGGGAAAAGAACATGTTGTATCACTTTTCAGTTGTATTTACTGCAATACTTATGTATTAACAAAACCAGGCAAAAAACAAAAAAAATTACATTTTCTCACTTAGTATTCTGCATAGGCTGCAAGCAAGGATTTTATAACAGGGCATCTACTGAAGGCAGGGCTTGCATGTCTGGTCAACGGTGCCCAATTTGCCGGTAATACGTTACTGCCCTATAGACGCGTTGTCACCATGATTATGGTGGGAGCCCAACTTTCACACGGCTCTGCTTGTTACCACTGGTGATTCGCTATGACCAACTTGTCAAGGTCGGTAAGCAATTTAGCACAATTACCCATGCTATGCTAGTCTTCTGCTAATGTCAGTGTCCAGCTGCTCCTTCACTTTGGAAAAATCCAAAGGAGGCTGAAATGCTTTGCAGCGCTCTCCATGGCTCCATCTCCACACATTGTAAATCATAAGTGACATAGCGGACCTGGATTAGAGTAGACGTTGGGCAAGGGCAGTGTAGCAAGAGCAGGTTATTGATGTGGTGTCCACCTACGTGCCCCCCCCTCGAGGAGTGCAGCCTAATTTTGCTATTGCTAAGTATACTTTTGTCATGGAAGGATCAGCTACTGGAAAATAACACTCGTAATGGATGGTATGCTTACATAACATAGCAATTTGTTTGGGTAGATAAATTTTTTCTTTAAAGAAAAATGCTATGTTTTACGTGCTATAGAAACACAAGAAATGTATAGTGCAATCAATTACCTAGCTCCTCGATATCTGGCCGAAGTCAATTCTTTCCTGGGGTTTCAAGAGAAAGCTGAAGCGACGCTCCTTATCTTCTCTTCCTAACTGGGTTTTCCTTCTGCAATTATAAAAAAATGTTATTATGTTTACGTACAATTGTAGGAGGTGTATGACATGATTACAAGACTATAACCATTCAACATTACCATTTTTAGGTCTTCTACTTACTTAAGCCTCTCATGTCGTATTTGAAATACTCAATCCCCATAAATTAATTTTTTTTAAAAAAGATATTCTAGAAACTGAATGGATGTAACTGCTTATGTAATATTATCACCACACAGTGCTTGTAAACTTCATGCAAAGTTTCAGAAGATGCACAGCTTATTAATTGTGCAAGGTAAAGAAGATCTGTGTAAAGACAACATAACAGGGTAACTCGAATTCAACCATTACCAATGGGCTGTGTAGTCGACCAATGGTTGGCTAATGGGAATGCAATACTAGAGCCTGTGTATAGGGATTATCTGGTCGTCTTTAGCTGGAGATGGAGATCTGTTCCTTTCCTTACACTTCCTCAGCTGTAAATGTTATTCATTTCACAGGCTTCTATAATTACAAAATAAACATGAAGGAGTTATTAAGCAATCCCGGGGGTAAGAGCTTACTTATAAAATCCACACAAAAAATGTAGCTACACACATTATCCTTGATTACCCATCTCAGCCAAGTCTGTGTCCGTTAAGGATTCCTCCTTGGAACTGGGTTTCATTCATCCTCATTTTTGTTTCCTCATATTGTTGGGGAGCCTCCAAATACTGGGAAGGACTATTGGGCCACGTGCAATTGCTGGCAAGTTTAGCTCGCTCCTCTCTGCAGTAGGTCATCCCAGATAATTTGTTCATTTGTGAGAAGGCTCAGTATTGATCTGCCGCGCGGTCGAGAATTTTCTAAAGTGCAGTAGAACAATTTTTTATAAAATACTCATACAGCAATTATACATACTAGTATTTAGTATGGATACGGCAGTACCTTCTTGCTCAGCACCCGGCTACGGCCATTTCTAGTAGAACGAATGCCTTCAGGTGCAAGGAGAGTTTTATCAACCCTACCCTGCTCATTGATGTCCCTGCCCTTGTGCCTTCACCATTGATGTGCGACATTACCTCTTGAAGCTGTCGCTGGAAATTCTCCCTCATCTCAAGGTCTGTTGTAAAGAGCTGGTTATACAAGCAAAGAACTTAAAATCAGGGTTTTTTTTTTTTAAGTGATTGAAAAACCTCAAGTAACACATGTCCCCACTTCTTTCACGGAACCCTCACACGCATGTTCTGCCCACACCTTGTGCATCCCACAGCCTGTGCATCCCACAGCCTTGTGCATCCCTCCACACCTTGTGCATCCCCACCTTGTGCATGAGCTACCTGGTCGCAAAAGATACACAGAACCTATTCCTGCCCAAGTTTGTGGCCTGAACCGCTGAAGACAGGCCTGGCCATACACAGGATAACCCAGTTTGTGTGCAAATCAGCTTTCCTGTCCGTTCCTCCACTGACATAGAGAGTAGAATGAACCCGATTAAGAGTGTCCAGTGACTAAAGAACACTTTTACAGACATTCCCTGAATATCTAAATTTCATACATAATGAAATCCTCAATTATTATATTCCCAAGTCGGGAAATATTTTCATTAGCTCCTCATCTGTCTGAGGTGGACAAAAGACTTCTGAAGGCTTCAATACCTGCCACGACAGGAGGAAGCCAGCAGAACAAAAGCACAGAGAAGTAGATTACAAAGTGGATTATCATCTGTACTTAATCATTTATGAAACAACAAATGGCATCAAAGCAAAAAGGATGTCTTTCCCTTCATGACTTTGTTAATCTTAGGCTTATAACCACTTTTAAGGAAATCACAAAACTCGTCATTGCATAGAATATTTTACTCTCCTTTAACTAACCTTCACTTTGGCCTTTCTCCTTTGCCCGAATAGGTGAAATCCAGCACTGATCATCTTCGTCTGTACATTTTTCTAAAAAACACAAAAAGAAAAAAAAAATTGGCCAATTAAAACTAAGTTTTTGGGCGAAAAAGGGGATTAACTGACGAAACATATAGTCAGTGATGGGCACCTTTTGAGCTTGGGGTGTCAAATTCGCCAAAACGAGCATACTCGGGTGTGTGTCTTCAGGGTACTTTAACCGTATGGGGGTGGTTTTCTGATTGATCCCTACCATGTATGCCATAGAGAGGTACAATCAGACAGGTGTTAAATTGCTTAGTACCTGACCTGCCAACTTTCCAGTCTGAAAGTTCACAGGTTACAGCGAGGGGGCGGCAGGCGCCGCGTCCTCATTCCTTCTGCCCTCTGGCATGGAGAAGGTGTGCGTAGCAAAATAGGCGCAATGTCTGGCGATTTTACAAGGCGTTGCGATTATTTCAGGCTTGTACGTCACAAACTGACACACAAGCCCTGATGACTGTCTTCTCTCATACAGTGCACTGACCTTACTCACTGTATGATGGAGTAGTTGTCCTCCTCATCCCTGCCTGGAGCTGGTCATTGTAAGAGTGTGCAGCTGCTGGGACATCACCAGGCCAGCAGCGATGTGACCCCTGACTGTGTGTCCATCCTACCCCCCACCACACTATCATGACTGCAGAGGTCCTCTGGATGTACGGGGCCGGGCCCCACCTCTCCTGCTGTGCCCCGTGCTGATACCTGTGCCTGACTTGAGCAACTATGCACAGCTCACACATTGGAGGGCCGGCGACGGGTAGGAGGAAAAGGGTGAGGGGGTTGGAGTGCTTGGAAGCTCAGTGCACTCTATCCGCCTCCCGGCTACTGCTTTGCAGCACCTGATTCATGTAGATGAAACTTACTCTCAGGATCCGCTGTCAGTGAAATGGCTACTGTGTCGCACTGACACGCGTGTCATAGGTTAGCCATCACTGATATATACAGACGACTCGGTCAGAAAGTCATTAAACTTGTAACGGTTTGAGTCACCACTAAATCTCAACAATTAAGTAAAACCTTAGCATTTAGACACTGACTGAAAAATACTGCCCATTTTATAAATCAATATTAAAAAGCCATGTGCCCTCCCATCAGCGACAATGTCCACTGGGCCGTCTGTTTTAGTAGACCACAGGGCCTCCTGAAAGTGTACAGTTCATCTACAGGGTAGCCTAATACAGATCATTTCAAACTGTAATATGAATGTTCTGCCCCTGAACCTTTTCCTGCCAGTCATTTCTGGGAGGTTTTTTTTTTTTTTTTTTTTATAAATTTGAGATTGACCAGGGACTAGGGACCACTTCTGGCCTCAGAATTTTAAACTTTCATCTAACTTATCTTTTTTTGTGGAAAAAAACAGTTTTACTATAAAAATTTTTGAAAGTTAGCAAACAGCACAATTTTGGATTCATATAAAAGGAGACTTCTCCAGTCAGTTCAACTACCCACACTAACTAAAGCATTGTTGAAACCATACAACTATCCCTAAATTTAAAAAAGGTTTAGCAGCAGCATCCAATAATAAAAATCATTTCTTCTTTATTTGAAACATGATTAAAAGTCCCGAAACAAGCGCCTAACGCATTTCATTCAGGGTCACCCTATTGTCCATGCCATCTTAAGTTTCAACACAGCCTCATTTAAAATACATACAGACAAGTTGGGGGCGTTCACAGCAACTTGATTCCTTTTGTTCCATGGCCAGAACACATTCTCGTTAATTATATACACACTATTTTTCTAAATGACATCAGACTCTGTCTCATACATCATCATAATAGTTATTCCTAGAGAATCTTGTATTTAGAGACACAATCTCCCTCCTGTGCCAGCTTTGATCTTTCGGTTTAGTCTTGCAATATTTTAATTGAACATTCTAAGACATGATTGCTTATTCTTATGCAATTTATAAGTCCTGGATTCAAAGGAGTGGTTGATTTGCAGACACATTTGTTACAATTTTATGGCTACATACAGTACACATGTTGCACTACCCCATGACAAGGAAAAAATAAACACCTTTCTGGACATAACCAAACATTTCTCTTTTTTTTTTCTCTGTAGAACTGAAGATTAACCCTATGGTTTTTACCCCTCGTTTTGGAAACAAAAAACGGACCCTAAAGGTTTCCTCCACAGTCTGTAAGGTTTCCTACGTCCTGTTCATAAAGTTGACTCAACATTTATATAAATGACCCCATGCGAGTCTTGAGCTCATCATTCTTGAATTCATGTCCTTATTTCCCAGCCCCCCAGTTCATTCCTCCCTCCCCCAGCTGTGTACTCGCTGAAAGAGAATTCTGATGGAGGGTTAATGAGGAAAGCTAGCTCTCTGAGGCGAAGCATCCCACTTAACAAGCGTGCTGAGATAAAACAGACTCCCTTTTCAAGCAGAAATTGGCTGAGCTGAGAAAATGATTGCATATTTAGGAGTCGACTTAAATGAATTCGGAAATCATCCACTCAAAAAACAACACACAAAAAAAAAAACTAACAAACTAGAAATACTCCTTTTTTTCAATCTTGATCCCAGCGACTGGCAACTGTCCGTTGTTAGGTCTTGACAACGCCGGGATCACCTAGAAAGAAACTATAATAAGCAGCAAGGGACAAGATGTCTGGCGCTCTGGCTGCAATTTTGCACTGCCCGCACCGTCTCTCCCATGCTTGAGAGGGAGGTGAACTTTCGCATGTTCACCTTGCTCTTCCAGGCTCCACTCGGGATCGTCAGCGTGTTAGACTAAGTGCCTGTAGGGCCAGGATAGTGACTATTTTTGTGTTATCTTTTGTTTTTTTGAGTGTTTAAACAATTAACAGTTAACCATTTCAGTTGAAAGTCTAAGCTATTCTTTGAAACTTTACCCGTCATCGTGTTTTGTAGAATGTAATGGAAATCTTACTACTATTTTGGCGTTCCATGACGTGTAACGGCACTTATGCTAGGCTTCATTTTTTGATCGTGAAAGTATTAGGTAAAGAGACTCTGGGACTCGCTTGCGCTCAGCACACTTTAGAGTCAAATAAAATGAATCCATTACTCTATATATAAAACAATTGTCACTATAATATCGTCCATTGTTTTTAAATTATATAAACAAAAATCAAAAAAAAAAAAAAAAAACTAATGTAGAGCTAAAGAGGGAAATAAATTCTTCTTGTAATTGCAAATATCCTGATCATTGTCCTCCCCAATGGCAATCAAATGTATTTTCTAGTCGAAAGCTAGTTTAATATTGGCTGCCTTGTAATGTGTGCATAGACTACAAGCCACTGATGTCTTCACTGGAGATCAGGGCAAGCGGGGCACCACTGATCAGAGTTATCCAAGTCTCCATTTAACTTTGTTTAAAATCCACTAAATACATATGAGGTGATATAAACTACTTTAGATGCATATAGATAAAAGAAAATATAGAGGAATACACCAGACAGAACCAATGGTTCCGAACTATTGATGCCGCTTCTTTCCTTCACATATCTAAATTCCCGATAAGTGTCATTGTTTTCCTGATAACTAAAGTGAGTAACACTTCATCAAAGCAACCACCTAAAATAAGAGAAAAATGTTACTGTTGACTCTTCAGTTTCAGAAGATAGATTTACAGATATATTCTTACCTATATGTAACACAGAGATTTGCAGTAGATAATGACTTGTTAACGACCAAATGTGTTCACAACAAAATGCTAACATTTTTTACAATTTGGAAGAGACCAGTCGCCAGATTGTTGAACCACCGTGGTAACAAGGCCGCTGATTAAAGGGTTTAACAAGTCCTCTCCCCATATCACCTAAAAATTACGCCAAGAGGCACTGTACCTCAATTAAGACATTTTTTCCGATATGCAAATTAGCTTTTTTGACTCATGTCTGGTACTGACTGACAGCTATGTCTCTTCAAATCACTGCTCTGCCTCAAATTATTCAACTACATACATATACAGCTCTAATGTACATATGGGAAATATTGTGCCTTGTGTTACTTCATGACATTGACATCTTTTACCATTCTTATATAGCAAAGTGTACACCCTGACGTGATCAACATAAAATCACCGCAGCCGGCCATGGAGGATAGAGAGGAGTCGAAGCTCCATAGAGCTGCGGTTACTTCCTGGGTGGAGATACAGACCATGGGTACATTATGGGTGCTATTATAAGAGGCTCATTACCTGATGATGTGTCACCCTGGTCACAATGACTGTGACTCGTAAGAGGCCATACCATGGTGGATTAGATGGATCGTGCCGGCCAAGTAGGACAGCCCCCCCTCTGAGCCAGGTAATATAAGATAAAAGGGATTTATGTGTATGTAAGCACAACTATTTTTTTTTTAACTAAAAGAAAGGGGGTAAGTCAGTTACTAGAACTCCTATAGGAACCTGTCGCTCTGCGTAATGTCACTGAGGTGATTAGGTTCTCCTTTAAGCTATCAAAAATTAAATTTTATAATTTAATTTATAAAATTATTAACCCCTTAAGACGGAGGGTTTTCCGGCTCCTTTCTCGCTCTCCAACTTCAATATCCATAACTTTTTTCATTTTTTTTTCCCGTGTTACAGACCTGTGTGAGGCTATTTTGTGCGTAACAAATGTTACTTTCCCTTATGTTATTATTTTAACTGCCGTGTACGGCGAATCTGAAAAAAAATTTCAAATGTGGAAAAATTGAAAAAAAACGCATGTGCGTCACTCTTGTGTGCCAGTTTTATACGACTTTCCTCTTCTCTCCAAATAACACGCCTACTTTATTCTTTGGTCGGTGGCGATCGCGGTGAACCGATTTTATATAAGTTTTATTGTGTTTTAAATAATACATTTTTCTAAATTAAACAATGTGTACAAAAAAGAAAAAAATTTTTGCCATCTTCTGCGCCAATAACTTTTCATACTTTGGCGCACAGGAAATGTGTGAGGGGTCAGTTTTTTTGTCGAATGAGGCGAACGTTTTCAATTGCTAAAAACCATTTTGAGGTCTGTCGACTTTTGAGCATTTTTATTCATTTTTATATGTATTTATGTCAAAAGTGTAAAGTCGCATTTCGGACTTTTGGGCGCCATTTCCCCCTCTGAGGTCACCCGCGTCCCGTGGAGATTATAAATTGTTGAAATGGCATGTGGGGTCCCTGAGGCTGAGACACACAAATAGTGTCATACTACGGTGTAAGTTTGCTCTGGTTTTGATGCAATAAAAGTGTATTAGTTGCTTGTACTCCCATTGAAGCCTTGGTGTGTGGGTGGACTGTGGGAGTGCGTTCTCAAGGGATTTGAGGGTCTCTGTTTCAAGGAGGGTCTGGAAGCGTAGCATTCTTAGAGGACGCAAGAAATCGTTCACATTTGTGTTTTAAATTCATCCAAACCAAAGCCCAACCCCTGGGACTGCACAGAGGATTCTGTCAGGGTGCAACGTAAGCTATAACACACAATTATATTGTAATGCAAATGCTTAGAGAAAGCAGAAAGGCATATTTGCAATACATATGTAATGCACTTCTGTAATTGTTCTTTAGTGGGGGGGGGGAGAGGCCCCTTTTGAAGGTGCACCAAAAAAAACGGTGCACTTGTAGTGGTGTTAAAGAAGTGCAGAGGGCACCAGGTTCATGAAAAATATGCACCAGAAATCCTGAATCTGGCCCTTCTGCACAATACACAGACAAACTGCACATGGTGCAGATTGGGGCACATTTACTTAGAGCAGTGCAGAGTGCCCAAACTACAACCAAAACACACTTATTTTTGTAAAGTGCCAACATTAAGCAGTAACCTATATGTCCCTGCTCTCACAACTTCCCATCATATTTGTACACCAATACAGTACACAGAATAGGTTTGCCACCAATGATCTATACTGTACTTTTTTATTTCAATACTATGTTGTCTTTGCAAATCTCCTACACAGATTTTGTTTATTTCTTGGACTTGTTAGAATATAGAAAAAAAAATCTACCTCTTAATTTAGTTTCGTTACAGTAAAACTTTTAATAGAGGTGTTCTTAGATTTTTTTTTTTTTTCTGGTGACCATCAGCCATACCTGCTCATTCAGCTGACCGCTAAGCACATGGAGGCCCTGAGCTGAGACTACATTGGGGGGTAGGGGGACGGAATATGTTGCTGTGGGGGCTGACCTCTAGTGCATAAAGGAACACGATGGAGTAAAGATGGAGTCCAGTTTGCTGCATCTATTATTCCCTGTGACTCTGTCACATCCCCGTGTATCCAAGGGGTTTGACAGAAAATGTGTATGGGTTGACTTGGCATCTGTAACATTCTAGCTAAAAACAGACCCTTCTATAGCCATTGAGTCTAGCCTGTAACGCCTGATGAAGGTTTAGGAAGACCACGTAGCGGTTTTGCAGATTTGGCACAATGGGATGTGATTTGTAACAGAACCAGGGGTTATGGGGTACAAGCCGGGTCCTGCCTTCTGGATATTTGTATATATTTTTATTTTCAACTTGGCATATTTTTCCAGAATCCCCCTAGTGGAGCATCCATAGCTATAAGACTCTACATGCCTACATGGTGGCCTTAATTGACAGTCTCCGCAAGGAGAACTCTTACTTCCCGATCCTAGTCTGCAAGGATATACACTCACCGGCCACTTTATTTGGTACACCTGTCCACCTGCTCGTTAACACTTAATTTCTAATCAGCCAATCACATGGCGGCAACTCAATGCATGTAGACATGGTCAAGACAATCTCCTGCAGTTCAAACCGAGCATCCGTATGGGGAAGAAAGGTGATTTGAGTGCCTTTGAACGTGGCATGGTTGTTGGTGCCAGAAGGGCTGGTCTGAGTATTTGAGAAACTGCTGGGATTTTCACGCACAACCATCTCTAGGGTTTACAGAGAATGGTCCGAAAAAGAAAAAACATCCAGTGAGCGGCAGTTCTGTGGGTGGAAATGCCTTGTTGATGCCAGGGGTCAGAGGAGAATGGTCCAGTTTGCTGCATCTATTATTCCCTGTGACTCTGTCACATCCCCATGTATCCAAGGGGTTTGACAGAAAATGTGTATGGGTTGACTTGGCATCTGTAACATTCTGGCTACAAACAGACCCTTCTATAGCCATTGAGTCTAGCCTGTAACCCCTGATGAAGGTTTAGGAAGACCACGTAGCGGTTTTGCAGATTTGGCACAATGGGATGTGATTTGTAACAGAACCAGGGGTTATGGGGTACAAGTCGGGTCCTGCCTTCTGGATATTTGTATATATTTTTATTTTCAACTTGGCATATTTTTCCAGAATCCCCCTAGTGGAGCATCCATGGCTATAAGACTCTACACGCCTACATGGTGGCCTTAATTGACAGTCTCCGTAAGGAGAACTCTTACTTCCCGACCCTAGTCTGCAAGGATATAGAAGTCCCCTCGGCCATGGAGAGGAAGCCTGGTTGAGGCTGGACTGAGAAACCAGGTACCTCCCCTGAGACAGACAGACAGACAGACACTTACACACTTACTTCCTGGAGGAGGGGAGAGGTATTCTCAATCCTGACCTGTGTATGTACAGGAAAACACTGAGGGAGCTAATGGCTGGAGTACATTTATATACCGTATATACCGGCGTATAAGACGACTTTTGAAGACAGAAAAATCTTCTGTCTTCTCTGGGGTCGTCTTATACGCCGGTAATGTTTCTTCTCACCTTTTCCATGTGACCAGCCTCATTTACATGATAAAAAATAGATGATTTTACAATGAATAATGTATGAAATGACTAGATAAAGGCTGGGATGGGATCCTTGTGAGCTGCTCCAACAGGTAGAGATGACAGGACAAGTGACACAGACCTGATGACAGGTGTCCTTTAACGTTGGGCTTGGAATTGCTCCATTCTTGCGCCTAATAAGTTGCGCTAGATACAGACTTAGTTTTGGTATTCTACTTTTTGGGACTAATTAGTTGCACACCACAAAAAGTTGCAAAAGTGAGAATAAACAGGCAAATCATTACATGTATCACAAAGGTAAAAAAAAGATTGAGTAGGCCAACTTCAGTAAAACTTGAAAAAGTGGCAGCCGAAAAACTATGATACATGTGCCCCTATGTGCTGCAATTATTTGAAATGTCTTTTAAAGGGAACCTGTCACCAGCTTTTACTCCCACTAAACTACCAGATGCCTCAATGAGGGAATGAAATGTCTTTTCTTGCATTGATTCTGTTTAAAATGCAGTCAATGCCGGCCTACGGAGTGAGCGGGGCGGTCCGGGGTAGAGGCAGCGTCTCGGACCGCCCCCTCATGAATACATCGGAGGCGCTGCCTCTACCCCGGACCACCCCGCACGCTCCATAGGCCGCCATTGACTGCCGCGCGCTTGGCGGCAGTCACCGCCCCTAGCCACGCCCCAACCCCGCCCCCTCATGGTAAGCAGCTCCTAGTGCTTGAACAAACGCCGCAGTGTTAGAGCGATAGCATTACTGGAAACCTCTGGTAACGCTATCTAACACTGCGGCAGGGTATAGTGTAATTGTCGGACAGCTCGCAAAGCTGTCCAACGTATTCATGAGGGGGAGGGTTGGGGCGCGCGACAGTCAATGCCGGCCTATGGAGCGAGCTGTCCGATGATTACACTATACCCCGCCGCAGTGTTTGATAGCGTTACCGGAGGTTTCCGGTAACGCTATCACTCTAACACTGCGGCGTTTGTTCAAGCACTAGGAGCTGCTTACTTTAGTAAGCAGCTCCTAGTGCCGATAAATGGGGTGACAGGTCCTCTTTAAGTGAAAATTGCCAAATCATGCCCAGCTTGTCAATATTTTGTTTGTCCAGCACTGCCTTAACTCTCTTGGACATGGAGCTTGCATGGAGCTTCACAGGTTGTGACTAGAATCCCCTTCTACATCTTCTTGATGACATCATACAGTCGGATAGTCCCGGTTTTGATTTATCCCGCAGCGGGAGGTATGTATCAGGACATCGACTCTGTCAGCATCCTCCGGACACTAACAGTTGTTTACAGTGATAATGCAGAGAGCCGGCAGCTCCCTGCACTATCCTTATGGATCTTCTGTGTGTAGAAGGGTTCGGCAGGCACAAAGTGATGTCATCTTCATAGCTACCTACAGCAGAAGGAAAGGAGAGAGGAGCTGCTGCACGAGAACGTGTGTATTTTACTGTGGGGGCACAAGAGGCTGAGCAAAATTAAGAGGAGCTGCTGGGAAGGCACAATAAGAGCGGGAACTGCTGGGAGGCAATATTACAGTGGCAACAATTGTCAGGGAGCAGAGGGGACAATCGTAGAGACCACAAAGGGAAGAATTATACTGTGTGGGGGTTAGTGGAGGAATAAAAGGCCTGGATTAGGGCAAAAAAAATAATTTGGCGCTGTTTCTCCAATACGAAAGTTGGAAGGTGTGATGTGGTACTGCTCCACTTCTGTTTCAGGATGCGCCACAGATGCACTAAAGGGTTTAGGTCTGGAGACTTGCTCAGCCCACCAAGCCCCTTTCTTAGTTTCTTTAGCAAGGCAGTAGCAAGTGGTAGTCTTGGGGGGGGTGGGGGGTGTTTAAGTGTTATAAGGTCTCTTTTGTAAAGCAGAGCACATGTTAATGACAAAGTATTAATGGAAACCTACCATTTGATTTGATGCACTATGAAGTAAACATACCTTGAGAATGCTGTAGATACACTGATGCAGGGTCATATCTTGGTAATTCCCTGTGCTGAGTGGTTTTGCTGAGAAAACAGATAACATGATTATGAAGCTGTCTCGCTTCTATGGCTCCTTCAACACTTGGTTCAGCACTTGTCCTAGCCTGTGAGGTTTTTCTCTGCAGGAGAGGATGATGCAATCGCTGTTCTCCCTGCCAGACAGAATCATCAATTGCTGCACCATCCCCCAGCTGCTGTGTGCATGACCCAGCTCGGGTTGATAAGTCATGTCTTGTAATTACTAGCGCCTGTGTGTAATGTGTTTGTCAGCCAGCCTAACCCAGCTTTTCCCAAGGTCCTGAATGTTAATGGGTTTTTTTTTCCCAGCAAAACCACTCATCTCAGGGATTAAACCAGATACGATTTTGCATCAGTGTAGCTACAGCATTCTCAAGGCATGTTTGCTTCATAATGCATCAAATCAAATGGTAGATTTCCTTTAAAGAGCATTTTTAGTGAATTTTTGGATGTAGTGGCGATTACGCAATTTTTCTTACCTAAAAAACTTGTGGCAATTTTTTTTTCAGGACAGGTAGGGCTAGATAAAAATTAACATAAATTAAAAATGAAAAAATGCTTTTAAGTGGAAAAACACAAAGGGAAGAATTATACTGTGTGGGGGTTAGTGGAGGAATAAAAGGCCTGGATTAGGGCCAAAAAAAAATAATTTGGCCCTGTTTCTCCAATACGAAAGTTGGAAGGTATGATGTTGGATGTGGTACTGCTCCACCTTCTGTTTTAGGATGCTCCACAGATGCACTAAAGGGTTTAGGTCTGGAGACTTGCTCAGTTGGTAGCAAGTTGGTAGCAAGTGGTAGTCTTGGGGGAGGGGGGGGGTGTTTAAGTGTTACAAGGTCTCTTTTGTAAAGCAGAGAACATGTTAATGACAAAGTATTAATGGAAACCCACCATTTGATTTGATGCACTATGAAGTAAACATACCTTGAGAATGCTGTAGATACACTGATGCAGGGTCATATCTTGGTAATTCCCTGTGCTGAGTGGTTTTGCTGAGAAAACAGAGAACATGATTATGAAGCTGTCTCGCTTCAATGCTTGGTTCAGCACTTGTCCTAGCCTATGAGGTTTTTCTCTGCAGGAGAGGATGATGCAATCGCTGTTCTCCCTGCCAGACAGAATAATCAATTGCTGCACCATCCCCCAGCTGCTGTGTTTGAGTGACCCAGCTCGGGTTGATAAGTCATGTCTTGTAATTACTAGCGCCTGTGTATAATGTGTTTGTCAGCCAGCCTGACCCAGCTTTCCCAAGGTCCTGAATGTTTTTTTGTTTTTTGTTTCCAGCAAAACCACTCATATCAGGGATTAAACCAGATACGATTTTGCATCAGTGTAGCTACAGCATTCTGAAGGTATGTTTGCTTCATAATGCATCAAATCAAATGGTAGATTTCCTTTAAAGAGCATTTTTAGTTAATTTTTGGATGTAGTGGCGATTGCGCAATTTTTCTTACCTAAAAAACTTGTGGCAATTTTTTTTTCAGGACAGGTAGGGCTAGATAAAAATTAACAAATTTAAAAAAATGCTTTTAAGTGGGAAAAAGGCTTTTTTCAGTAATGTATAGTATATTTCATATATTCAGATTCACTCAAATTAACCTGTATGAATGAATTCATGTGCAATGGTTGTTTTGATATGCAAAATGTATAGTAAGGAAATTTGGCAAAAATTTCAAATTGCTCAGTTTTAAAATTTTGAGAGGCCTAAATAGCAGTAAAACCCATACATTATAGCATTTTGGAAACTGCACCCCTCAATGTGTGAATAATCAACTTTAACAAGCGTGTTAACCCTTTGGATGTTTCACAGGGGTTAAAACAAAATGGAGGTGTAATTTACATTTTTTTAGACCATTTTATTAACTCTTTCTTGGTGGTAGTTTAAAAACCATAAACAAGAATGATTTTGTTTGCTTTTTTCCCCTTGGACGTTCACTCGACCCATAAAATAAAGAGAACCCATTTTTATGGTAATCACGATAACAGCGATACCCCATTTATATGGCTAACTTATTTTGTAAGAAATGTGCTCGTTTTTGCATCGCCATGTAACAATGGGCATAACTTTTTTTTTCATTATTACATAGCTGTTTTAGAGCTTATTTTTGGTGAGACAAGCTGTACTTTCTTGGTATCATGTCAGGGTAAATTTACTTTTTTTTAATTACTTTGTAAGAGGTTAGATGTGAAAATTTCTTAATTTTTGTGCATATTTTTGCACCTTTTCTTTTACAGCGTACGGGTTGTTACTATGACTGCGGTGCCTATAGGGGTAAACAGCCGGGATCGCGTTTAACTGTTACCACCGGGATCCCGGGCAATCGCTATGATGTAATTCTACGTCAAGGTGCGGGCACTACTCGTATCCTATGACATAGAATCACTTCAAGGTGCAGGAAGGGGTTAATTATTTTATAGGGAAGTGGTGGGAACTGCCAGTATGGTGTACCGGTGAACACACAAGTAGACCCGACACCTTCTGGCTAAACAAAAACATAACACATTTGTATATTTCAATCATAGTTTTATTTTAGGTTGTCTTTTAGCCTAGTCCATACCCATGACACTCTTATGGACAGTCCAGTTACCCATCATACAGAAATAATGATAAAACCTAAAGATTCACGTTTTCTAACAAATTCTCCAAAATGGAACCAGATTCAAGAAAAAAAAGTGGGAGCCTTTCACACATTTACATAAATAACCCTTTAAACCCAATTCCTTTTATATAAATTATTTACTTAAAGAGCTCGTGTTTGCTGGCACAGAGTCTCACGGGTGACTGCGATGTCCCTCCTACTAGACCTTTTGGAAACCATAAATTTGGGGCTGATAGAGGATTTTTGGCAAAGAATAAAATTCTGCCACCAGGTTCAGAATAGGTTAAAAAATTAAGATGAGAACATTGACCACCCCTGGCCTTTTCTTTTTCAATGCTTGCTAGATGCGTTTCTGGACTGTATAACCCATCCTGAAGGGAATTGCCATTACAGTCCAGTGATTGGCTGAGCAGGTATTTCCTGTGTGTCAAGATTGGACCAATGGGAGCCCAGCACTACCGGAATGGTGAATATTATTTAACCTATGAGCCAACTGATTTTCCTCCTGAAAAAATTAGTTTATATGGGTGCGGTCACAGTTTGTAAACGCAGCGCTAGGGTACAAGGGCGGGCCGAGGCCCCGACGCGTATGCGCTTCAATGGTACCATACAGTTGATAACCAGAACCCGGTGTCTTGCATTAAAACAATCGTTTGAGTTCCCATAGAAGCGCATATGCAATCGGCCCAATGCCCACCCCTGTAAATGCAGCGCAAGCAGTACATGTGACCACACCCTAATAAAAACTCAAGCGCTATCATGTGACAGTACCCAAGCCACATAAAAACTTGAAGCAGGAACTCAAGTGATGCGCTATAAATGGTTGTTGCACTGCACAAAAGTAGAAGACAAAGTCAAGCAGTTTGTGCCAGGATATTTGGGATATTTTAGGAAGTGAACTGATCATATTGGATCAGAGCGACTTACAAAAGGTTATCCCATTGTTGAAGGGCCACTCCAAATAAAGGAGCTAGCCACAGCCATGTACATTTGCATCCAGTGCTGGAGATGCAGACCACTCCCTATGTGCTGAGCATTATGGTTCCACATTACCAATCCAAATGTATAAACCGTAATTAACTGCACAGCAAGCAATTTTATGTCTGCACTCTTCCACATTATAATACAACATCCATTCCTGGCAAAATTCTACCCAGAGCTGATATTGGCACTTTAAGGAAGGGGGGAGGTTTAAAAAACAAAAAACACTGAAGTAGTAGTCCAGGGGACTGTCGCTTCTGTGCTTTCTTTCTTTTTTTTTGGATTTACACAGACTGTGGAGTCAGGTTGGCTTTCAAGTGTGTGCTCCAAGGACAAGATCCTCTACTTACACAGCGCTGCTACACTCGTGGTTCTACTTTGAGGACTGTTTGTAGTGACCACACAACATGCACCCATTTAGATTTGGTAGATACCTGAAGTGGATGATCCCTTTAAATCTGAACAAAACATCCATGGCAGAGCAGCCAATACCAGATCTGACAGAAATAGAAGACCTCAAAAGTAAAATGAGAAGAATCACATACGTACATATTTCAAGTATTATAGAGATTTTGGACAAATGTTATGAGTTTGGGATGAAAATGCTTCAAAAGTGCTTATTCAGCTCTAAAACCGATGGTTGCTCCTTTGGATAGGCACACAATATTGGATGACTAATGTTCTCTGAATGGGTCAATATTATTGCTCACTGAACACTCCAGACTTGTGGCATTTCACTCCAATCAATTCAATGGGATGAGGATTTATTGTGCTATATCAACTGAACAATGAGTAGGGCAAGTCAAACGCCTCCCACTCACCTAACAATTCTGACCTATCCAAAATGATAGGACATCAGTTTTTAAGAAGCAGATAAGCCATTTAAGCAGCCTATACCCCACCCTTCAGCCACAGAGTAGGACAGGCAAGTCATTGGGGAAGTTACATAGTAAGCGGATGGAACGTATGGCAGCCTGCTGGGAACAAACTCGATAGAGAAGGTGACCTGTAACATAAAAGAAGGGCAATGTAGGATTTATTACGCCAGTTCTCACAGTTTGGTAGACTGATTTCTTGTGAATTTGTCACTTTAAAAAGGCAACTACAGCTTTGCACTAGACTATGAAGACCCATGTATCAATTACCCATCTACAGAAAAACCATAAAGAAGCCATTACATGGTCTACACCAAATCCCTTTAAGGTCACTTAACTGATCAACACATGAAGCAGTCAACAGTAACAAGGTGAAGCGCTATCCTGTTAGGTGTACCAACACAGAAGAGGGAATCCCTGTTCTAATACAGCTATAGGAAACATACAATCTCTGGTTGTGTGTAAGTGATGCTCCTCCAGGTGGTGTCTACTATGGGTGTAGCAAAACTGAGGTAGTCAACCTTGATGAAGGCTCAGCATAAAAAGATTTAATAACCACTGAAAACTGCTTATTCATTCTCCACTTAGATGTGTGACATTACAACAAGGATTCGTGTTCTATTCTCAGGGCCTCACGTGTTGCCATATGCAAATAGACAAAAAAGCCAAGGGGAATGGGAGAAGGGGATGTAGCAAGAAAGAAAAGGAAAGTTTTTTTGTATATATACTGGAAGGATGGAGGGTCCAGTCATCTGTTTCATCCAATGCGCAGTAGAGAAGATCACACAGTTCAGATGATCTCAAGTCCAACAGCTGTAGTTAGTTTTCCTCATGGGCGAGTTTATAAAGGTTGTATACAATGTTTTTTTTTTTTTTTGCCGATTTATTGTTCACCAAGAACCGCATACTGGTTGTCTAGCTGGAGCTGAACGGCCTGATTCTTTGCCGCTTCTTCTCTGGCGCGGTTTTTGTGTTTTACAATTTCAAATGTCTTCTCCATTTCTTTATCCCTAGTTTAGGAAACAAATACGAGGGTTGTTAGAAGTGTAGAAGCAGCACGTACAGGATCATCATATATGGATACAACAACTAACAGACCCCACGCGGGATGACAACTTATATCCGACCCCAGGTGGGGTGCAGGAAGCACGGCAGGTAGGGAACTGCACCACACTCTTAGGCTATATTCACACTCTTAGGCATACTATTAGGCATACTAGCATGTGTGCACTAGCCAAACTAAAAACTCACACTGGTACAATACTTCAAAGAAAAAGACTTGTGTTAACCTTAGCCAAGGCATTAGGAATACAATTAATCTTTATTTAAGGGATACAGCAAAATCACATACAAAAGTGGCACAATAAAAACACTTAAAATAGTACAACTACAAATAAACCTGTACAAGGGTGGGGACAATATAGTCCCCTTAGATACATGCCTACAACTAATATGAAGATTTGGCCACCTGCCTCCTGTCCCAAGAAAAATGTCAATTTGTAAAAAATACATCAGGAATAAAGTTACCCCCTTCCCTCCACATTTCTGATTTAAATATGCGAAAACTGGCACAAATGCATTGATATTTCCCCCTCTGTTCTAGAATACTGCATATACCGTATGTACAGTTCAGTACTATAATGTATAAAATTCAACTAAAGACTTTCAATTAAAGATGCTAAAGACTACATACTAGTTCCATGACATTACCTAGTAGTGAGGAAGCACTTACCTGCGGGATTCTATATGCTTGGCAGTGGCTTGTAGAGACGGGAACTGGGCATCACTAAATATTTCAGGGGGACCTTGCGGCTTTCGTTGTGGTGCAGACATTCGGGCAGCAGGGGGTCTATACACGCCGCTGGGCTGTGCAGGCTCTGGGGCTTCTGCAACTGAGGAAAAAAAACATCCAAATTAGATCCAATGAAGATGATTGGCAGCGGTTATTAGCAATTAGCCATAACCTGTACTAGAAAGCAGAGATCAAACTGCTCACCATAAGCAGCTTATAAATGAGACTCAAGACGTGTATACCGTACACAGAGGATCTTGTCTTACCAACGCTTATAGGAGCTGGAGCAGGGGCAGATTTATTCCAAGGACCCATCGTCTTGTCAGAGCCATAGCCTCCAGCCTCTTCCCAGTCTCCACCCTGTTCTTCCTTTTTCTCACCTTCATCATCTTCCTTTTCATTGCTACAACAAGATTGTAGGAACATTAGGTCCAGAACACAGGGATCACAGCTACAGGACAGGGCTTATAAGGAAAAGGAACAATCCCATCCCAATGGTTTTGCTTTATAGAGAACCTATCACTTCTTGACTGCCTTAGTAAATTACCTGCCCTAGAAAACTGAAGCATCCATTACGAATCTGGGTTGAATTGTTCTTCGGTTATTCCTACTAAAAATGTGAATACATTGAAGAAAAGTAACGCCCACTTGTCTTCTAGCGTGGCTGTGTTTATTTCTCCAAGAATTGTTGATTTTATAGCAAATACAAGCAATTTCTTTAAGACATTTCAGGAGAGATTATAGATTCTTTTCAATAAAACAAGTGGTTACATTTCATTACTTGTAGCCACGTTGAATGTCTATCCTCTGAGCCTCAATCTCAGGTAAGAGATCATTGCATTCCTAGCAGGTTATACAAATTGAGCACTTATGTAGAAATTATAGCAGAAGATACTCGATTTTTCAACATGCTGCCACAAGGCTTCAGTGTCGGGCAGCTTAAATGTGGCTACAGGCAACCATGTAGACAAATACACTGCGTGACAGTGAATGGCACTTTGTACACTGAACAGAGCCTAATCTAGTTGCTTTTCGGCTCTGTAATCTTGTTGCACCGAGGAGCCCAGGACCGGAGTCCTACATTTCATACATGACCTCAGAGGCTTTTAAAAAAAGACAGCAATTAATATGGATCATCCGTTTTTCTTTTATACAGCCCAAAACCTTAGGACTTGTATAGAAACTGCGGGCCTAATAAGGAAACAGTCATATTTAAAGGGGTTGTCCAGGCAGTGCTCCACTGCACTTTCCGCTAAGTACACAGCTATTGGTACTTTGGTTGCTTTTGCAGCTAAACCCAATTCTGTACACAGACTAAGTCTTGTTTAGATAAGACTTGGGTGTCTGTTCTGTGACAGCCACACTTGAAACTGTGCTCACAAGGGTGAACAAGGCTTTGTGGAGAAGCGAGAGCGCTCCTTACTCCACTAACGAGGCCACACTGCAAATCCAGGATCACAGCCCCCACTATGGTTGTGTGTATGGGGATCTTGTGTAATGTACATTACAGGTCACTGCCTGCAACTTGTTCAGATACATGTCTGCATGACAGATAACACAAAAAGCGCCAATTGTTCTAGTGAAAATGCGTAAAAGTAGCCAAAATAAAAAGTTCCATTGTATCATGTGCTCTTCTGGGTGGATAGAGATAGAAGTTGAACTTCAGATGTTTACTGACCAAAATTGGATGACAACATTTTGACGTCATAGGTTACAACGCTATAAAAACAGATGAAAATTAAGCTAATTCTATAAAGTTTATAGTAAATTGATGAAATTAGATAAGTGACAAGAACTGTTAAGTAGAAATAAGATTATAAAATCTATAATAGATGGTAACCTGCTCCTATGTTACCATAGGACCATCATATTTCACTGGATTTAAACAAATAGGAATTAGGGCCCATTACCTTATCTGCAAAGACTGAATTCTTAGACCACTGTAGTCAACTTCTTTTTGCTCAAATTCTTTCCATTCATCATCAACCTACAAAAGAAAAAAAAAAAAATTTTAAAAATCTAGTAAACGCTGAAATTTACCATCGCTGGTAGTCAATAAGACATCTAAGCATTTCAGCTCGTTTCTGAATCTGTACCTCATCATAACAATATGTTCATGTCGCTGTTATATTAAGTGCATTTCACTAGTATATCCCAGAGCAATTACCACCCCCAACTATATAATAGGGACTATTACAGGGACCATGACAATATATAGTCTCAAATCCACTCCAAGCAGACAGCAACATTCAGCACTTAACCCCTACATCTTTGTATAAGAAGCCAGCGATCCTCTGAAATACTATTCAGCTATGCCCCATGATCAGCACAATGCAGGGCATGTCACATGCAGTTCTCCAGGATTGTACTGCTTACACTTAGAATAAAAGTGAATTGCAAAGCATATTCATAAAACAAGTCTCTAGTACTTACCGTATTTTTTGGACTATAAAACACTAAAACGTGCCTGCATCTTGTAGACCGAAGGTCAGGAGTATCCAGCACTGCCAGACCACCGTGACCGCTGTAATGGAGATCGGGTGATGCCCTGATATAGAGCTGCACCAGAACTCCCAGAGAGGAGCCTCCGCACTGCTCTCACTTCTCCCGGGTGTCCTACAGGACCTTTGGCGATGTCAGAATCATGTGACTGATCATGTGAGCTGCGTGTGTAACTGCGTGGATGGAGCAGAGCTGCGTGTGTAACTGCGTGATGGAGCAGAGCTGCGTGTGTAACTGCGTGGATGGAGCAGAGCTGCGTGTGTAACTGCGTGGATGGAGCAGAGCTGCGTATGTTGTGCATTAGTGCGACCAACAGGAATATTTTAATTGGTGTAAAATATATTTTTCATTTTTTGGAAGCCAAAATCTGGGGTGCGTCCTATAGTAAGCAGCATCTTATAGTCCGAAAAATACGGTAGTTGCCGATAACTAGAATTCCGCTATTATATGGGGAAACCCTATGACTTGCTCCCCATAGGTCAGTGTTGAAGCACTGTCTAAAGGGACTTACAGGGGAAACTAACATTGTAGATATTGTATCAAAGGAAACACCCCCTCACTTATCAGCATTCACCACTATACTGGTCAATTCACTAAAATAAGTCTTCTGTTACAGCAGCACAGAAAAATTAGTGCTGTGCACCCAAATACTGCTCATTCCTACTGATCTGAATCCGCTACATGGTCCTTGTACAGATGGAGTGCTTTATTCGCCATCTCTCAGTTTATGTAACTGGGAAGCTCCACATATGAAGGGGAGCCCATTAGTTTTTTGCTCCCATGAGTAGATGCGGAACTCAGGGAGATATAGGTTTATTCAATTTGGAGCAGAATTTATGAAATAAAGTAAATTGTTCCAGGATTCTTGGGTCTTGTTCATCCAACCCACGCCCTAAAGCTGGTTATATACAAGGGAGTTTGTCCAACTTGTTCTGCATCCGTTGGATTTAAGAGAACAGAACTCAGCAGCTTAGCATTGGGCCACTCAATCCAGCAGAGACACAAAAGGGCACTTATCATGGCTAGTACACCGTATTCTGGCATACAAACCATTAATAAAGGGTCACAATTCCTTTGACATGGCCAGGAATTACAACTGAATGGAGCAGAATGGGCAGGGGGCCGGTTGTATAGCACAATTCCATGTCAAGCAGGACCTGGCATAGAAATAATTCAGGCCTCTTAGTATATCTAGTGTCAAGTGGGGAAAATCAAGAACAGAGGCATAATATGCCAGGTCATGATCACTGGTCTAATTATCGGATGCAAATCCTATAAGGAGGCGAATAAGGGCACTATTACACGGCAGTTGTGATGCAGACAAAAGTTAACCACCAGAGGGGTGCTTGCTTCCAACTTTCAGCTGTTGACCCCAATTTCTTTGGGTTTTATTACGTCTTTATAGATTTTACAAAGAAATCTTCGCTCATCTTAACTTTCATATTTTGGTTTATGGAGCTGAAGTTTCATTGCTACCATTTTGGTAACTACAATCTTTTGATCACTGTTTTTATGCATAGCACAATGGTGTAAAAATGGTGATTTGGATGTCATTTTGCATTTTGGGGCTCGGCATCAGGAACAATCATTTTTATATTCTCTATATTGTATTTTAAGACCACCTTGAGGCTTTCAAAATTTTTCTCAACTATTTTTTTACCATACTTCTTAGACCCCTAAAGGTACTACAACCCATGGGGGTTTAATTACTTCCACCATGTAAAGCAATGCTACTGTAATGCAATTTTTAGGCAATTTTGCTAGAGATATGTATCTGATTGTCAAAGCAGACTGCATACTCCGCCAGAATTTAAATGGTTAAGAGCCACACAATGATAGCATAATACAGCAAACATCCACCATACATGAAGAGGGCTCATGTGTCATTTAGAAAGGGAACCTGCTAGTAGAAATTGACCGATTAAACCAGTACCAGTATATTATGAAGCAGATAAACACCTTCCAGATCATGTGTCTTACATGGTCCAGTGTGGTGGCTTCACATAGAAAATTGAGAAGAGATCTAAATTTGTTGTATAAAGTCAGACAGAACTCAGGACTGAAGCCCTGGCTGCCACTGCCACCAAATGCCCCTTCTACGGCGACTCACATCACACACCAGACAGTAGTAGAGTCGGTTAGTCCTGGAAATAAACGCATCAAGTGCAGGAAAGTGCATTCTGATGCGAGGAGAGCTGGACTTCAGCGCCAAACTCCCAGCCTACATGACTATACAACAATATTGTTTCTCACGTTAAAGTTGATTTTCTGAATAATTCCACCATACAGGACCACAAAAGAAACATGAGCTGCTAGGTTTATTTGGTCAATTTCTGCAGACAGGTTCCCTTTAAGTAATTTTGATATGATATCCACCACAGTAGCTATAAGGATTTTTGGTTTACAGGAGAAAGGATATAGAAGCCATACATCTCAGAATCAGGTTACTGACCCTTATGAGAATAAGGCTCATACCTCATTCTAGGGGTCAGAGGTGATCATTTTCATAGTTAATATCAGGGACACAGTTGTCCCAGGCTCACTAGGCCTTAGTGACAGACCTCTAATGAGCCCTCTCCTACAACATCCAAGGCTGTACAAGGCCAGATCTATCTGGCCTCCCTCAATACAAAAACCCAGCCAACCATAATAATGTCCACTCAGTTTTTCCTGAATTTTTGGCCTTCTTTATACCAGAATTGGGACATTACCTACAACCAGTGAGCTGGGTAAGTAGGGGTGATGCACACCAGCTCAATTGTAAGTGACTATTAAGTTGCAGTGGTGCACAATGCACTGTAGGACCATAGCCCTGGATATAAAGACGCACTACATGTATAGAACATACACTTTCTACCAAAAATTCTCCAGCAATCATTTGGCACTGACTGCACAGCTTCTATAACCCTGAAGCATCATGGAGGACGCCCTGCAGCAAATATCCGGCTTAGTTCTAACGCCGAGTCACTGGATGAGCCCCTTATCTACTGCAGACATCACAGGGGTACACGAGAAATCGAGGTACCACAGGCCACATGTCCCTGGGTCCAGCATGAGCCATGACTACAGGGCCCCACACTCACACATGCTGTGCCCACACACTGCAGGTAGGGCAGGTGCCTGGTCTATATCACATGTATTATGACGTCACATGTGGCCAAGTCCCGAGAGGCCATGTCCTCACTACCCTCCATGTGATGCCCATAGACCTCCAGCAGGGCCTACGTAAGCAGACGAGGCCTGGAGTACTACATACTTTACCCTGCGCCCACCTACAGATTCTGCATTATAGACTGCACAAGCTGCGGCGCCCCCTGTGCCAGGGTCACTGCCGCCTCTCCCCCCACACGTGTGCCCCGGGCGCAGCCTGTACCTTCTCCTGCTGCGCGTCCTGCGCCTCGCTCCTGTAAGACTTCTCCTTCTTGGAGACCTTGGCCGCTCCGCTGGATGTGAGCGCAGACTGTGTCCCCTCTGCCGGCCTCGCTGCCCCCTTCCCCCCGGCCGAGCCGCCGGAGCCTCCCTTCTCTTTCTTCTTTTTCTTGTCTCTCTTGGCAAAGAAGTCGTCCAGGCTCCTCTCCTCGGGCTCGGCCATGTTGGCAACAGCTGGCACACGCGGCGGTAGGTGCGTCTGTGACGACGAGCGCTGAGCACTGCACGCACCGGTCACACCAACTGAGTAGCGCTGAGAGGCCGGAAGCGCTGCCCACACCCGGGAACAAACCATCCTGGCGCATTCATAGGGGGAGGATCGAGTGATATCTCGCTGCTCCTATAGGGCGGAGAAGATCACGTGTGCCTCCTCCATCCCCCCTTCCTTAAAGTGGTATCGTCTTCCTCTCTGCCTGTACTCTACATGGAACGTGTCCGGCCACTTGGGGTGGTGTTATTTATTTATTTATTTTTTCCTTCAATAACTTTATTCATCATGTAACAATCCCTGGTCGTATGACTGAATTGCCTTGTGCGCTGTCACCAGGAGACCCCGTTTTGCCCCGTCTCTATAGAGCATTGCACACACACTGCTAAACATTTTTTGTATGTAAAAATCGGTTTTACAGAACAAAAGATAAATTATATATTACCTTTGAAAGACGTGCTTTGTGACTACTCAAGTCGCCCCCTGGAAGGGGCTGAAGAGGAGCAGTCCCCCCACCCTTGGGAAACCGTCCTCCGTGGGTGATTTTCAAAAGAATACTCCGGCCCCTCACCTGCCCTTGTCCTTCATCATTACACCCCCTGGCTGACCCTCCCTGCACACGTCGCGCCCACTGGGGGTCATTTACTAAGGGCGTTTTCCTGACGTGTTACCCGAATATTTTCGATTTGCGCTGATTTTCCCAGAATTGCCCCGGGATTTTGGCGCACGCGATCGCATTGTGGCGCATCGGCGATGGCATGCACGCAACGGAAAATCGGGGAGCGTGGCCGAACGAAAACCCGACGGATTCGGAAAAACTGCCGCATTTAAAAAAAAAATGTGTTGCGAAAATTGCACTTACCTTCACTCAGCCCGGCTCGGTGTATTCCAGTGCGTTCCGATGCTCTTCAGCGCAGCAGCATCACCTGGTGGACGGTGGAGGAACTGCCTTAATAAATCCCGGCCGGACCCGAATCCACCGCAGAGAACGTGCCGCTGGATCGCGAATGGACCGGGTAAGTAAATCTGCCCCACTGTCCGGAACTCCCGCTGACCGTGTCAGGCATTCTTGCGCCTGTGCTGTCAGCATGTTTTGTGCTATGAGCACGGACATGCGCAGATTTAGCGGTGGCGGCTGCAAGGTCCCCATTCATCTGTGCATGCGCCACACTAAGTTGCCGACTCAGAGGCGCTTCCCGGCGCTGTCTTCATAGCTACTCCAAGTCGGCAACGTAGTGTGGCGCATGCGCAAATGAATGTGGGGACCACATTTCATTTTGATTAAAATCAGGTTGACGGGTTTGATACCCAGCAACCCCATCAGTTAGCTGTAGGAGACCACAACATTTGAATGAAGGCTGAAGCCTGGTCCCATTAAGTTATCCCCTATCAATCCCCGATAAAATTTATTGCAATTGCTAGGAAATAATTTCCCAATCCACTAACTCCATGACTTCCCTTCCCTCCGGTACCCCACCCTGTTCGCTCTCTTCCTATGAGCCAGTCTCATAGGAACAAGTGTCCAGGCTCCTTTCCTCTCCTCACCCCACCACCTGCATCAGTGACCCCGTCCCCTCACATCCCCACACAGAGCCTCTCTCCTACAGTCACTTCTCACCTCACTTCAATCTCTCTTCTGGTGTCACACCCTCTTCTTTCAAGCATGCTGATATTACCCTGTTACTAAAGAAACCTTCTGTGGACCCATCCAATGCTACCGACCAGTCTCTAATCTCCCTTTTATCTCCAAACTCCTGGAACACCTGATCTATTCTCGATTTTCCCGTTTTCTCTTAGTTAACTCCCTACTTGACCCCCTACAATCTGGTTTCCGCTCTATGCACTCTACTGAAACTGCTCTTTGCAAAGTCTCCAATGACCTGCTTACTGCTAAATACAGATCTTAAAGTAATGATGGCCACTCCTTTTTCTTTACTAAATTGCTTTTTTCTAGTGATAATACAAATTCTAAAGGTCTATTCAGTGGGACTATCTGCTGTGTATCCATCTGACTTCTGCACAACACAACTGATGGTCCCAACCCCATTTATAAGGCGAGAAATCCCACTTATTAAACCTGGCAGGGCAATCCTGTGATGTGAACACCTTTTCTGGTGACTTCCTCTTGAAACTCACCAAGAGAATACCAAGAGTGTGTAAAGGTGGCTACTTTGAATAACCTAGAATATAAGACATATAAGTATATAATTCCACTTGTGTTAATTCATAGCTTTGATCCACAATTTTTAAAGTCATGAAAATACAGAAAGGTGTGTCCAAACTTTTGGTCTCGAGTTGTAAAGTGCTATGGAATACAATGACGATATATAAATAAATGTTATTATTATCAACAGCATGTAGATGATAACCTGCTGATCATTGAGGATCCAAATGTTGGGACCCCCATAGATCAAGAAAACTAAGATCTGCACATGCTCTGCCACAACATTTATTGACCATGAAGTAGTTGAATACTGAACTCGGGCATCTCTGTCAGCCCTCCTGCACACAATACTTTTTTTTCCTATTGGCTATGGCATGCAACAGTCAACCAGTGTATCTCTTGCTGAGCCACAAACACAGACAGAAATAAGACCTGCTCCTAGTTTTGTGGTTCGGGCAGTCGGCTAATACAAAGCCATGGAAACCACGGCAATTTTCATGTTTCATGTGCAACACCCCTGCCAATACATAGGCAGGCTGGTAGTTGCAAATAGCACCCTCTCCAGGTCAGAAGCTGTTAGGGGGAGTCACAAACCCTCTATGAAGGTTCTAGAACCTGGTCATTGTGTAATAGCAGCTGTAGACTCTACCTGGAAAGGCAATAGTTAAATGGGTGTTAGATGTTATACAATCAGTTGGTTGTATTGTAAACTGGAGTGTGATTGGAGAGGTGCTACCACTTGACCAGGGGGAGTATAAAACCCCTGTGCAGGGGGAGCACATGGTCTTAGTCTTACCACAGAGCAGAGGGTAAGACCTGCTGTCAGAATGAAGAGGGAGAGTTAGGAGCACACCTTTAGTGCTGTCAGATACCAATCCCAGGAGCTGAGTCTGGAGACTCTAATCCAGAGCTGCAGTTTCCAAAGTTTGGACACAGCTGCATCTCAATTATCCAAGCCTGCATATACCATCAGGCTGGCACATTATTCCTGCGGACCACTCTCCACGACCACTCCACTACCAGAATCTCAATCTGCTGTTTGACATTTGGTCCATTGCCTGCTACCTGTTGTTCAATAAAGAACCCTGAGTTGATTTGCACAACGTTGCCTCCATCTGATTCCTGGATACAGCTGTCTACCAACATGGGCTTCCCATTCAATTACACAGGGACTTATCTTATGGACACTCAGGGGTTGCCCCAGGGAGAAACAAGTACTTCAGCCTCTCCCTGCTTATTTCTTGCACACACCACCTGCTGGAAACCATCAATGAAGCCAGCAAGATCTTGTCATGTATCATGAGTGGTATGGACTCTCGGGATAGGGATTTAATATTACCACTGTACAAGGCATTGGTTCGGCCTCACCTGAAATATGCCATCCAGTTTTGGCATCAGTCCATAAAAAGGATGCCCTGAAGCTGGAGAGGGTTCAACGAAGAGCCACAAAAATGATAAGAGGTAAGGAGGGTCTCAGTTATGAGGAAAAATTAAAACAACTAGATTTATTTAGTCTGGAAAAGAGACAACTGCGAGGGGACATGATTAATTTATATAAATATATGTATGGTCCATAAAAAAATATGGTGGTAAGTTGTTTCAGATTAAATCAAATCAAAAGACGAGGGGGCACTGAGTGCGCCTGGAGAAAACAAGGTTTAATCACCAGAGGCGAAAGGGCTTTTTTACTGTGAGAACTGTCAATCTGTGGAATAGCCTGCCTCAGGCGCTGATCACAGCGGGGACAGCAGAGAGCTTGCAGAGAGACAGCAGAGGGACATGCACATGGTCAATTAGTCCAGTGCCAGAGGCAGCAAAGCAATCCCAAAACATCAGGGAACCTCCGCCATGTTTGACTGTAGGGAACGTGTTCTTTTTTTTCCTCCTGTAAACTCTATGTTGATGCCTTTTCCCAAAAAGGTCCACTTAGGTCTCATCTGACCAGAGAACATTCTCCCAAAACGTTTTAGGCTTTCTCAGGTAAGTTTTGGCAAACTCCAGCCTGGCTTTTTTATGTTTCTGTGTAAGAAGTGGGGTCTTCCTGGGTATCCTACCATACAGTCCCTTTTCATTCAGAAGCCGACGGATAGTACGGGTTGACACTGTTGTACCCTCGGGCTGTATGAACTTGTTTGGATGTTAGTTGAGGTTCTTTATCCACCATCCACACAATCGTGTGTTGAAATCTCAGCAATTTTTCTTTTCCGTCCACAATTTAGGGAGGGTTAGCCACAGTGCCAGGGTCTTTACACTTCTTGATGACACTGCGAAACGGTAAGCACAGGAACATTCAGATCTTTGGAGATAGATTTGTAGCCTTGAGATTGCTGATGCTTCCTCACAAAGTTCTCAGACAGTTCTCTGGTCTTCTTTCTTTTCTTTTCATGCTCAAGGACACAGGACAGAGGTTGAATCAACTTTAATCCATTTACTAGCTGCAAGTGTGATTTAGTTATTGCCACCACCTGTTAGGTGCCACAGGTAAGTTACAGGTTCTGTTAATAACACAAATTAGAGAAGCATCACATGATTTTTCCAACAGTACCAATACTTTTGTCCATCCCCTTTTTATGTTTAGTGTGGCATTATATTAAATGTGGCTTTTTGACAATTCTTTTTGTGGTTTTCCATTGAAGACAAATTAAATGATGATAATAATACCAAAGAATTTCTGATTGCAATCATTTTTTGGAAAAAACTGAGTATTATATGACAGAATTGCAGGGGTGCCAATACTTTTGGCCACCACTGCATCTGAGGGCTGGATATGGTGGCGTTGGCATGATACAATATTGATAGTAAAATAAAAATGAATAGATTGTAGAAGGCATTGGTGACAAACACAGACAACCTTGGTTATTAAAGGGGTTGGCTACTTATAGAAAACCCTAACACCTATATTATATACTTACCCCAATAAAGTTTCCTGGTCTCTTCTGAGAACTGTGGGTCACGTGATGATTGGGACTGGGCACATATCTTGATGTCCCATGTCTTGATTGCTCCGGTGGATGTAAACAGCCATGCATTCATTGCTGTCTGCATGCCTCCTCTCTCATAACTAGTTCCATATCAGGGGCGCTCCAAATCTTGTTGCCTGGGTCACATAACACCCACCGTCACACTGGAAACCATATCTGGGTAAGTATAATAAGGGTGCCCCTATTAGGGTCTTATAATTACTCTGTTAAAGTTTTTCTATGAGTGGCCAACCCCAGGTGTAAAACAGGTGGAGTAAGGGGATAAACAGAGTTTTTCAGTGCCTTTTGTCTTTGCCTATGCAAATTTTTATTATGAAAACATCTGAAAAAACACAATACCCAGAAAATGCTATAAAATCAAAGAGGGAAAAAATGCTTGATTGACAAAGATATATGCTGCTAAAGATAGAGGTCACTTGATGACGGTGGTGGGCACTGTGGAGCAGTACAGGGTATAGAGGTAGAAGTATTGAGCTTGTTCTTTATGCTGGGCTCTGTTTTGCATTTAAAAATGTATTATAATAGTATTTTATATGGAAACTGCTGTGGCTAGCTATGTTATGACAACTAAACTGTTGCACAATTGTCTAATTTCCTTAACATTTTATTAGATTAAAAATATAATGCAGCTCTTAGTTCTGTATCTTGGTTATAGGGAGTATGGAGGCGGAAATACCACAAAATTTACAACTGTTCTAAGTTTTCCACCACTGAGGCTTATGTTATGCCATGCAGTGCATTGCCGTAACAGCAGTATCAATCAGTATTACCTTCATCTAAAAAACAGATGAAATCCAGGGCTCCATTAAAAAGATGAAACCCAGGGTTGTTTATTGAGAATACAGCATACCCTACCACCCGACACGTTTCCATATTAAGAAACTGGTATTAAAACAACCTTGAAATTTTACTAGGCCATTTTACCATGCATACAAAGCCATACCTGACTACTTTTCTGATGAAGAAAGAGGGACAAAAGTTTTTATGCCATGGCCTCTCTTCCACCCCTAGGATTCTTTTCCTGTCCTCCTTAATAGTTTCTATTAATAGTATATTATTATTCATTATTATTCATGATATATTATTAACAATTATTCATTATTCATTCTCGATTCATAGTATATTGCACCCTTCCTGTGAAGCCCCACAACACATTGTCACTGCTGGTCCCGCGACCTATACCTCACCCGGGCCTCTCAGCCCACGCCAGCGCGCCGCAGGCGCAACTCACGGACCCCGGCCGGATCTTTGTGCTTAGTGCCCTAGAGAAAGCTTGTTTATGCCGTGTGCTATTTCTGTGTATTCCCGTTGTGACCCCGGTTTGACTTTGCTCCTTTGCCGCCTGCCTTGACCTATTGCTACGTCTCTGACTCCGATCCTGTGCTGCCTGTCCTGACCTCCAGCCTGTCCCTGACTACGAGACTGCCTGCCGTTTCTGTACCTCGACCTTGGCTGCCACTGCGGACAAGTCACGTCTGTGGAACCACCTGGTGGTACCACGCCGCAGCTTGTCTAACCCGCTTTGCGGCGGGCTCTGGTGAAAACCGGGTACCACTTAGACTCCGGTCCCAGGTAGTGGCTTGTGTCATCGTCCGCAGTGGTCCAGAGGATCCACAACCTTGAAGCCTGACACACATAGGGGCACATTTACTTACCCGGCCCATTCGCGATCCAGCGGCGCGTTCTCTGCACAGGATTCGGGTCCGGCTGGGATTTAAGATGGTAGTTCCTCCGCCGTCCACCAGGTGGCGCTGCAGCGCCGAAAATAATCTTAACGCCCCGGAATGCACCATCCCATAGAAGGTGAAGGTGAGCGCTCCCCAAGCGACACATTTTCGGTTTTTAAATGCGGCGGTTTTTCCGAATACGTCGGGTTTTCGTTCGGCCACGCCCCCCGATTTCTGTCGCGCGCATGCCGGCCCCGATGCGCCACAATCCGATCGCGTGCGCCAAAAACCCGGGGCAATTCATGTACAAGCGGCGCAAATCGGAAATATTCGGGTAACACGTCGGGAAAACGCGAATCGGGCCCTTAGTAAATGACCCCCATAGAGTCTGTCACGGGCGCACCCGTGTCCCTCCGTTTTCCCCCCGCTCTGATCGATGCCTCGGACTCACCTGTCCCGGCTCCAGTCTCCCTGCAGAATTCCGTGCATGTGCATCCCCGCCTCTTAGGGCGCACGCCGCTGTAGGAAATTTTTTGTATTAACTTTTTTATTAAAGTATTTCAGATTACAATCATAAGGGCAAACATTAGTATTAAAATTAACTTCTTGCTCTTATAGCAAATACTAAGCTATGTAGGCCAAGCGACGTGAGATTACGTCGAAGCCTTTTCAAATTTGAAGAAGTCCAGAGATGTTAGTGATAGATCATTCTGCCTCTGGATCTATAGTCCGGATCAGGTTCATATATTGTTGTGGGACTTCTTCATTTATGTTTGCCATTTCTCTTTCCAAGAAGATGGTATAATCAAAGAGATAAGAAATATAAACCAAGATAACAATACAACTAATATAACACAAGTAAAACAAAAAATTAACAACCTGTGAAAGTGGGTTGCCTGTTCCTTTCTTTAGTGGTAAATATGAGGGGAATATGTCTTCTCTGTTCCCAACCTCATGATTTGGCATGCATGTAATTATGTCTGGCATTTATATGTTGCATTAATTGGGCTATCAAGCTAGCACTTCCAAGAGTGGCTGTAGGAAATTTAAAGGGCTAGCGCACCGCTGATTGCCAAGAGTGGCTGTAGGAAATTTAAAGGGCTAGCGCACCGCTGATTGATGCGCTGGTTGAACGTTCTCCTTATAATCTGGCACCTCCCTTCCTGCCTCGCTGGATCTTTGTGTGCCTACGCCATTGTGAAAACTTCCCTGCGATTTTCCAGCTTTCCAGTGTTTTCCTCCTTCCATGTTCCAGTGTTGCTGTGTTCCTGTGTTACCAGAATCCCTCCATATTCCTGTGTTACCAGAGTCCCTCCATATTCCTATGTTACTAGAGTTCCTTTGTGTTGCTGTGTTCCTGCGTTGCTGTGTTCCTGTGTCCCGTGTGCCTGTGCCCCCGTTCCCATCTGCCTGGACCTCCCGCTGCTGACCCTGGATTTGGACTTGACCTTGCATCTTTGCCGCCTGCCCTGACCTTCTGCCTGGACCTGACCACGAGATTGTCATCCACTAAGGTACCTCGATCTCGGCTGCCACCGCGGACTAGTCGCACCTGTGGAACGACCTGGTGGTACCCTGTTGCAGCAAGTCCATCCCGCTTTGCGGCGGCTCTGGTGAAGACCAGGTGCCATTTAGACTCCGGTCCCAGGTGTCGGCTAGTACCAGCTCCCCCAGTGGTCCAGTGGATCCACGCATCCCAAATCCTGACAATGTCCCCTTTACTGTGGCCCTCCAACACTATATCATAAGATACCCACACACTTTATAATGCTTCCTTCCTGTGTCTGCTTTCATGGACCTCCTTCCTAAAAAACTTTCTCATTGAATTCCCCTCTTCATTTGAGTCCCCCCTTTTTTAAGACTAATGATATCCCCTTTTCTTTACGCCCCAGACATACAATGCCCCCTTTAATTTTGGTTCCTCAATTATAGTGAATCCTTTACTTTATCCCTCCCACCCCCTATTTAGAATGCCCTCCCCTCACATTATACCTCCCCACTAACACATCAAAACAAATACTCACCATTCCCCCACAGCAGCCCTGCTTCCACAGATAGATGCTGGGACATACCTCCTAAGGCAGTGGGATGAATCCTGAAATCTGGGAATTTCCTACTGGATCCATTTTGGTTGGGTGGTCTGTTTATCCAGCTTTCCCAATGGAAAAAATTAATGCAACTAAACTTAATGAAATTACAAACATCATATGTCATAAAAACACAGCGAAATCCTTATATGAAAAGCTGTTAGATTAAAAGCTGTAAAGATTTTGTCATTTATAGAAGAGGATATGAGAAAAAAATCTGAACAGTCCCTGATAAGTCCCTGTATCTCTTCATTACCTGACTTGAACCTCAGCAAAAGGAAGGTTCCTTTTAAAACATCCTGCACCTCATTTCTACTTAATCTCCTGACTTAATCTCCTGACTAGCCATGGCTCGTTGTTAGGGGCATCAATTTGCCGGACTGGCTGTTCAACCACCAATTCGGTAATAGGTCCAGGTCTTGCGCCAGAACCTGAACCCTTAACCAGAATGGGAACATCGGGTCTGTTCATCTATGTGGCATCACTATGTGTATTATTTCTGTACTGTGACATCACTGAGTGCATTAGCACTGTTTTGCTAATAGTGTCATGTAGTAGTGGGGGCCCCATACCAAGTTTTTCTGTTGTTATATGATTAAATCAGCCCTGACCTAAAGTAGTAATTGATGTTCACTACCATTTAGGTACATATGGCAACTAAAATGTTGGGGTGAAGTTGGAAAGTAAAAGGTTAATTGAACATTTGAACAGGCCCATTGTAACCACCTAACTCCCTCGCACATTTTGCCCTTCCCATCTCACATTGTGCCCTCCCTCACATTTTGAGCCCTCTCCTCCACATATTGAGGGGTATGTAACAGGGCTTTTATGCCAAGACAGTGGTGTAGAAGCCCTAAAATAGTTGCAAATGATAGCTTATTGCTAGTACTTTTGCGATTATTTTGCGCCTTCATGCCAGGAAGCCATGGAGGGGCGTTAAGGGGCTTTCCAGAGCCCACGACTGCATATTCGCTGCAGCCGGTGAATTTTCGCATGTAAATATTCACCGGGTGCATTTAGTTCTAGAGATAGACACTGCGCAGGCCCCAGACAGATACATCAAGAGGCCGGAGCCTGCTCCAGAGCAGCATCAGGGCTATCATACGCTGGTGCATGGAGCGCCGGCATATGATAAATAACCCCCATCGTGCTCAGTTTGTAACTGGAGTTGGCAAGCACAGTTCTAGTTTTGTCTACTACAAATGGACCCTTTAGATGTGAAGTTTGTGGCAACTGTTTTCTAAGGGTTAAAGAAAAAAATATGTGTATTCTTTTATAGATCTCTTCTCTGGAGACTGCAATAGAAATGTCTTCCACCCACAAGCTTAGCTGACAGAATCTGCTCAATTAATTGTGGCAACAAATTGTGGTATTTGCTGATTTTTGGGCCCTTTTTATTGCTTTACACATTTAAGAAAATATTTAAAGTTCTAAAATCATTTGTAATATTTACCAATGTCCAACTGCTGAATTTCAGTTGAACAGGAACTATGATAGTGTAGTGCTTCCAACACAGATTTGTCTGAACTGTTACAGGTATCTGTAGTGATCAGCAGCAACCAGATCAGCACTGCACCATGAACTCTGTTCTCTGTTTTCAAAATTTGTCCTCCTTGGTTTAGGGCAGTGATGGCGAACCTATGACACGTGTGTCAGTGCTGACACACGTAGCCATTTTCATTGACACGTGCCCGCCCGAGAGTTAAGTTTCATCCTCGGCTCCTACACAGCCAGGTGCAGTAGCCGGGAGGCTGAGAGATTCTCATGCACTGAGCTCCCAGCACTTCCTCCTCCTCCCCCGGGCTGGCCCGGTCCCCTGTGTGAGCTGTGCCTCGTGTCTCCACTCAGCCCAGGTATCAGCACCGGGCGCAGCCGGAGACGTGACCCGGCCATACACCGAGACTCCTCTGCAGCTCCTGATAGTTGTGGGTGGGGGGAGGGTGGCAGCACAGACAGAGGCTACATCACTGCTGCCTTGTGTGATGTCCCAGCAGCTGCCACCTCTACACTGACCATCTCCACAGCAGGGACCAGGGAGGACAACCACTCTCATCATACAGTGAGTAAGGTCAGTGACTGTATGATAGATATACATCTATGTGTGTCAGTTTTGTGACATACAAGCCCTGAAATAATCGCAACGCCTTGCAAATCGCCAGACATTGCTATTATTTTGCTCCTCATGAAGGAGATGTAGACAGCGGCGCTTGCACCCTCGCTATAACCTGTGAACTTTCATGATTGAAAGTTCACAGGTTACTAAGCATTTCCACATGTGTCTGATTGTAACCGATCTATTACAATGTGCGATTTGTACACAGTAATAGATGATGTGGAAAATCCCCACTGTAGTATGGCAGTACATGGTAGGATCAATCAGACAACCTAGGGTTAAAGTACCCTAGAAGTTAAATAATTATACATATTTGTTATTTAAACTATAAATGTCACAAAATTCAGATTTTTTTGTCAAGGTGACACACCACCCGAGTTATGCTCGGTTTTTTGGCGAATTTTGACACACCAAGCTCAAAAGGTTGCCCATCACTGGTTTAGGGGAACAAGAGCAGGCACTCACCTCTCCCTTAGTTCCTTTACCTAGGACAAGTCACATGTTCTATGCTTTCTGTACATTAATGATGCTCCCTCTAGTGGCCATCAGTGGTATATGTAAAATGATTATATACCCTAAAAATATAATTTTCACGTTTTCCGAACCAGGGTAAAAATAAAATGCCCCCAAAATCCATGAATTAATAGATAGTACTGTAATTTTCATTAATACACTTTTTAAATATTGTTTTAAGCTACAAAATCATTAAAGCAGTACCCTTGTCAGTTTACAGCCTTCTCTGCAGGAATAATTGAATGAAGTATAGTCTCCTTTGTCCTAATGTGCAAATCTGCTGCCCTTATTATCAGGATAGGAGATACCCCACTTGATCCTTATGTCAAAAATGTAGATGGAGCACTTACATTTTGATCAGAATTGAAAATATAATTTGGTCTTTAGTTTCTACAGTATTAGGGGTCTTGTAACCAGTTGGACTCTTGAAAACAAAGATATTTTCTTTAAGAAGAGAGAAGCTCAATTAGATAAGCAATGACTTTCTGGGATAAAGCAGAGAGCCTGTAAGAACGTAGATAAGAGTTCTACAGCCTCTCCCTTTCAATGTCAAAAGTTGTAAGATCTGTTAACAAAAATTAGTCTAGAGTTGTTTGAGTTTTAGGATACATAGCAAATCTAAAATCTAGATTATGACCCTTCTCATCGCTGTCACATTACCCTTTGTTCCTTTTCCCCTTCCTCCCTCCCATTTTCATTTGCTATGGGCATAATGTAGTTAACTTAGTGGTATGCGCATTCTCTGAAGGTGGGACTCCTGGTCGTTGAAATGCGGCGTAACACGGTTCCTTGTTCCTACATTTTGATGAAATATGTTGCATCATCATTAGTTTGCATCAGAGTGACATTCTTTGTGCAGTCATGGCCATAAGAGAATGAGAATGACAAATATTGTATTTTCACATGATCTGTTGCCTTCTGGTTTTTATGTGTTCGTCAGATGTTTTTATCACATACAGAAATATTATTCATATACTCATATATGAGTTAGAATGAGTTAAAGGGAACCTGTCACCAGGGACCTCATTTTCACTGAAGACAGATTGTAAAAGCCCATGACACCTGCAGTGCAGATATGCCTCTCTGCCTTTTCTAAGCATTTGCATTACAATATAAATGTGTGTTATAACTTACTCTTGCATCCTGACAAAATCCTGGGGTAGTCACAGGGGCTGGACTTTGGTTTGGATGCATTTCAAAAAAACAACATGTGACTTGTCTGAGCTGCAGGCTGTCTCCATTTTTGTTGCTCCTGTACAGCTTGTCCCTCCCCCACTGATGTCAGGTTGACCAGGCTGTGACCTCTGAGAAGAAGCAGGAGGTGGAGCTGTGTACAGGAGCACAAAGGTGGGAGCTAAGCTCTGAGGAGTGAGTAACACAGACAAGCCACATGTTGTTTTTTTGAAATGCATCCGAACCAAAGTCCATCCCCTGTGACTACCCCAGGATTTTGTCAGGGAGCAAGGTAAGTTATAACACACAATTATATTGTAATGCAAATGCTTAGAAAAGGCAGAAAGGCATATTTGCACTGCTGGTGTGAAGGGCTTCTGCAATGTGTCTTTAGTGAAAATGAGGTGACAGGTTCCCTTTAATGCAGCAAGTCAATATTTGCAGTGTTGACCCTTCTTCTTCAGGACCTCTGCAATTCTCCCTGGCAGCTCTCAATCAACTTCTGGACCAAATCCTGACTGGTAGCCGTCCATTCTTGCACAATCAATGCTTGCATTTTGTCACAATTTGTTGGTTTTTGTTTGTCCACCCGTTTTTGTTCCCTGAGCCATTTAGTTACCACCTTTGCTTTATGGCAAGGTGCTCCATCATGCTGGAAAAGGCATTGTTGATCACCAAACTGTTCTTGGAGGGTTGGGAGAAGTTGCTCTTGGAGGACATTCTGGTACCATTCTTTATTCATGGATGTGTTTTTAGGCAAGACTGTGAGAGAGCCGATACCCTTGGCTGAGAAGCAACCCCACACATGAATGGTTGCAGGATGGTTTACAGTTGGCATGAGACAAGACTGGTGGTATCGCTCACCTTGTCTTCTCCGAACAAGCTGTTTTCCAGATGTTCCAAACAATCGGAAAGGGGATTTATCAGAGAAAATTACTTTACCTCAGTCCTCAGCAGTCCACTCCCTGTACCTTTTGCAGAATATCAGTCTGTCCCTGGTGTTTTTTCTGGAGAGAAGGGACTTCTTTGCTGCCCTCCTTGACACCAGGCCTTGCTCCAAGTGTCTCACCGTGCGTGCAGATGCTCTCACACCTGCCTGCTGCCATTCCTGAGCAAGCTCTGCACTGCTGGTAGCCTGATCCCGAAGCTACAACACTTTTAAGAGACGGTCCTGGCGCTTGCTGGTTGTGCTGTTCCCCTTAGTTGTATATGTTGTTATTCTACTGTTTACATAACTGTATTTTGTTCTACCTCCATTATATGTGATATATTGGGGCTATGCTGCCATCTGCTGGTCAGTATGCACATGCGCTCCCTCTGCTTGTTTTATAAGTTTTTTCTAAGTGGGAGTGGTTTTGGAGCCCTGTTCCTTGTTATTTCCTGTGGCAGCCATCTTCGGTTGCCTGTAACTGGGAACACACGTGTTTTGGGCTACAGAAGCATCAAATTCTGACCAGCAGCTCAGATCTCTGTATTATAGAAGCGTATATCATCTTCAAGACTCATCACTTACCAGCATCAACAATCTCAGAGCCACACAACACTGTATCTGTGACTATCGCTGTATCTGAGGTAATAAACCAAGTCTTGCTTCACATCACTGATTACTGCATCTTATCTACTGCATCTGAGCTCTGGTCCTGTCTGCTCCACATTCTGGATACGAAGGTAGGAAAGTTTCCCAGTTACTATCTACTAGTCAGTTACACCTTCAATCGCCTTGTGTGGGGACAGAACACTGGTCCTTTGTAAAAATTAACATTTGTATAATTCTCAAAACTTATGGCCATGACTGTATGTATTTATTGTACTCGTAACACCACAGCTCTTTGTATTGAAGTATCAGGGCATATAAGAATGGAGGAAGACCAGGGTATAGTCTGATCTCATCACAGAACCTATTTGAACAGAAGCTAGCATATGCAAGGCTGCAATATGTCCATAGAAATAGTCAATACATATATGGGTACCATGAAGTGAAGAATACCATGATACAAGGAGTGATGCATCAATACTTGTGTATCTGTTTGCAACTGTTTCTATCCTGCGAAGCATGTAATAGTCTGTATGAGATGCAAAGCTGATCCATAGGAGTAGGCAGTTCAGCTTAAGCCAAGCAAATTAAATGTTTTTTACCGACAGGAACTATAGCTGAAATCTTTTTGCCAGGTGAGACCTGGATAGAGCGCAGAGATACAGCTGTGAACGCTCACAGCAAAGTTTACGTTACGGGCGGGCGTAATGTCACATGTTTCTCCTGTCTGTGGGCCACCCAGGAAAGACAGCAAGGAGAAGAAGAAAGAAGATGGAGAAGAAGCTGACGGATCGCCAATCAAGAACGGGACAACGCTGGCGAATTCCTAATAAAGTTAAGTTAGAACAATGTTGATAATCCTGCCCCCCTCCATGCTTCATTTTTATATTAAAGTGGCCAACCCCTTTAACAACATCTAGTAAAAATTTCATGTCCAATGGCACCTTTAGAAATGTATTTTGTAAAAAATTGGAGATTTATTCATTAATGATTTTACCTGCTGTCTTCTTCTTCACTAAAGTTGAAAACGTAATAGGGTTTAGGTTCGGTCCACTTGGCTTCTGTGTATGTATTGATTATAATGCATATTTAACCCTATTTGTTGTACATGTAAATTTTATTTATTGGAAATAACATAAATGTGATACTGTATTTGCTTTCCAATGCTTGATTTGTATTGAACTTATTGCTTTCTGATTTGCATCAATAAACTTTCTTTAATGTGGAAAATAAATGTGATATTTGACTGAACGTACAGTATGTTAGCAAGTGATAACTATTGTTGAAGGAGAGGCATGCCTAGAATCACCTTTGCACTAACTTTTGTCAGGGGATGGTAGTCAGGGGTTAAAACTGGAACCAATAGCCAGTTCTGTTCTGCATTATCTTAGTAGATTTCATTTTGCTACATCTGGCCACCATGCCTTAAAATGTCACAAAACTGCAGTATATTAACAAAGAGCCAGTATAAAACACATTTCAATGCTGCAGTGATCCGAAAATAGTTCTCTACCTGGTAGAACATTCCTGTAGTGTTAAAGATGCCGTAGGAAAATCAATCCAAAAAGCAGAAAAGGGCATTAGACTGGTTTGTTTGTTTTTATTAGAATCAGATTTCATTTTGCAGGGGGAAATATTAGAACCATGTCAAATCAATTTATTTTTGCTACATCGTTGAGCAATGTTTTAGAATTAAAATTAAACTTTAATGCACACAATAAAAACCAGGCCAAATTTTGCTTATCCGGATATACTGTATCAGAGAACCATTCACTTTCACAGGTGCAAATCACTAAATCCTTTTCTTGATAGTAAGGTCCATGGTCATAGGACTGTCTTATTAAACATCATCTGCGAATAGAACAAAATGGAATAATTCTTGTATAATATCCCTTCATGCAGTCACACGGAGAAAATAAAAATGAAGAATGTGTCTTACTGTCATGGCAATTCAAAGGAATTTTTGTACGCCCCTCCTGTTACGGCAGAAACAACAAGAGGCCTATGTCTAGAGTTGCCCCGCCTCTTGGCAAAACAACACCAGGCCCGATTTAGCATAGTTTTGCGTAAAATCCTGCAAACATGACATAGTGGTGGCATGGCGGCAAAAATAATTGCAATACTGCACAAGAAATTGTGATTATTTTAGTGCTTTTATGCCTGAAATGCCCCCCATAATATCCGTCCTTGTTTTCCTATTCTGATCTAATAAGATCAGAATGAAAAAATAAAACTAAAGTTTTTCTAGCTTGTAATATACTTTAAAGGGGTTGGCCACTTATTTTGAACTTTAACAGGGTAAGTATAAAACCCTAAAAGGGTCACCCATATTATACTTAAAGGGGTATTTTCGTCTGGGCATTTACATTCAATTTCATTATTCGGCCATATATATACATTTCTTCAATTAGATTAGATTATTTAAAAAATGTTACCGGTGTGAAGATAATTTCTCATATATGTAGTCATATGGTCCCTTAGAAACAAGACTGTGTCCTTGGATACAGCCACCTCTGCTGGAGTGATTGCACAAAGATGCAAAATGTTTTTGTATATGAAATGTCCTGGAGTTACTGCAGGTCCCACAGCCGTCCTGTGGTTATGGTCGCAGAATCCGGGTGGTCAGGCAGGGCTCTATAGTGCATGTCTTGCCACTGCTACCAGAGTGCAGAGGTGGTCGTATCCAAGGAAGCTATCTGGTTTCTAAGGGACAATATGGCTACATTTATGAGAAATTATCTTCACACAGGAACTTTTTTTTTAATAACATCCAATTGAAGAAATGGAAAGTGAATAAAATGAATAAATGTGAATGCCCATATGGGAATACCCCTTTAACCAGCTAGGGTACTTTTCCCAGATAGGGCCTTCTCAATGCTGCAGCCAAACATAGGCTTCAGCAGTGACCTTTGCACATGATTTCTGGCCACTACTGACTGATGACTTTTTTGTATTACTGTGCTCAGATGCAGCATAAAGGTGGTGACTGATTACTTTTATATTGCCACCATTATCAGTACAATACTAGACATATCATGGTACAGTTATGAGCATACTTGAAGACTTGTTATCATATTGTACACCTACCTGTTCTCCTCTCCATCCAGGATAGAGTGATATGCTGAGATTTCCTTCTCTAGTTGTATCTTGTGAGACAATAAATGTTCCCGGTCTCGTTGGTGCTGCTCTGTTTCACTTTTTATCTCCTCCAACTCTGCCTCCAGCTTAGTGATCACAGAACCCAAATTCTGCAGCTCAATGTCGTGCCAGTGTTTAGCATCATGCAGAGAGTTCTCCAGACCTCTTCTCTGCACACACAAAAGAATCTTCAATCTAAACATACTGTCCCATAGTCTGTAAGATCTCTACTCTAACACCTTGATTAGGACCACCTTATGTGAGCCAGGTTTGAGAGCCGTTTTGGTGTACCTGAGACATCTATGCATTGCATGGATGGCCAAGGATATCTCTAGCTTGTATTTTTCTTCTCATTCCATTACTATAGACTTAGAGGATCACGGCCATTAGACAAGGATCAAGTGTTTACTCGCAACAGGGCGGTAGCTAATGAAGGTAACTTATGATAATATACTGGTCCCGGCTTGACTCTTGACCCCCATTGTTGGCTTTTATTCTGCCTTTATTTCCCAGTATACATATATGATATTATTGAACTATTTATTGGTTGTAAACCTATGGACCTACCAGTGTCCTTAGGGACTCAGTCTCAGCCTGCAGGCTCTGAATTTTGCAGGCTGTATCTTGGTACTCTTCTCTTAGACTCTCCACCACTTCTTCCTCTTGGCTCTGTAACGCTGGCAGTGCTGTTGATTGCTGTTTGACAAAATAGGTAGATAACTATAAGTATCATAAAAACCTGCAAGTACACACAGTTCTGTGATGATTGAATTTGTAATCATCTGTCCAAAAATTATTATAAATTATTATATCTAAAGGATATTTAACAATCTGTATGATGCTAAAAATCCCTTCATGCTCACAGGTTAAAACTCATCAACAGTTGGAATTGGGAAAGAGAATAAGTATTAAAAGAGTTGAATTAAGTTTGCAAGTTATCCCCTTTCCACAGGATAGGACACTGATGGCGAACCTTTTAGAGATCGAGTGCCCAATCTATATCCAAAATCCACTTATTTACAGCAAAATGCCAACATTGCATTTTAAGCAGTAACTTAGTGCTACCTGTTCTTCAACATCTTTCAATCCTATCGGCCCTCTGAGGCCAGCAATATAGTTGCAAAAAGGAGGGCACATTCAGGCAATCATTGTAGCTTCTCACCAGGGTCTCTCTGTACAGTAAGAATAGTGGGTCCAGCAGGAGGACCTCCACAGATAATGCAGTTCTATCAACACCTTCTCACTTTTCACGTAGTTCCAAACAGCCAATGAAGTGTCGCCTGACAGCAGAATATCTTATATTGCCTCAGACTGCAGAAAAATTTGGTGAAATTGGTCCTGTTTGGTGAACACTGTCTTGAGGTCGATGGCCTGAGTGCCCACAGAAAGGGCTCTGAGTGCCACCTCTGGCACCTATGACTCCTGGTACCCCCACGATCACGAGAACGGGGTCCTCTTCTCACTTAGGGGTGGATCAGCAGGATGAACGTGTGTCTTGTCACTCCATTCAGTGGTATGGAAGAAATAGCAGAGCAACTGGGAGCCGTTCTCGTGATCTATTGGAGTCCGAGCCGTTGTACTATTACTGATCAGTTTGTTATCCCCTATTCTGTTGCACAATTAAAATCTGTCCATTCCTTTCATAGAGCAGAGCTGCAATAAATAGGAGTTAGAGAGAGATAACCTTGCCATTTCGCCTATCTAGGCCTTCAGCAATACAATGCATCTACTATTAATCCCCTGTCCTCTCTTGACCCTGTCCTAGCCTATTTAACATAACTGACATGTGGACATCAGAAAACAGGGAATGCCTGTGTATTTTGATGGTCTAAAGCAGTGGTGGCCCTATGGCACGGGTGCCGGAGGTGGCACTCGGAGCCCTCTCTGTGGGCACCCAGGCCATCACCAGAGAGGACTCCAGGTATCTTCCTGCAGTCCCAGACAGCCCAGGACCTGCTGGGCATAGAGCTATTTTAAAGTGACAATGCTACCTTGGACTACTCGAGGAGTGGGAAGGTGTTGTGACTGAGCAGGGAGTATAAATCACAAATAAAATTTCTGTGTTGGCACTTTGCGATAAATAAGTGGGTCTTGGTTGTAGTTTGGGCACCCGGTCTCTAAAAGGTTCGCCATCACTGGTCTAAAGACTATCACAGCTTTAAGTAAACTCTATACATTATATGGAACAATTGTGTTTGAGACATTGGAGGTCATTTACTAAGGGCCCATTTGCGTTTTCCTGACGTGTTACCCAAATATTTCCGATTTGCGCCGATTTTTCCTGAATTGCCCCGGGATTTCGGTGCACGCAATCAGATTGTGGCGCATCGGCGCTGGCATGCACGAGACGAAAATCGGGGGGCATGGCCGTAAAAAACCCAGACGGATTCAGAAAAAACTCAGCATTTAAAAAAAGAAAGTGGCGCTCGACATGCACTTACCTTCGCCCACGATGGCTCGGTGAACTTCAGTGCATACCGATGGTCTTCAGTGCAGCAGCGACACCTGGTGGACGTCGGAGGAACTGCCTTAGTGAATCCCGGCCGGACCCGAATCCACCGCAGAGAACGCGCCGCTGGATCGCGGATGGACCGGGTAAGTAAATCTGCCCCATTTTTTTAGACTAAATTTGTAAATTTACCCTAAGAGTATATGTAGATGTCACAAATGAGTCACAATTAAACATTGATTTAAAGGGGTATTCCCATGAAGACAAGATTCTTAAATACTCAGGATAACAAAAGAACACATTCTGTACTTCACTGTTAATAACAAAAATACAGCTAAGATAATTTGAACCTGTCTCTATTAGTTCTGGTGTATACAGACCGGATTCTTCTCATGAATAGCTTATCCTGTCTGCAAGATGCAGTGTGATCTCTGCCCCTCCGCTCTCCATTACAAGATGAACTTACACACAGACACTTCCTGCCAACAAGCAGCTTGCACAGACTTACTCTACAAGCTACAGGCAACATAAAATCTTTATAGCAGGGGAAGGGGGCATATACAGTAGTAGAGCTAACAGTGTGTGTTATTGCTGAGATAGAGTATAGGTGATGGAGTGTGTTATAGGTGACTTAGCAGGGTGTCATTGTGTGCTATACCCCTCTCATGGAATTCTCATGGATTTCAACATCTCGCATCTCTCTTTTTCTATGTGTCAGATACTAGTGAACTAGTGTTGATAAACCCTGGACCCTGATAATCTAAGCACAAAGGGATTATAATGTGTCTGCTTAGAGAGTCCCTGCCCACACTTTGGAATTTTACAATAACCATCACTGAGTTATAGGAACTAAAACAGCAATAAAACTGAGTAAAATAGTAAAGTAAAAGGTTAATAATGATCTTTATTGTGTAAACATCTCTAGGGGATTACTATTTGACAACTTTCTTTAATGGTCAAATCCCTTTAACAGCATTCATGAACTTATCTTAAATGTGAAAGAAATAAACACAGAAATAGCATGGGTTCAAAAGCACATTGGTTATTTTTCACTTTAAATGAAAAAAAAATAGCAAAAAAAAAGTGCACTTTAAATCTAATGACCTATTAAAGGGGTTGTCCGAGAGTTATGGAAATACAGAAGGTGGCCGGCAGGGGCTGCTTAATACTATAAAGATGTACTTACCTTCCGACGCCCTCCTCGTGTCACATTCTGCTGTTGCTCCGGTCCGCGCACCATGTAAACAAACATGCTACTTGTGCTAGCCGCGCGAGATCTGGGCAGGTGCATGCACGGTGCTCATCATCCCCTGTCACGCCATCACATGCTATGCTAATATGCACACAAGACTTACACAGGTGAGTTCACCTCTCGGTATTTACTTTTTTGCATAAATAACATCTAGCACCATCACAACATATACTCCTGAGGAAGCCAACAGAGGCGGAACGCGTGGGGCATGACATCCCTTCCCCTAAATAATACTCAGTGATATCATTTCTTTGTTATACTGACAATATGTGATTGATTGTTTATGGCTTTGGATGCACATTCATCTCACCATGGGCACATGCCCCTTTATTTACAGATTAGCCATTGACATTGTATATAGATTAAGTAAGTACAGGATTTATCCATTCATCAGCATACACCGGTATAGGTCACATTTTGACCAACAGGGGGCTGGTTGCATAATGCGTTTATTGGACGTTTTCGTGTATTTTGGCTTGGCACATGTTGCCATATGTTTTTAAATGTTTTTATTGTTAGTGCTACGTGCAATCAATAAGGTAAGATATATTTTTATACATTCATTGTAATCTTGTGTGGCAAATTTAGTCTTGTCATAAGGTTTACAATGTAAACAAACAAGGGCGCTGGAGCAGTTCTGGATTCAGCTTCCGGTCGGACCCGACAACCATCCGGCCCGCATACACAGTGCTGTGAATAGGGATGGGTGCAGGTGGCCGGCAACGGCCGGCTGGAAGCTGAATCAAGCACTGCTCCGGCGCCCATGTTTGTTTACATGGCAGGCGGACTGCAGCGACAGCAGAATGGGACATGAGGAGGGCATCGGAAGGTAAGTACATCTTTATTTTTTTAAGCAGCGCCCCTCCTTGAAAAAAAACGTTTGTTTTTTTCATAACTCTCGGACAACCTCTTGTCTAATATTACCTGATTCATGTGTTCCATTGCTAAATCCCTAGATGACGTGGCTACAGCTAATGCTTAGTTGTTGTAATGTGATATGCTGTTTGATGGTAGGTCACCGCAGTAGCCAATCACTGTCCAGAGTGATAACATAACACATAGGCTGTCACTGAATGATCTTGTCACTGCTAAGGCCTTTGATTGGCTGCAGTGGTGACCTGTCCTCCAATAGTATAGAGCTAGAGCTATGTGAAGTTAGCGCTGAAACAGATCAGGTGGGTGTATTTTACTTATTATTAACTTCTTTTGTATTTTACTTGTTAAAGGAAACCTATCATGAGGAATCTACTATCAAATGTAGATTCTGTAGATTCTGATGGTAGACTCCTCCTGCCGGCCTCTGCCCTAATCTGTAATTTAATAATCCTAACCTAAATTGCTAAAAACTTCATTTTAGTAGTATATAAATAAACTGCAGAGGCTACTGGAGCATATACAAACCTGGCCAGGCACTGGGAGCTAATGCTAGGACACACCCCAGTAGCCTCTGCAGTTAATTTACATATTACTAAAATAAAGTTTTTAACAAGTTAGGTTATGTTCCAGGATTATTAAATTACAGATTAGGGCAGAGGCAAACAGGAGGAACCTACCATCAGATCTACTTCTCATGGTAGATTCCTCATGGTGGGTTTCCTTTAAGGAATCTTTACTTTTGAGTTATACTGGCTCTTTTTTGATAAATCAGGAGGTAACAATACAGTGATATCAATAACTATCTACATGTTAAAAGCTGTAAATTATGTTTATTACTAAGAAAGTTGTTGCATTTTGAAGAAAGTTAGATATTGAGGGATTTAGAAAATAAATTCTACATGATTACATTCAAAGATTAGCTTCATGTGATTTCTAATTTCATGCCCAAGGCCCTAGAGATTAGGCATCTGAGAGTATTTCTTGGAACACCACCCACATTACTCCCACATGCTGAGTTATAATCACTCCATTGAATTAACAACAAATAATGTATTCCTATTAGGAGGATATATTAGAGGGTGGGACAAAAATGATGCAAAGTTCACTTACTTTAGCTTGAAGAAGAGCACCAGATTCGGCTCTGTTTTTCTCAATGTCTTTCTCCCAGTGAATTCTGATGGTTTCCAATATATCATCGAGTCCTGTGCCGATTGGAGCATCTATTTCTTCTAGCTGAGATCCTGCCAGCTGCTTGTATAGCATCTTCACATCCTGGAAAGTTACTTGATCATTTTAGAACATTTTAGATGACATATTGCTCCAAACTTTATATACCCTTCTTTGGTAGTTATACTAAGTACAGTCCTTCTATACCATATTCTTTTCAAAGGGAACCTGTCACCAGGGACCTAATTTTCACTAAAGACAGGTTGCAGAAGCTCATTACACCTGCAGTGCAAATCTGCCTTTCTGGCTTTTCTAAGCATTTACATTACACTATAATTGTGTGTTATAACTTACCTTGTACCCTGAAAAAATCCTGGGGTAGATATAGGAATGAGGTGGAGAGACAAGAGGAGACGGAGAGCGCTCCTATGGTGTATTACCCTTGATAATATGGATATCAGTGTTGTGGTATTCCACTCACCTCTGAGAGTTGTGCATCAAGGGCACAACTCCTTTTGATGCCTGTACCAATGCTCTAAGCCGCTGCACGGTCCCGATGTTCGCTCTCTTGTAAACAGTATACAGTATACAAGAGCATCCGAATGGGGTGCGTTGATGTTCTCCTCAAGTTTTGGGACATGAGACAGACGCTGACTTACTTGGAAGCTTTTCCTTAAAAAGGCTTTTTTTTATTTAAGCCATAAATGGCGATAAAACAATAAAAGGTTCTCACAATTAAAAATTGGAATCAAGTAAGTGAGCGCCTGTCTCATGTCCCAAAACTTGAGGAGAACATCAACGCACCCCATTCGGATGCTCTTAAATAAAATCCTGGGGTAGTCACAGGGGCTGGGCTTTGGTTTGGATCCATTTAAAAAAACAACATGTGCCTTGTCTGTGTTATTCACTCCTCAGATCTTAGCCCCACCTTTGTGCTCCTGTACAGCTCCTCCTCCTGCTCCTTCTCAGATGTCACAGCCTGGTGAGATGACATCAGTGGGGGAGGGACAAGCTGTATAGGAGCACGAAGATGGAGGCAGCCTGCAGCCTAGACAAGTTACATGTTGTTGTTTTTTTTAAATGGATCCAAACCAAAGCCCAGCCCCTGTGACTACCCCAGGATTTTCTCAGGATGCCAGAGTAAGTTATAACACACACTTATATTATAATGCAAATGCTTATAAAAGGCAGAGAGGCATTTTTGCACTGCAGGTGTCATGGGCTTTTACAATCTGTCTTTAATGAAAATGAGGTCCCTTCAAATGGAACCTGTTACCAGGGACCTCATTTTCACTAAAGACAGGTTGCAAAAGCCCATTAAAGCTGTAAGCAAATATCCCTTTCTGCTTTTTCATTGCTGCATATTGCAGGAAAGCCTTACTGGTGACACCTGCGATCGCTGCCGGCAAAGCTGCCGGGGCCTTTAAAAAGACCTTGACAAGGATTGTCGCTCCCCGTGACGTCAGGAAGCGGTGATCCGTTGCCATGACCCGAGGCTGACTCGTGTTAACCCTATTATGACAATGTGCTATCAGCACCTTGTAATGAGTGAGGAGGAAAATGCCCATATACTTCCATACTGTAGTATGGCAGTTTATGTTAGGATCGATCAGACAATCTGGTTAAAGTACCCTATGGGGTCTGAAAAATAGTAAATATAAAAAAAGTTTTAAAAACATTATAATATAAAAAACCTAAAAATTCAAATCACCCCCCTTTCCCTAGAACTGATATAAATACTGTATAAATAAACAGTAAAAATCATAAAAATGCCCCTTCTATCAAAACATAATAATGGTTTTTCACTGCGTTTAACTCCGTAATGGAAAATAGCGCCCAAAGTCATCATCAAAAGTGCACAGTGAAAGCTGTAAAATCCAAGCCCACAAGAAAATGGTGCAAATTCACCATTTCCACTGCATTTGGAATTTATTTCCTGCTTCCCAGTACACGGCATTGAATATTAAATACTATCACTATAAAGTGTATTTGTTACGCAGAAAATAAGCCATCACAGAGCTCTTTACCTGTAAAAATCAAAAAAGTCATATATTTATGTAGGTGGGGAGTGAAAAATAGAATTGAAAAAACAAAAAAAGGCCAAGTAGTTAAGGGGTTAATTTCCTCCATTGGCTTACTGGTTATAGTCTACACTATAGCAAAGAGTTGCATTTACAGTTTTAATCATTGAGTGAATACCATACAATCTCTGTTGATTCTGCAGTGACCTTGTTATGAAGACTTGCATTCTGGAAATGGTGGTCCTAACAACAGGCACTGAGAAATAACGGAACCCCCATACATATGTTACACATCCAGCGGTTAGAGCTGTGACAATATATCCAGAAGAATTGTAAGTACTGTACTCTAAATCTCAGGGGATCATCTGATCAGGGGTGTAGCTTTTATGGAAAGGGGTGCAGCTTGAAGTGCCACCATTTGTACTCGAAAACCATATTGCACTAGAAATTTAATGCAAATAAAGCTTTACACATTTTAGTATTTTTACCTCCTCATGATTTTTGGACAGTAAGGCAAGCTCCTCTTTCATGCTCTCTATCTGACTTTCCAAATCCATTTTTGTCAAGTTTGCATCATCAATCACTTTGTACAAAGAGCGTATTTCCTCCTCCACAGCTTTTCTAAAAGGTTGTTCATTCTCATATCTGCAAATTAGAAAACCCATTTACATCAGATAATCTTTAGTGTGGGAGGTAAAGAGTCACATTATGTTCTTAAAATAAGTTTTCTTTTTTTTTCCTGGAATACACAAGGAGAAAACAAACGAGTAACGGGTTAGGAGTCACCTCGCTGGGCTGCCATCATGCAAGAAAGTGTTTCTTTTAAAATCTTTTAAATAAAACTTGATTAAAGGGCATTTGGAGAAACAATGTACACAAGGGGCACAGTACATAGATGGTGGTCTCGCAGGACCCCGCATAAAGGAGAAGAAAATAAAGCCGGGAACAGCGTACAATTATACAGTATACATACTTGGTCTGCTACTATAAACGGATCGTCTCCATAGCAAAGAAAAAGAAAAGAACATACAGAGACATCCAGCATTGTCATAGTCATACATGTGCAGAGTGTGACATACAACAATGGGTTCAAATGAAGTGTCGCTCATGCCCTTATAACAAAAGTCAAATTTGAAACACAGTCTTCTAATGGTATGTCAAGATTAGGGCGAGAGAGACTCATGTCAACAACACAGAACGCTTTGAGTTTGAATCAACCTTATATACAGAAGCCATTATTCTCCCCATCCCTATTATTATATACAGTAGCCATTATTCCCCCCATACCCCATTATTATATACAGGAGCCATTATTCTCCCCACACCCCATTATTATATACAGGAGCTATTTCCCCCCACATCCCCTTATTAAATATATGGAGACATTATAACCCCCCCCCCCACACCCCACCCCAAAAACCCCTTACTGTATTCCAGTACAAAATAACAAATATCTATACTCACCTCACCCTCTCCGTTGGAGCCGGCTTCTGTCTTCAGTGCAGGGAGTCACGTGGCCGACGCCCCACGCTCCTGCTGCAAAGAGTGATGGCTCTCAGCTGTATTGGAGGACAGCTCTGATACATCTGAAAGTTGTAACACCAGGGAACATGGCGGCTGCACAGATTTTAATCTGTGACAGCTGCAAGCGGCTGCTCTCCCCATCAGCTGTCACCAGCGGCTCCTACCAGCAGCTAAATCCAGCGGCCATCATATCTTTTACAGGAGGGCCCGGGCAGCGGATGTAATTGCTGTGGCCCGGGCCCTCCCCAGGGCCTGGTCATGCTCACACCCACTGTGACTGTGATCATTACGCCCCTGCAATTGATTGACTTCCAACACATCCATCTGTCTTCTGTGAACTGTCTACTGTGTTGTAATGGACAGAATCTCTCCTCATTCTTATTGGTGCCCTGTCTGATGTCCAATCATCTTCTGGACAGAGGCTCTGACATCTCATATAAGCTTTTGTGGACTAGTGATATTTGATTGCTGTAATTTTGTACTCAGCTTGCTAATGTTCATTCTGTCTGACCCTTTGCCTGATTCTTTGACTATCTGTTTGCTTAGTGATTTTGTACCGCATTGTCTTCTTGGTTCTGACCCTTATTTGGTGACTCCTTCTCTTTTGCTTTGTCTCTGTGTTTGCACTTTGGCACATTAAGGTCATGTCAACCATTTGTCTCCCACCAGCATAGGCTAGGTAGGAAAGGGGGTTCCTTGACCTTGCATTACACATCCTCTTTTTCACCTGTTATTAGATCCAAGCTCATAATATAATAAACTGCATATAATGATTCACCCAGCAGGAGTTGTCAGGGAAATAATATACTGAAACTAAAGGGCAAACAAACCCTATCAATCAACCCCTCCTAAAGTAGAAGCTTTATTAAATCAATTAAAACCAGTTGACCTGACTAATTCAGTATATAAACAAGATAAAAATGGCATTTACAAATATAAATGTACATTTTCTAAAAAGTAGTATAGTAGGGGATACTATGATATAGGGAGCTACTTATTGCAACACTATAGAAACATTATATATGCAATATAGGAAGGGGCGGATTAAAACTGCCATGGGCCCCGGACTGAATGAATATTAGTCTGGAATTCATCTCCTACATATGGTACTAGAATCCCCCTCTTGGGGATGGAGAATGCATCTCTTCTGCCTGCTTTCAACCTGTGGTTTCAGAACCTTTGGATGACCTTCAAAGGTACTGAAATGGCTCCTGTGTACATGTGTATTGAGAGCAGGAACAGATGCACAAGGATATCAAGGGCGAAGGTCCTGCTGAGTATGAAATTTGGTGGGTGATTTGGGTGGCCCAAAGCCCTCTAGAAGGTTTGGACCCTGGGGTTACCTCCCAAACCACCTGTATTTTAATCCACTATTGCATACAGGGCATCACAACCCCATGAAACAGTCTCACTATCATTGCAAAGAAAATTGAAACTGCAGATCCAATTAATAGATTATGGATTCATTTGGTTTGATTAATTTGTAGTGTAGATTACTTGAAGAATTCCTCCTAAAATCGGCTACTTGTATCTAAGAGAAAAGTGTTCTTGTGTTCTAGCACAAGGAGGCTTAGATTCAATCCAATTACATTTCATTACATTCCTGTGAGTGGGAATGTACTGTACTATTGATAGATGTGTTTTACATAAACATACTCACAGAAGGACATTCATAAAGTGAACATATAGAAGTTGAAGTGCATTCTGCATTCGATTCACTTTAAATATTCCAGTAGTTCACAGTGTGTACATGAGAAATTATTTCATTATGTGACTTGAATTGTAAAGATTCTAGCAGCTTTCCATTCTGCAATCAGAAATATGGAGTTATACTCAAACCAGTTGGAAACCTAGCTGAGGTTACTCACTCTTCTCTCCTATGCATAGAACTTTTATGCATTGTAAAAGAGATTATTGAAAGAAAGTAAATTTTATCAGTTGGAGAGGAAGCATAAGAGCAGCCAAGATGAGCAAGATGTAGCACGAAATTACCCCCAAATCAGGATCTTTGAATTTGTTTCCAGTGAAAAGGCAAAAATGGCTAATGGCACTTGAAACTAGTGAGAATTGATCATGTGACCTCAAGTGGTGGCAGGGTGGGGATAATCCAGATAATTTGTAGCTGTGGTATCAGTGATGACTTACAGACAGTATAAAAGAGCTAACCTTGGAAACACAGGCATTTTGTGTGAGTGATACAGAGGGAAAAGTTCATGAAGTTCATGTCATCTCACTTTTGACTGTTTTATGGGAATTATTATGGGAATAGCCAAAAGAAGAAAATGAATATTAATTTAAATAGAGGGAAATATATTATGGAGATCTGTCAGATATCAGGCTTCTGTGCTTGAAAACCACACCATAGGCTGCCTTGATTGACAGCTTCCTTTCAGGAAAACTGGGTGTGAGTTTGTTTTGTGTGCAGCTGTGGCTTGAGTGATGGACAGCTTTTACCAATCACTCGGAATGGTGTCCATTACTGCCTTTATATTCTACCCAGTTCCTTCAGAGGGTTCTGGTTATTTAAGTCTTCTCTTTGCTATCTGCTTTGTTTGCTATTATGTGTACCTGATTTCAGCTACGTGTTATCGACCATTCTATTGCCAAACGATTCTGTACTTTTGCCATCTTGGTTTTGGCCTGGTTCTGTCCGACTGCCCTTGTCTGTCTGTATCTGTTGTTTGTCGATCAGTGTCGTGTATCTCCCAGTTTTATCCCCCATTTCCATGTCTCAGACTTGTTTGTTTTTGGCTTGAAACTTTTTTTGTGTCCTTGTGTTAAGTCTGGTCTAGCTCTGATTTCCTGTTACTTGTCTGCTCCACTATCCTGCGGCTGCCAGATGAAGTATGTTTTTCCGTGTCATCTTCTGGGGTTATTAGGGTTATGTTAGGTTCCTGAGAGTGCCCTTGTCAGGGGAGTTTATCTGCTGTGGGCAGGGACCATCGCCTGCAGGGATGTCGCAGGGTTAGTTCACCACCACTTACCCAATGTGACAACTTGTGCCAGGTCTAGTTGTGGTTGCGATGTTGCAGGGTCATGACATATACAGTGAATGTTATAGGGAAGTGAGATTGAATTAAAGGAAACTTGTCAACAGGTTTTACTCCACAAAACCAGGGGTTTAAACAGATATGGTATGAAAGATAATTTTTTAGAATTCACCCTTATGGGAAATGTCATTAATTTACCTATAAAATAATTACCCCAAAGTCACTCAAATATGGATCTTCTTTCACATGAGATGATTCAAGTTTAGAGGTGAGACGAGCAGTATTAAGGTGAGAGATAGGGGACAGTTCAGCATCGTAACTTCACTGTTTTGCGCAGAAGAATAAGAGCCAACAGCAGCGGACATTACAGTGTCAGTCAGTAACACACCGTACAATCAGACTCTTTGAACATCATTGTTGCTGCATAATTTAAGTGCTGTGGTTCTATTGTAAAGTAATTGTATTCCTGACTGTTAAATACATTTTTTTAAGTATAGTGTTTAGGAAATCTTTGAGACATAGCGTTTTAGTGATTTATTTTTCTTTGCCCAAATAGCAGTTCATGTCTCCTGTTGGCTGTCCTGGGCGGTAAGCTAGTCTAAGGGTTTAAGCTATGGATGGTTTCACTCTGCTATTTTCTGGAAACTTATATAATTAGCCCTAAATATACCTCTTACCTGTGACCCACTGCCAGTAATTCTTAGTTCCTATTTCTGTGTATAAACTGCTGATCTGGAGTCTAGTAACCTGAGTTCTGTTTGGTACCCCAAGTATTATGTTATGTTATCGATGAGACCCTGGTTTGTATTCTGACTGCTTTACAGATATTGATTTTGTTCTCACATATTCACCTGGTTCTGACTTGGTTTTTATGTGTTTTTTGTCTTCCCATTATCTATCCTTCATTTGTCCAGTACAGTGAACATTACCCAGTTGGAGAGAATCATTGTTGGCAGTAATCAGTTAGGCAGGCATAGTTGGGGTGATTAGTAGTGGGGCTCTCTTGCCCCATGGCCCCCACTTTACATGAACATAGTGGCAAAGGATTTGTAATATCTAATATTGTTAGATAATCTGGCAGTATGAATGTGGGTGACAATAGCACAAATATCATTAGCAGCAGCACTGTCGGCACCGGTTTTCTAACCAATATGAGTAATAGAACACTGCAGCTGCCCATCCATTTAGCAGATTTCAGTCCCTTCATGTTAAATGTCACATGTCTAAACATGGAGCCTCAATAATAGCCAGCAACATACATGACTTTCTTGCTTCCTTTTGACAGTATTTAGCTCAATATTTAGCACAAATATCTGACAACTGTTCTGAGCCCTCGGCTGCAAGCAGAGCCAGCACTGGGTGTGGCAAACTGGGCATTTGCCCAAGGCCCCCTGTCGTAAAGGCCCCCCCCCCCCCCGCACGTGGACTTTTATGGGCAGAGGATACAGTGCTCCTTTAATACCCCTTTTATCTATTTTCTATCATCTAACTATCTAAATATAATCTACTTTATATTTCTGCATATATAAATCTATCTATAAATCTAAATCATCTTTCATGCTTATCTTCTATCATTATCATCTGTTTATCTTCTATAAAATTTTTATATAGTTCCATATTACAGATTTCCTTCCTAAACTACAGTTTGTAAACTTCAAAGTGTTATGATTACTGTGCAGGGCTAAGGGAACATCTTAGTGACTGTGACTATTCATAAAATAGTTTTATTTTGGGACCCAACATTTAGTTTTGCCCTGGGCCCCACTTTGTCTAAAACCGGCTTTGGCTTCAAGTCTAACCAGAAGGCCCTCTTGACTCCCTATAAAGTCACCTCTCTACTGCTAATCTTTTCCAAATTTGTACCTAAAATTTAATTCATTTTTTTCAAAACTGTACTGCTGTGGATGCCGCAGATTCCGCTAGCCCTATCACATGCTCCACCACACGAAAACACATGCTTTGTTCATCTTGCTTTATAGAAAATAGTGAAACCATTTAATTAAACCAGGGTCTGCATCACATTTTCAACCATTTTTGTAGGCCTTACTGTAGGCCTTATTTCTTAAAAACTAAGGATATCACAGTTGTAAGAACTCTTTAAGTCGCCTTGGTTAATTTCTGCAAGCAATTACTGGCTGACAATTTCATCTAATTACTGATTCTAGGAGATCAAATAATTTTAGGATTAAGTAATTTAAGGTTCAAGTACATTGTCAAGCATATGCAGCCACCATATAATTATACATTAAACTGTTATTTCTAGTTAAAAGAAAAAAGATGCAGCTTTGCAGTATAAGAAGTATGTAATAAGAGCAAATGCTTTTTTAGGCTTTTCACTCTGAACAGTCCCCTTTATTCCCCATCTGCACTAATCTTCCTATACAAACATTGTTCGGCTTTCCATTAAGGGGTAATGATGCGAACTTTGGAGTGGTAAAAAGATTATATGAAATATTTCATGATACTGTATTTTCCTGGTGATAAGGCGCACCGGACTATAAGGCGCATTACTAATAAAGGCCTTATATATGGAATAATTCCATATATAAGGTGCACCGGACTATAAGGCGCAGGGTCCGGGAGCGTGGAGGAGGTCTGGGGGCGTGGTTTGAAAACCGAGCGGAGAGGTCGCAACCAGCGACTCTCCACAGACCCGGCAAGAGGTGAGCGGTCTCCCCAGGGAGATGGGGAAGGGGGTCCGTTCAGGTGGAGGAGGGCAGCGGACCCTACTTACATAGGTCCCCGCTACCGGAGACAGCAGATCTCCAGCGGGAACTGCAGACCACGCGGCAGAAGTTGGTTCGCGCTATGGCGCCTGTTATCCGTGGTGTGCAGTTCCCGCTGGAGATCTGCGGTCTCCGGTCTCCAGTAGCGGGGACCTATGTAGGTAGGGTCCGCTGCCCTCCTCCATACATAAGGCGCACCGGACTATAGGGCGCACTTTGGATTTCTAAGGAAATCTTAGGTTTTTATGTGTGCATTATAGTTCGGAAAATACGGGTAACTAATAATCTTATTGTAACCAACAGCTAGATTAACATCCGTCTTTACCCCTACATATTGCCAACCTTACTAGATTCTGTCAGTAAGAACTACCAGACTATAATGAGGCAACATAACTTTCAGATAATACTACATAGGGTTTATTGTCATGGAAGCATATTTGCCTGTAGGCACAGAACAATGGGGCATTTTTAGCTAAGACAATATTCAGATTTACCTTATTAAAAATATTAGACAAAAATAAAAGCAGGTTGTAAACGTTATAACGAGTCCATAGGCCTTAAGTTCTTTAAATCTTTAAACTACCAATGATATTACCCCTTTATTACCCTAAGCAATCAATAATTTTATACACTTACAGTAAAAAAATCTTTTATGCCCATCTTTCAGGAAAAAGATTTTGATGTATTAAAACCTACCTATACCTTGTTCTTCACCACATAGGAGGTGGGAATGAATCCCTTCACATCATAGGCCACAAGGTAAGTTGCCTTTAATCATTTCACTTGTAGCTACTAAATGTAATCACGTAAACAATGATAATTATCATTAGCAATTACCACGGGAAATCCATTGTTTCCCTGAATTAATATGGATCTTGGTATCAATCCTTTTATTACCATAGACAACCAAAGTTATATCATAAATCCATTTTACCTCCTTAGACCAACAGAAAGGCAGAGCTATTTTGTCAAGGAGAGACAGAAATGCTTTGTGTTGCCCTTATTCTAGTCCAGAACACTTTCCAGAAATATACCTTTCTTTGAAGTCTTCTGCACATGCTTGTATATTCTCTGTCTGCAGCATAAGTCTTGCATTCACCAAAACAGCATCTCCCACCTGTAAAAATTAAAAAAAAAAAGTCCTGTTAATTCTGTGATACATGGGCTACTTCTAGATAACTGTTTAACTAATATTACACATACTGTATTTTCAGTCGGTCTAACCTAAGGTCTGCACAGGCCCCCCATGCAGGGAAGAGCAGTGCCCTAGCTGTCATTTGACAGCGGGGACCCTGCTCTAACAGTCCCCATCCAGCTGTTAACCCATTCGATCCCACAGTCAATGTTGTGACCACAGGATCGATGTACCTTCAGAGGGAGGGAGCTTCCTCTCTCTCCTCCCGGGGTGCCGTCTTCAATGCCGGGCAGCTGGGGACCTAATGAAGGTCCCCGGGTCTGCTATTGACACATGCCTACTCAGTCTAGTCCCTGGTTGGACTGAGTAACTGCCTGTCAGCCTATGCAGATGCATAGCCTGACACTTGTAATGCACTGCAATACATGGTTATTGCAGTGCATTAGTATGAACTAGTTATGATCACTAGTTCATATGATAGTAATGTGAAAATAGAAAAAAGGAAAAATAAATAAATAAATAAAAAAATTAATAAAAATGATAAATGAAATTAATAAAATTGTCCCAAAAGCCCCTAACACATATAAAACAATACATTATAAAAAAAAGTGGAAAAATGTAAAAAAAAACCACAGCTGGATCACCGCATCCCAAAATGCAGAATCGATAAAGATATAACAACGGTTATTCTCGGCGGTGAACCCCGTAAAGGAAAAATGTGCACAAATATTCAAATTGACTTTTTTGCAGTTTTGCAACACATAAAAAAACATGATAAAAATTGATCTAAAGGCCGTACAGTCCCCAAAATGGTAACAATGAAAATATCAGGTCGTCCCAGAATAAAATGACACCATAGACAACTCCATACTCCAACACCAAGTAGATGCATTTTCTACTTTTATTCAGATTATGTGCAGCTAAATGAATATTAGTGAATTCCAAATCAAACCTTCATTTTGTTTGAATGTCTGTAAAATACATAAAGGGTTAATAAGCTTCCTACCTCCTGTTTTGAATAGTTTGAGGGGTGATATGTGGGTTTCTATTAACAGAACTTCCAAAACCCCTATAGAAATGAAATGGCCCCTAAAATAATTGATTCTAAAATTTTCTACAAAGCTGAGATATGGTAAATGTTTGTTAGTAACTAATTTGGGTAGTAATACTATCAGTTTGAACATTTTGAAGTTTGAAAATAGCTAATTTTTTTCAAAATGTTTATCAAATTCACCTTTTTTCATAAATAAATGTTAAATATATCAACCAAAATTTCCCGCTATTTTGAAGTACAAAATGTAACGGAAAAACAAACTCAAAAACACTTGGGAAAGATAAAGCCTTCTAAAGTTATAACCGGATAAAGTGACACATGCTGGTTTTGAAAAATAAAAGGTCTTGGTCATCAGGGTGAAAATGAGCTTGGTCACTAAGGGGTTAACATAAACCCATTTACAGAAACAGGTGCATACACAACATGGAGGCTGTTTCACCATCTTACAGTAGCTGAATTAGGTAATGTTGAATAAACCTCTAAAATGAACACAGGGCAAGCTACAGGATCATGTGGGCCCATGAGTAAGAGTCATAGTGCGACATTTAGAATGAGTACATATGCAACCTAAAATTCCACCCTGAAACTCTGTGAGGCTGGAACTAATAGGCTTCCATAGTTGGCCGACACGGAGGTCTTATTCATGGCAACCCGAGTCCAGATCCACATCCAGAGAAGTTTGTAACCCAGCAAATGGGTTAAAGGGTCAAATACAATGGGTCACTTGAATAACACCCTATTGAGTGGCCCAAACCAGTTTTGTGAAACAGTATTGATTGCATGATTGATTATCATTGCCATCTAGTTGTCACTCATAATCCATAAAAAAGGAATGCCAAATTTTGCCAATAATATGTAAAAGGTCTTAGGTGTAGTAAAGCTAAGATATGTGTCTACAGGAATGAATGTACCTAGTAATCATATATATTAATGGGGTTGTCTCCAGGAATTAAAAAAATCTATTTATGGCTGTGGGGGGCTATAAAACAATAAACATCCTATACTCACTTTCTCTGGTGCAGTCTGTTTGTATGTAGCTGCCAGTGGCACTCGAGCTGTGCGCCTGCTATTGCCTGAAACTCCTGCTGTAGAAGGCGCAAGGCTGTGGTCTTAAGGCAAATTGCAAAAATAGTGCAGAAAACTTTGTACAGTAATATAATAAATAGCCTCAAGATAAGTTTACAACCCAGTTTACAACCAAATGTAGAGGGGACATGAGTGGGTTTTTATGGGGTGTTTCTGTGCTATTCTTGTACATTTATACATAGCCTAAAAACTCTGGTATTGAAAGTATCCATTTATGCATGGTTCCAAATGTAAAAAAAAACATACTGGGGTGAGATTATGAGGGTACAGGCGTATATACACTTTCATGTGGCTTCTGACATTGTACTAACACACTGACACATAGAAAGAGAGCTGAGACAGATCAGAGATGTTGAGATGCATGATGCCTATTACACAGAGGCTGAAAGACTTTTACACTGTTACACTGTGAGCTCTTCTACATCTCACAGATATGTGCCTGCCTCTCCCTCCCCCGGATCACTTATCTCCTTGTAGCTTGCAGTTTTCAGCTTTCTCCCTCCTCAGGCAGGAAATGAATTAGTAAGTGTGAGCTCTGTGCAGGGGGTGGGGCTACAGGCTCAGAGCAGACACAGAAACTTGGCAAGCACGGCTGTCACACAGAAATCCAAGATGGCGGCCCGACCCTAGAGTCAGAAGTTACAGGGTCGTGTCTAGGGGCAACTGAAATTGTGTACAGCAAGACTGATAGAGACAGGTTTGAAATATATCTGTGAAATGCTGTATTTTCGTTAATAACGGTGAATTAGAGAATGTGTACATATAAGAAACTTGTCTTCGTGGGCATACTTCATAAGTTGGCGTTTTGTGCTTCATGCTGGGTGTGCATGCATCGTAGTCCTCTGCTCGCTCAGGATTTTCCGACTGGTATTCCTGGACTGTGTGTGCGATGTCCGTCCTCTGATGACATGTCCGGAGTTTGGACATGCTTGATGTAGTTCAAGATGCCAGAAGTGGGGCATCGCGATACCGAAAATGGGGAAGAATTGCATGCGCTGTGAAGGCCGTGAAATCTTCTTATTGGCACATAAAAGATCGGCCCCCAGCATGTGTTTTAAGCCCCCTGAAGAACCCGGGTAGTGCAAAACGCGTGTTGGGATGTCTGACTGGTGGTATCAACATTATGGGTAAGACTTTTTAGTCTTCATAGACAATTTTGTTACTATAACACTTGGGTTATATGAAGGATTTTGATGGCTTTGGAATAGTAATTTGCACTTTATTTAGGCTGCCAAAACTTTTTGCCTTGTATTTAAAAGGTGTTTTAAAAGACCTTTTTTGTATAAAAAAATACCATGTGTGTTGACCCCTAGGCAGACTATATGCATGAAATTATCTGGAATCCTTCAGTGAAAATATGTAAATGTACTTGTGTTTTATTGATTTTTCTTTCAATAAACAGGACAGGTCATTCATATCAGACATCTGACCACACATTCTGCCGAAATGTCAGTTCTCAGTAGCTGCAAGAACTGAAAATACACCAAGGATGGGGCTGGGATTATCAGCCCCTATAAACTTGTATAATATAGCATAATACATAACATTGCTAAATTATGCAATAGCAATATTTTATGCATCTGCCGCCCTCTTGTGGCCACATCTAGAAATGTGCATGCAGGTTTTAAATTGTTAGTAGTTTTAATACACTCAAAAACTAAACTACCAGATGATAAATGAAATGTCCCTTATAAACACGACGCATTTGCATCATCACATTCAGAAAATAACGCCGACTGTGTCACAAAACCACAAGAAACGTATTTTCAGCTGTATATCCTCACTGATTTGCATCTGATAGGTGGCAGTCATTTAATTCATCATGGAAAGCAGACCACAGGTTGGTGTAAAAACCTGGTATTTTATTTTTAAGGGCACTATTGTTTTGGGAGCACAGTATGGGAGGCATTGTTATAATTTAGATACCATGGGGGCATTTTTATTTCAGGACCTTTATGGGGAAACTGCTGTTTTGCAGGGGCACTAAATGACACTTTGGGGCTCATTTAGTTACCCGGTCCTGGCAAGATCCCACAATTCATTGTCCAACGAGGATTCAGGTTCTGCCAGGATTCACTAAGGTCGTGCGCCCGATATCCAGTAGGTGTCGCTGCTGCGCCGAGGTCCGCCGGAGTTCACCTTCTTCTCCCTGGTGCATGTGAGTGCTTGATCTTGCGACACATTTTGTTTTTTAATTTCCGCGGTTTTTGCACATGGCAAAATGTGATTGTGTGCGCCAAAATCTTGGCGGAATTCGGCGCAAAACGGAAAAATTTTGGGAAACCCGACGAAATTGTGGCCGTGGAACCCCTAGCAAATGAGCTCCTTTGTGTTTGGAGGCACTGCCACTATTTATACATTGCGGGCACTATTACTATATATTAATATTTTGACAGCATTGTTATTATTTGAGGGAACAGTGTATTGATAATTGGCACTTTTATCAGTTAGGACACTGTTACTGTTACTCAGGGGGAACTATTGTTTAGGGGTACTATAGAGGCACAATTTTGTTTAGGGGCACTATGAAGAGACACTGTTAATTTTTATGGCCACTGTGGAGGCACTAATATTGTTTTGGTGCTTTATAGTTTGATACAGAATTTATCTTAGGAGCTTATATGGATTAAGCATGGTTCTAGTGCTGTATATATGTAATGAAGTTGGCTCTAGTACTTTTTTATGTACTGTCTCTTGTGTTTCTATTTATGTTATAAACTCAGTTCTTTTGCTTAGTTCTTATGACATCGGTTCGGGTGCTGTAATATTCTTGTAAACTTTTTCAATTCAAAACATAATAATTTTCACTGCAGTAAACTACTTGTCTGCTTAAACTTGAAGTAGTCCCTGTTTTGGTGACAGCTAATTTGTGTGATACATGGAGTACCATTGCAAGGCACAGATGGCACAGGCTTGGAATATGGCAAGGCAGCATGTAAAGAATACAATACATTACATATATGAAGTTACATACAGGGAATGTACAGATAAACATCCAAGCTCAAAGAAGGAAAATTAACAAGTAGTAGTAGATTAACAAGTTCCTGTAGTAGAATCTGATTCATCTATCCCTTAAGTGCATGACAGAAGCTATGAAGAGAAAGCAGAGTTTATAGATTGTTAATTTGCTAAGAAAACATTGCAGCTGGATAGAGCCCCGAACCAGTGTTACAGACGCTAAATACACTGATACTAGGCTTTACATTTCTAGAATGATTGAACTAAGTTGCTGTGTGTTTGTGAGAAGGGCCACTATTATTCTCAAGTTAAAGGTAATGGGGCTTATTTACTAAGGGTCTGCGGATCGCACTTTTGTTGGATTTTCTGACATTTTCAAGATTTGCGCTGCTGTGACTTTAACTGGGGATTTGGACTGAGCGCGGGATTTAACTTTAAAATTGTGTGGCAAGATCAAGCCCTTACATACACTAGGAAGAAGAAGGTGAACTCCAGTGGACCTGAGCGGGGAAGTGACACATGCAGGATATCGGGCGCATTCCGGTTGCACAATGCACTTTCGGGCATCGTGACAGGACCGGTAAGTAAATGTGGCCCAATAACTTTCACTGCAGTTCATTAACCATAAAAATATAATTTATTTTACATCACAGTTGAATCCATTGCTCTATAATCACACACAAAACACTTACCTGATGGTATATATTTTCCCAGTTGTCTCTGAGGGATCCCCAGCTGCTTACAGTTGACACTTTTTTGTCCAGATAAACTCGGATGTGTTCTTCCAACTCACGATTCACCTGTTCTAAGGCTCTTACTTTATCTATGTATTCCACCAAGCAGCCATTTAACGACTCAAATGTGGGGGGTCTTCCTCTCTCTAAGCTTTGGGTGACAGGAACTGGGGGGCCAGAGCTGCGTAGTCCCTGCATAAAAACACTGCTGATGCCCAGGGCACGTCGAGATACCCGAGTGCCAAGACTACTTACACCTCCAGTTGGGACACTTCCTACATACACGCCTGGTGGCCTTGGGAGGTTGCTTGCACTGCCAATGCTGACCCTACGATTGGTAACCCCAGAACACTCAGCAGAAGGGGGCTGTTGCCCTAAGATAGATGACCTACGCCTTGGTAGTGGCATTGCTGCAGAAGACTCTCACCACACTGTCCCTGCTCTCACACAGTTTAGGTTCCCTTCTCAATGCTAGGTTGTTTTTTTGTTGTTGTTAAAATTTTGGGATTACATTTTAACATTTGCAGTTCTGGAACATGGTGTTTGTACTATTTGTCATGCAGAGTGTCATTGTTCTACAGCTTCCACTGTCAGCAACTCATTTCAGGATTAATCTGATTGTTACAAATAAAGCTCCAATGTAAAGCAGTGACAGAGAATAAAGCAGGGACAGTACAAAGCAGGTTTGAGAACATATTTATAAGCTGGTAGTTAGGGCCGGTTTTAAACAAATTGGAACCCTGGGCAGAACTAAAAGTGGAACTATTAATAAAATAGAACTATTTTATGAACAGTTACAGTCAGTAAGATGCCCCTTTAGCCCTGCACAACAATAAGACTTTGTAGGTTACAAACAGTAGTACGGTAAGGAAATCTGTAATATGGGACATAGGAGAATTTTATAGAAGAGAGACAGATGATAGGGAGACTGATGATGGAAGATAAATATGAAAGATTATATAGATTTATAGATGCATAAATATACGTAGGTTATATATATATAGATAGCTGGATAGATGATAGAAGATAGATATGATAGATGCAGTAGAAGAGAGACAGAAGATAGATGGATAGATAATAGATAGGGGATACATAGAAGATGTATAGATAAATAAATGGTTAGACAGATATATAGATATGAAAAAGACAAATCATAGGAGATAGATAACTAGAAAGATAGATCGTAGATATATAGACAGGAAGAAGATGATAAGCATCTTCACCAGGGAATTTGAGGGGCAATGCATCCTCTGCCCACAAAAGTCCACATGCAGGAGGCCCTTTAGTACAGTTTGCCTCTCCCTAATGCCAGTCCTGCTGTTAGCAACACTTCATGTGTAAATACGTTATATGTCTTGTCCATGGTTAGGTGAAATCGGTGTGTCATTTATGTTTCCATTAGAGAATACTTAGTTAGATGTAGATTGACCCTTAGCCAATGGCAGAATTCAACTAACCATTTAATATTTTACTTTCTTAGAGCCACTATGTTAAAGTAAAGTACAGTCATACCATACCAATAAAAAGTGACCCTAAGTCTTTGCTGTGCTCTTAAAAAGGTAATAGGATGAAGCTGGCCCTGCCAGTATAATGTATGACTTTACAACACATTAACCAAAAAGTAGCAAGGGCACTAACATCTAAACAAAAATGATAAGCTAAAGAACATATCTTGGAAGCTATTTTACATGCTGTGAAGGTCAGATTCATATACAGGCGGTCCCCTACTTAAGGACACCCGACTTACAGACAACTCATAGTTACAGACGGACCCCTCTGCCCACTGTGACCTCTGGTGAAGCTTTCTGAATGCTTTACTATAGCCCCAGACTGCAGTGATCAGCTGTAAGGTGTCTGTAATGAAGCTTTATTGATAATCCTTGGTCCAATTACAGCAAAAATTTTGAAACTCCAATTGTCACTGGGACAAAAGAAAAAAATTTGTCTAGAACTTCAATTATAAAATATACAGTTTCGACTTACATACAAATTCAACTTAAGAACAAACCTCCAGACCCTATCTTGTATGTAACCCGGGGACTGCCTGTACTAGATTGGCAGATTGCTTACTATGTTGTGTCAGATCTCACAAACAGTAATCAATTAATGATCCCTTTGGGGGCTGACAAGAAATTCTGTATGCAAAAAGAACATGTTCTTCCTGGTTGACTACCCAAAATAATTCACCTGACTACTTTACAAGAAAAGCATTGCAAATTTTTATGTTTTTATTAAACTCCACATTGATAGTATTAATATTAATAAACACATGTCTTTTGAAACACTGTCCCTAACGCCTTAGCTTATGAACTGTCCTGGATCCAAGTCTAAAGTACAGTCCTTCTGTGCCTGGATCATGGTGTGGAATAAAAGCTATTTATTAATCAAGGAGAATTTTAAACTAATCAGATCAGGTTCATAAAGTAAAATGGTAAAAATATAATAACTGCCCACCACAAATAAAGATATTGATGAATACAAATAGATATTTTATATAGTGTTTATCATTACTAGCATAACCTATTGGGGAAGATGGTCAGAAACAATCTAAATTTTTACCCAAATTACACACTTTGACTTTATGAAAATAACTATGTCTAGTTTTCTTAGTTATTAACTTTAACATGCAGTACGTACAGTGGTGCCAAATACATGGCACCATATTGTAACTAATATAAATGGCCTTGGAGCTGGTTAATACTAATTAGATAAGACAGGAATGACTACCACCATAGATAAGCTGTTTCCTAAGACACAGTTCTCATTACCCCATCTCAACAGAGGAGTTGTACACAATGCCGCAATGACGGTCATGCAGATCGCCAATTGCAGAAATTCAGCTGGCTTCTCGCTCAATGGCCTATGAAATATTGAGGGGTGTTGTGGATCGGTGACTCTACTATACAGCACCACAGTGGCGTAACTATAAGAGTGCTGGGCCCCATAGCAGATCACTTCATGGCCCCCCTCCCCTTAAAAAAACAATATACTATATATTGTAAAGTTATCCACTTTATGATATCCAATCTAATAGATATTAATGAGTATTACTACCAATACCACAGAATTACGTACTAACAACTACACAATAGAATACACATCCATAATTTACAAGATTGTTCAAATACACATTATATAAACACAGAGGGCACATTTACTTACCCCGGCCCATTCGCGATCCAGCGGCTGCGTTCTCTGCACAGGTTCGGTACGGTGGGATTTAGATGGTATTACCCTCCGCGTGTCACCATGGTGGCGCGTCAGAACGGAAAATAATCTTAACGCCCCGGATTCACCAACCCCTATAAGGTGAAGGTGTAGCGCTCCCCAAGCGACACATTTGTCGGTTTTTTAAATGCGGCGTTTTTCCGAATCCTTGGGTTTCGTTCGGCGCCCCGAAACCCCCCCCCCCCCACCCCCCCACTTTCTGTGCGATTTCTCTCATTGTTCCTCGCCCGTGCGCCACAATCCGATGCGTGCGCCAAAACCCGGGGCGGTCAAATCATGTCAAGCGGCCGCCAAATCGGACATATTCGTCCGGTAACACTGTCGGGGAAGAAAACGCAATCGGGCCTTAGTAAATGAACCCCCATATGTAATAGCAAATATAATTATAAATACAGAGGTAGATTAATACACCGGCCATGCCCTCTGTGCCCCCTCCACAATGTGGCATATTCACAATTTAATAGCAAATTCTTGCAGCTGCGCAAGAATTTGCGATTATGTCAAGCACTCTTCGCCTGACAACTGGCATAGAAGCTATTATAAATCTTCTCCATATAGTATACAATACATATATATTAGGACATGCAAACCCTATTATATCTTACTATTTTATATCTGTGTGTTGTGTATTATATTACATGTGATAAACACACCATATCACACATAGTGCATAATATACATAGAGCCTAGCAACGCAGACGTTCTGCACAATAGCATCTTATATACCCATACAGCATATAACAGCATACAACAGATATATACCACCACACCATACACAAACATCTAGTATGTACACACAACATGCATCATATACAAAATATACACAAACAATCAACAAATACACGTATATACACACATACACCATACATATATTATATACAACACCACTCATCATATATACACGCATATTACATTATATAAGGACTATACATACAGTATATACACACCCTTACCACCAAAATATAGTATTTACACACCATACATAAAATACGAATGCATGATACAGACATACATAACCAGTAATTACACACCATACTCAGATACACCACCATTATCAAACCATCACACACATAGATTATAGGTATTTACACACCATAACTATACCCTCACAATTTACAGCATATACTTCATACAGAATACACATAATGCACACTATATATATAATACCAGAGATCTATTTCTCTGAGCCTCCTGACTGATCGATGATACGCTTTCAGGATTCTCCTTCTCTGGGGACCTGGGCCTGTTGCTTGCGCGCTGTGTGGCGTCGTTCCTCGGGGCCTGTCGGTTCAGCAGCCGCTATTAGCGCTATGGACAGGAGCAGCCCGCCTTGCTGCTGCTGCTGTGGGGGCACGGGGACCAGTGGGATAGCGCGCGGGCCCGACCCTGGGGAGGAGGAGCGGCCGTCTGCATGACTCCAGCTCTGGACAGCCCCGCGACCTGTGCCGCCTCCTTCTGCTCCCGCAGTACAATTTAGGCAGCGGCCGGAGACCCGAACCCGCACTCCCTTCTTCTGTGGATCTTTTAATGAAGATGCACCACAGTCGGGCCCGGAGCCACTGCCCATGGACCTCACGGGCCCGGTAGTCGACCGCTACGGCTGCTACGCGTTCGGTAGTACCACTGAGGCACCAAATCTCCTCTGGTGCCCATAATGGATGATGCCATAATGTCAGCACCTCGACGATCTGCAGTTCATCTGTGGAGACCACCTGTCAGTCCGTTGCAGAGCATGCACTACCAATGCCTGCCACTTCGTGCTGCGGAGATTGTATGGGGAATGGCTGCTGTCTGTGACAGCACCCATCTCCCCTCCTGCGTCCTTCTCCCCTCAGCTTGTTGCGATTGTTGCACATTAGCTGGTCAATGTCTTTCTCTGAGATCGACAATTCTTATGGTTCCCAAACTAATTGTCCGTCCAACATTTCGGCACAAAACCACACTTCATGATTTGATAGGTGGACCCCTGTGATTGCAATAGAGAAAAGACGAAGTTTTGGGGGTTCTGTGCTACATATGGGCATTGTATAATTGTATTATATAATATTAGTATTGGAGGGTGATATGTTCTGCACAACTCCAGATTACCGCCACAGTGATGACGCAAACACGCTTTGAGGCTTTTCTGACTTTTTGCACTCACATGATTAAGTCATAGTAGCCCATGCCAAAGGAACCATCATATAAAAACTGAGGCCTTCCCCCACAGTTTGGTACTAGTTTGGTTGGGGCATACAACCCCAGTTCTACTATTTCAATCCGTCATCCAAGGACATAGTTAGTGTGTGGCACTGTACACAAATAAGAAGAGGCCTGCCCTCTTTTTATATAAGCAGGCCACTTAAGAAGGGCACATGAGCACTCTCTATGCGAACATGGTGTTGTCAAGAGGGATGTCCTTATTTTTGCAGGACTGCAGGACCATACCCCTGTACGAAAGGTTACCACCACGTCCTGCCCCAAGCCAGACGCATCCTGGCTTACAAAAAGTTTCGGTGGGGGTTAATCTGTCGATCAGTGTGCGAAATGTCGGCACTAGCCAATCCTGCAGTGATTTATCTTGACTACAGTGTTGCCCCATATGCATTCGATCATTGTATGAACAGATCGGTGCCCTCTGCCGTCAGTATGTACTGTATACCCCAGGCCAAGATGGGCTCACAACAGGGGTAGGTTATTTTCATGCAAGTACGTCAGTTATAAAGCTAGTAATAATAATAGTGATGGCAACTCTAGGCTTATATTCCCTATACTCTACACTATGGATGGAATGGATCGTTTTGTTTCCAGTGTGCTTGCTCTGAGCAGATCTAGGAGCTGCTCCATAATATTTAAAAAGATAAGCATCAACATCAAAATATAAAAAATACATAGGGTAGAATTAATATAGATCTATAGCTACTCTATATGTGACCAGTTCCTAAGATGAAACCTTTTCCTTGCTATTAGGCATTAATATTTCTAAAATTGCTAGTTTTTATATACAACAGATTACAGAGGACAGGTGAGAGAAAAACAAACTCTCAGAAATGTAGAAGCTTGAAATTTTCCAGGATAATGTCCTAATAGGAATACGTCTTTTGACTTGTATACCTTTACTGACTATTCAGCTATATCATTGCCTCGCATGGTAAGCTGGAAGCTGATTTGATTTTCTACGTCTCCGACATCTTAAACCTTTCATGATGCAAGCACTAGACTGATTTTTCTAAATATTCCCTGACAAGTCGAATGGGAAACCTACCAAGCGCTATTTACGTGGAGAAAAATACACTGTTCCTTTCCACACCCTTACTTATTTACCTTGCTACCATTCCTTGTCTAGACTCTCTTTACGCTGTTCTTGTGCAGTTTTCTGTTATCAACTTCAATGTTTATCGAAAAAGTTCTAAAGATAAAATGGGGGGAGGGGTCTTGTCTGTGCAAAGGTTGCCGTTTATCGGCAAACCAATGATAATCAAGGACATAGGGTAGTCAACTGAAGATAAGCTAAAACCACCACTTTTCGACTATGATCCTGCAAAAGAATTAAAGTGGGTTGGTGTTAATTTTATAGAAACAAGTTCAGTCAATAGCAAGTGCAAAGTCACCAAAATATACAATTGTAAAGAATGTATTTATAGGTAGGGCCATAATGTCATTGCCATAAGGAAACATAGATCAGTTGGACTTGACACTATTCCTCTGTGAAGTAAGATGTTGCCGTCAGGGAGAGGTTGCTCTGGGAACCCATCAAGTACGATCATTTGTTAAGTAGTAGCTTGGGAGATATGAAATAAAGTCTCTTTACTTTAAATGGGTTCCCTCCCACTACCCAAAATCCTCTTGTATAAAAGACTGTTATGATTAAGATAATGAAGGTTTCATTTATTCTGGTGACAACCAGCATTAACCAGCGCTGCTGCAGTTTCACAAATGCATAATCCATCAGACTTGGATGCCATAAAAAGGAAATGATTCCAGGCATCATTGGTAGCAGTCGCACCTTGTCCAGCAGTAACACTGCATTTTTTTTTGTGAATATGATGATATACATCTGGTAACCCACAAGGTGCAACAACTTGAATTCTTAAGAGTCACACATATGAAAATGAGGAGTTGTTGTGATTATGTGTTTCAAATAAACACTATTTTTTTGTGCATGGGAATTTTCGGGTCATTGAACAGTAATCATTGCTTGTGTGCAAAGATATGGGGTTACATTTCTAGGGCTGATGCACCAGTTCTTGGCGTGACTTTGTATGTTTTATGCGTTGTGTTCATATCATGCTGGAATACATTATTGTAAACTAATGTCAAGAGAGAGCATAGCAGATGCGGTCGTGAATTCACAACATCTCTGTCCTTGCCTACTTTCCGGCCTGCAGTGAGCACCTGTCTACTTTCCCTACTCGAGTTACACACATTGTAGCTTGGATTGAACCAGCGATCAGAGCTGGTCATAAAAAGTAAAGATAAGTTAAAGAAAGTGGAAAAAAAACATTAATAAAAAAAAATAAAGTTAAATGTTTTGTACAACTAACACATTCCCATGGAAAAACCTAAATAAAATATCTAAAACACACAAAATACACAAACAAAACCACACACGTTTGGTTACCACAACCGTAGACATTTGGACCCTGTCACAGTGAATGCTTGAAAAATTCCTGAAAAACGTTTCTGAAAAAGACGATTTTCATCAATACCCTTTCACATAAAGATGCTCTAAAACAGGTGATTAAAAATGTTAGCACCCCACAAACTAAACAGATACACTACTTTCTACACAATAATAAGCCCGTAAAGAATAAACTTATTCACGCCCATATATATTTAATGTAGCTGGTCCCGTCCCGCCCCCGGGTGACGTACCGGCAGTCTGAGCATTCAGGACAGGGGGGGCTACATTAAAGTATACAGGTGTGAATACATTTTTGGCCGTACCTATAGATATAGTTCATCATTTCAGCAATATGAATACTCATTATAATGTTATAAAAAGCATTTAAGATGACAGATTAGCGAGTATAGGAGTCTAATCCCAGTTATAGTGATAGATAGATTTCCTCTAACCCATTAACGACAAGGCCCTTTCTAGTTTTTTACTTCCATGTTTCGTTCCCCCCCCTTTCAATATCTATAACTTTTTATTTTCCACTTGAAGAGCTGCTGTGAGCGTAAACAAATGTGACCTCATAGTGGGGTATTAATTTTCCATTTGTGTTTACTGGGAAGCAGAAAAAAATTGCCAAAGTACAGTGAAAATGGTGAAAAAAATCCATTTTCCTTGTGAGCTGGATTTACGGCCTTTCAATGTGCACCCCAATGACATGTGTATTTAATCTTTGGTCAGGTTGTGATCACAGCGATAACCAAATTTTGTATAGGATTATAATGGTTTCATATATATATAAAAAGATACCGTATTATCTTGGGTATAGCGCCCACCGAAGTAAACGCCAAGACCCCCTAATTAGTACCACCAAAAACTGGGAAAACGGCTAGTGACTTGAGTATACCCGAGGGTAGGGAAATGCAATGTCACAGCCTCCCAGTATATAGCCAGCAAGCCCCAGGTTATCAGCAGCAGGCCCCCCAGACTCCCTCCATATTATATATTAGCCTCCTGTAAGAATGTAGCAGCCCCAGCCAGCCCCCTGGTAGTATACAGCCAGCCCCTGTAGTATAAGCCAGCACCCCCGTCCCCACTGAGTATACAGCAGCCAGCCAGCACCCTTAGTATACAGCCAAGACACCTGTCATATACAGCATCGCCACCCCAACCCCCGCTGTATCATGCAGCCAGCAACACTGCCCCTCCTCTTCTGTCTGCCCCTCCTCTTCTGTTTCTGTAATGAGCGCTGCACCAGAGACGCGAGCGAACGCTGAGGCTAAGGAGGTCATAGTATGCGCCAGCAGAGCAGTATAAACATTTTTTTTGTGCAGAAAAACTTGGCTTGTAACACAAGTAACAGTAATTAGATTAAAAGTTACCTTATTGTATAGGACCGTTGCCCCGAGAAAAACTTTTATTTCTCAGAATAAAAGTTAGTTTTACTATAAAAGTCTTTGGCACGTGTACACTAGTCTCTGTGGGGACAGGGGGAAGCGAGAAAAAGGACTCCTGATGACAGGCTCCCTTTAAGAGAGCTGGTGATGTAAATGTCAGGATTTAGAAGGGTTTTTCATACAGTGAGGTGTGTAGTTTCCTTAATGGGGTAATTTATGGGGTTTTACTATTATTTAGACCTCTCAAAGTTACTTGAAAGCAAAGTATGTGCCACTAAATATAGGTTTTGGTGGTTTTACAAAACATTTTAAAAATCGCACCCAAAATCTAAGTCTCATAATATCCTAGAAAAATCAGTGGATGCTTTAAAAACCACGCCAACATAAAGCAGATGTTTGGGAAATCTAAGTTGTGAAGTTATTTGCGTGGTATGACTATCTGTGTAAAAAGTATATAATTTAGAAATGATCAAAAATGTTCTAAAGTTATAACCACTTATAGTGACACATGGCAGATATGAAAAATGGGGCTGCGTCCTTGAGGCCAAAATAGGCTCAGTCCTGAAGGGGTTAAGGATCTAATATTATTTTTCTTGAGTAATATTATGAGAAGTTGATGGGAATGGAAGTGTCACACAGAGCTATTAGAGTACTGGGGTCACTTAATAGTGGTGATCAGTAGGGTTCAGTATCTTAGATCCCAGACCACACCTATATGACGAAAAACAGGGCAGACCTGTTTATAAGGGTAGCTTTCCATATTGTATATTCAAGCTTGAAGCAAGGACATATTTGATGAGCCCCCTTAACTGTACGCGGTTCTACTACATTAGCATGGTCACCAACATTTAAGAAAACCTACCGACTTGTAGGTGGCATGTTTCCGATGGAAATACAGGCACCAGTCTCATGGTGAGCTTTTGGTTGCTGCCGGCGCTTATTTGTTAGTGTTTAAACGCGGGCCAGGTACCTGCGCGCGGCTCACATAGAAGGTGACTGAGAGCGCGTGCCAGGTAAGCGCCGACGCTACCTGTCCTGCGCGCGGCGTAGCGTTTCACAGAGTGTTTTAACCCGCGAGCTACCGCGTTTAAAACACTAACTAAACTAGCTCCGGCACCAGCTCACCCTGAGCTGTTGCCGTTTGCCCCATCGAAACCTGCCCTCTCACCTGCATGCTATCAGATTAGCAGAACTCATTAGGACACAAGTACACACAATTACTCTGGACGGATAAGGAGCAACGTGGGTTCTTGGCTAAAAAAATTAGAGAAAAATCAGCTAAGGAACGCTAATAAATCTTTAATCCAAGAAGTAATAATGGGCGATAGAGATCCTAGGAGGTGCGGGAGGCTTTAGGAAATATTATTCGCTTGTCATAATTAAAGATCACAAGATATACTGCACCAACTATAGAGAAATCCGCCTTTCCTTTCTTCGTCTCCTTCCAAGTATTCAGGAAGTCAAGTTGCATACTTGGCAATGCCATTTAATCAAGAGGAATTACACCGAGTTTTAGAGCCTTAACTTCATTTGCCCCAGGGCGGAGGCTTTGACAAAAGTGTTTAATTTCTATATTTTGCTCAGTCCTTGCACCCCGCTTTTAATAAGACACTTTCAATTTCTGGCAAAATCAGGGCAGGATTTCAAAGATGAATGCTGACAACAATAAGGTAAGGCAATACACAAGACAATGATACATCTAATCCTCTCCCAAGACAGGAAATTAAGACCAATAGCATTAACTTAACTGCGCGATTTACAAATTTCACGCTAAGTATGCTGGCAAATAGATTGGCAACGATATATCCAGCCTTAGTTCTCTACAGATCAAAAGGGTTCGTTATAGAACATACATGGGAAGAGCATACTATACTAAAGATGCGACACAGGAGGATGAATGACCTTATTCATATAGCAAACTCAATGGAGCCCGGTTGGCATTCCTGGCACTAGAGTAGCTGAAAAAGCTTTTGACAGGGGTGATCTGGGCACTAAAGGAGGGGCGGTCTCACAATCTGTGGACAAATCGGGGGGGGGGGGGGGGGGGGGGGGGAGGGGGGGGGGGGGTGGGGGGGGTGGCGGGGGGGGGGGGGGGGGGGGGCGGGTGGGGGTGGGGGGGGGGGGGGCGGGGGCGGGGGGGGGGGGGGGGGGGGGGGTGAGGGCCGGAATGGCATGTGATCAATTCAAAAATCAATTTTTAGCGCTCTCTACTCGGCCCCCTTCAGCGGTCTTCGGTGTTAATTTCAGGTTTTTTATCTTCACCACTTAACATCTCTATGGTACCGCCAGGTGGTGTCCCCTATCACGCTTATTTTGCCGTTGATAATGGAACCACCTGGCGAAAGAACAATGGTGAGGTTGACGTAATGTCAGAATTGTGGGCTTATCACATCGGGTAAGGAAGACATTTTTTAATCACCTTATACACGCTGATGATAAGTCATCTCACATGCCAAGACGCCCGAAAAATCGCTCCCTATTTCTCTAACAACCCTTCTAAAGTTTAGTTTCACATTTCATATATCTAAGTGAATTTAAAAAATCGGTTTTTTGCCCTCCCCAATAAATGTCCCCCACTTCATAGATGTCGGATTTGTTGTAAACCTGTGCAACGGAAACCCTGCCTGAACCAGAAGGCTAAAAATCTGATTTGTCCAATGAGTATGGGGTTGTAGGGTATTTTTGTGCCCAAACAAAGAGGCATAAGTGAGACAATAAGGAGATTATAAATTAAATTAAGCCAAACTTGAAAAAGATTTTGATAAATTAGGCAAATTTATTATTGGGTGGCAAGAATTTCCCAGTTTTGCAAGATGACAGCTCTGGCCTACTGATATCTGTTATGTCTTCCGATGCCTCATGTACTAGTTTCTAAGAAAGTCTAAAAGAGATCAGAAAATCCTTAGTTAATTTTGTGTGGAATAACAAACAACCACCAGAGTAGCCAAAGGAGAATCTGCACTTGTTCACACTTAACAAAGGAGCATGGCAATTGCCAGATATTGCAACCTACTATAAAGGCTGTCTGCCTGACTCATTGAGAGAGTGCTGAACCGAAAGAAAAAACCATAAAGGATGATTTAGAACATGTTAGACAGTATTTTTGGTGGAGTATCAGTCTCTAGAACGTAATGAGGCATTCTATTTGGGGAATGATTATTAAAGGGTTCCATAAACATGCCTCTACATATACAATATACTTTAAAAACTGTGGACACGGTGAAGTAGGGGTGGAGCTTAAGGCTTATAAAAGAGGACCAGATGTCTTTCGAGACATTGGATACTCGGCCTAATATGACACTCTAGAAGCTGTGGGCCAATCAAGGCATATACCATTTTCGACCTTTTGAGGGTAAAAGTAAAAGTCTTTTGAAACCCTTAAGGCCAATCGATTGTGCCCAATAAGGTATTTTTCAATTATTACAAATAGAGTATTTATCAGAAGGGAAAAGCCAAAGCAACAACTCACCTGTACCCCTGAAAACTATTTTGAGCCACCTCGAGTAGCAAAGTCAGGGGTAATCAATTGCTATAATATTCTTATTTACAAGGGGGGATAACAGACAGTCTGAGTACCATGAAAAAATGGGAAGTCGGACCTGCAATGTCAGATGGGATGTTGAGCATGTGGCAAAAAACACTTAGATGGAGCAGCTTCATGTTCGCCATGCTAAACCACTTTAGACAAAAAAAAAAAAGATGGCATATGAATGGATTGATCTTACCCCCAACAATTGTCCAAAGAGGGGGGGGCCCGGGCCCAAAAAACAAAACACGAATCTTCTCCTCTATGGCTGGTCGTGGAGGGTATTATTATGGAGACCAAGTGTACTGTGGTGGTCATGCCCTAAATTAACTTATTTGGTCAAAATAGGGGACTGATTAACACAGTCACACAGAGCTCAGAATGCTTTCCCCACAGCTGCTCTATTACTATTTAGGGAGACTTAATCAAAATTCCCCAAATCATCCAGGAGATGGGATTATGCGTAATCTTGATTGCAGCAAGGCAATGGTATAGCTGCAAAACGGAAGACGGCACAAAACTAAACACTAACCATAAGGTATGCAACAAAGTAAACATGTATAGGCCATTATGCAAAAACATATAGATGGCCTCCAAATTACACCATCTTTGCAGACAACGAAGAAAACATGGGATCTGATGGGGATAATCCCCCTTCTCAGTAAAATAAGTTTGGCCCTTGAAAGATACCCTAAAGTGCTCACCACAATATATTTATAATGGTCACGTTTAACTTGATGGAAATTAAAAAATCAAAATTCTGTTATTCTAAATCTTGAGTTTGAAACAGCCGCCCTCCACGGACAGCTGTCAAAAAAAAAATTTTTTGTGCTATTATTTGTATTGTCTATTTGTTTATATATTTGTTATTTTGATAAATCAAAAAAAAAAAAAAAAAAAAAAGGGAAACACTCGCCATTACCAGTGGTGGTTCCTTTAATTAAGTGTATGTGTCCGACTAATGGTTAGAACTCTATCACTGTTTTATGGCTATACACACCACTATATCACTTTTTTCGTGACACAATCAGCTTACAGGATGATAACCAAGCTGATGTAAGGAAAAACCCTGTGTGCGGACCCATGAGGGGTATGCAAGTACAATTAATTAACCTTATAGACCTCTATCCAGGACCACAGGTTGCGAGGCAGGCAGCAGGAAGTGATTTAGTTTGTCACATAACCTCGGCATATGGCACAACAATAAATCAAACCAAATAACTGCCACCAGCTATTGCTGTAGTTTATGCCCCTGCTGATACAAGGTAGTGCCCAGGGTGGCCCAGACTGGTTTGCCAATTTTTCAAGTGAACTTATAGTTTTGTTGCTACAAATGAAACTTAACTGAGTACGCAAACGACAAATAATTAATGAAAATTTACATCTCCCAATGCCTATTGTAGGCAACCTAGGACATGAATTTCACAATCAGTGCACAAGTTGATTGCTTACTACCTGTTCTTCCAGTGATTAAGTGTCTGTAAAATACAGTATACTTCTGCAGTAGAGAGCTGACTATTCACATTTACTATCTCCTCTTCATAGAGTATGAATGTGCATTAATTTATTGATTATAATGTAGACCAAAACATACTACTCCCTCCACATAATAAAAAACTATAATTGGTGGTAGATGAAGTTCAAAAAGTAGAAAATCTGGTAGCTTTGGTGACAAAGAACCCATTATTTAAAAAATAGTCAGCTGCATTGTCTTGCAAGGTAACAAAATACAGCACAAAAACCTTTATATCCAGGTCAGTTTTGTAACCTATCGCTGCAGTAAGCCATTTTAAGAATGAGCCAGGCAGATAACTTTTTCTCATGGCCTAACTTTCAGAAGAGCCATCTCTGAACTAAGTGACTGGTCTTCTGTCTACATGTCCCAATGGACCAAAGACAACGCACTCCAGATAGTTGGTCTCCAGAAGCTTGTAACAACACTTTGTTTGCAATCATAGGGTGAAATTGTAATGAAACTCTCCATGGACCCAACAGCATTCTTCTACTTTTCAGGTCTGATTTCAAAATGCTGAACAATTTTCATGATGACTTTTTGACATGTATTGACCTGCATAAGTTTGCAAAGTTCCTAGACAATTCTGCTGAACTCAAACAGAGGCAACACCCTCTCATTTGGTGGTACGTACTGATATTCCAATAGTCCCCTAATTACATGGTATTGAAACTTTTGGCATCATTCGTTCACTTTAGTAAATCCCATTATTGCTAGCACAGGTGTTGCTCTGTGGTCCTGCTAAAACCAAGTGTAGTAGTTTACTCTTATGTGGCCACCAAAAGCACTAGGAATTCTATGGAAACTATATTTGACATCACGTATACATCCCACCATTTAGGGCTCTGACTTTAGGGGTGCCTATCTTTCATGAACAATATTATATTGTTTGTGGTACTAAACCCATTCAACCTCCCTCAGTATAGCTGTAGTCAGCCAGCATTGTTTGACTTGCAGCTGAATCCTCTGTAATCAGGATTATGGAGCCGGTCTGGTTCTAGAGTTCTGGTTCCCACTGTAGCTGTACTATCATGATCGGACGGTGGAGTATATACTGCACATTGACGATCAATTCTTTTGTTTTGAAGAGGTTTGAATGGTCCATGCTCACAACCTTTAGAAAGGGAAAGGAAAAGTAAAAAAATAAAATCTCCATCAAATGGGAGTCAGAAGACCCCCCCTCCTCTGAACTTTGTAACCGCTTAACATTTTCTCAATCCAGGTGATTTTGCGATTGTTTTCTCGTGTCACATTGCACTTATTTACGTAGTTCAAACAATGGGTTATATGTTTTGTCTTTTTTGAAAATAACAGACATTTGGCCAAAATTTTAATACATTCTCAAATTTCGAAATTCTAAAATTTCAACTTTTCTGGCCACATTGTCATAAACACACCAAAATAACTTTATAACTAAAATTACCCCAAAAAAATTTTTTTTTGCTTTATGGTTGACAATGTTTTTTTTAAATGCCTTTCATTAAAAAAAAATGCAAAATCATACTTTTGAGGGATCAGCTATCCAGTCCATGGTAAACCCATAAATTAACCCATTTTAAAGAAACGGCCCCTCAAGTATGTAACACAACTTTTACTAAAGGGATGGTATCCTCGTTGGACACTATTGCACTGTCGTTCCCTTTCTCCAATGGAACTTATTGCTGTGCCAGTGCCCCTGGAACATGCAGTTGTGCCTGTGCCTACACCTATCCCAATAGCACGCCTGATTGCTGCCTAAGATGGTAGCAGTTGACTAGCAGCTTATATGCTGTAAAGCTGCCAGATCAGTGACAGTCAGATCGCCGATGTTGTTGGCACTCTGTTGCTGACACTATAGGGTTTGCAGATGACTAGCAGCTTATATGCTGTAAAGCTGCCAGGTCAGTGACAGTCAGATCGCCAGTGTTGTTGGCACTCTGTTACTGACACTATAGGGTTAACAAATAAGGAGCTGTATATATGTCTGCTAGCAGCAATACACCTATCCCAATGAACAGGCCTGATTGCTGTCTAAAATAGTAGCGGATGACTAGCAGCTTATATACTGTAAAGCTGCCAGGTCAGTGACCGTCAGGTCGCCAGTGTTGTTGGCAGTCTGTTACTGACATTATTATGAGGTTAGCAGATAAAGAGCTGTGTATGTGCAACACCCTCGCCGATGCAATGGCGAGGTAGGGTTTGCGAATACGCAAGGATTATCAATAAAGCTTCATTACAGACACCTTACAGCTGATCATTGCAGTCTGGGACTATAGTAAAGCATCCAGAGAGCTTCACCAGAGGTCAGAGCGGTCTGTCTGTAACTATGAGTTGTCTGTAAGTCGGGTGTCCTTAAGTAGGGGACCGCCTGTACTAGCATTCGTCTTAAAGGGAACATGTCAGCAGCAACTCCAACACAAACCAAACACAATACCTTTGAGATGTCTTTATACATGTTTCACTGATGGCCTTTATCCATTGGATTAGAGGCACTATTCTTTTAAAAAGACTTTTATTGATGCCCTCTGTTACTAAAGATCCAGTCATGGAGGCAGTGGGATATTGATGCCCTCTGTTACTAAAGATCCAGTCATGGAGGCAGTGGGATTTCCAGTTTACAGTCAAGGTATTCTAACTGGGTCCACCTAAGGAATGAGGAAGTTGAGACAGACATTGCTGTCTCACATTGTCTAAAGACAATTCCTAAGGGAGAGGGGATTGGAGGTGTTCAGATCAGGATTAATTCTTTTATGTTTAAAAACTGCTTGTGATTGACAGCAGCCTGTAAGGATCTATATGGAATGAGTAACAGATGGCCGAGCCAGTCTGCTGCTGCTGGTGGCGTCCAGGAACTCCTTTATTTATCTGACGAGTCCAGGTTTCTGGTTGTTGAAGCCTTCTGACACATACTGTCCATTTCACTTGCCTTTTGCTATTGTATTGCTATACTGTGTATCTGACCCTTGCTATGTTATTTGACTATTCTTTTGCAATTCGATAATCTGCCTAAATTAGTCACATTATGACAGATTAGCGTTATTTTTGTGTGTAATCCATGTGGAAGCTGTGACAAAAACCACAAGTTGAGACAGACATTGCTGTCTCACATTGTCTAAAGACAATTCCTAAGGGAGAGGGGATTGGAGGTGTTCAGAGAGATGCTGGCTGTGTGTGACTCACTGAAGAAAATTCTTGTGGAAGGGGAAATGAGGGGTTCAAGAATTCTCTTCATGGAGTCCCACACAGCCATCCTCTCTCTCAACTGCCTCATTCTTGAGGGGGGCTTGTATCAGGAGTGGCAAGAACAGTTAGGAGGCAGAGTAACTTGACTGTATGCTAGAGCTCCCTCTGCCTCCATGACTGGATCATTAGTAACACAGGGCATCAATAAAAGTTATTTTAGAAGAATGGTGGCACTAATCCAATGGATAGAGGCTTGTATAATAACATATAAAAGGCACTGTATGTGATTTATGGGGAGTGTCATTGGTGACAGGTTCCCTTTATTCTAATGTATGTGACCCCCTTATTACATTAATTAATTAATAAATAACAATAATAATAATTAGCATCAGGGATCAGGATTAATTCTTTTGTGTTTAAAAAATGATTGTAATTGACAGCAGCCTGTAAGGATCTATATGGAATGAGTAACAGATGGCTATATGGAATGAGTAACAGATGGCCGAGCCAGTCTGCTGCTGGTGGTGGCGTCCAGGAACTCCTTTATATATCTGACCAGTCCAGGTTTCTGGTTGTTGAAGCCTTCTGACACACACTGTCCATTTCTCTTGCCTTTTGCTACTGTTTTGCTATACTGTGTATCTGACCCTTGCTATGTTATTTGACTATTCCTTTGCAATTCGATAATCTGCCTAAATTAATCACATTATGACAGATTAGCATTATTTTTCTGTGTAATCCATGTGGAAGCTGTGACAAAAACCACAGCAGGAACAGGAAAGTGTAAACTTGACATTCTTCTGTGGACCTGGATGAGGGCAGTGATAAAGAAATACAGAGGTGTTAAATAGATTCTAGGTCAAGGACTTTAGGAGGTCTCCTTATCCTCCAAAGAAACGCATCTGTGAACTGTGTCCTATAAATCGACCAATTGAGACCGTTTTTAGTTTTATCAGGTTTTACTTCTTTCAAATATATACATGTATTTTACATCATTTCATTTCATATTCTTCTTATATACAAAGTTAATTCCTCGGCTAGTAAATGTACAACCTAGTGAGTGTGCTATCACTTTTAAATAATGGAAGAGTTTCACCTTGTTTGGCGTTCAAGCAGTTCAGGCAGTTCAGGCAGTTTTTTGCAGCACTCACGTGTTCAAAGGCTCCAGGGCTGAGACTCTGACTGTTGGACAGAATGGTATCGTCCACCTGTGACGTTTCGAGGTGACGTCACAGGTGGACGATACCATTCTGTCCAACAGCTGAGACTCTGACTGTTGGACAGAATGGTATCGTCCACCTGTGACGTTTCGAGGTGACGTCACAGGTGGACGATACCATTCTGTCCAACAGGTATCGTCCACCTGTGACGTTTCGAGGTGACGTCACAGGTGGACGATACCATTCTGTCCAACAGTCAGAGTCTCAGCCCTGGAGCCTTTGAACACGTGAGTGCTGCAAAAAACTGCCTGAACTGCCTGAACTGCTTGAACGCCAAACAAGGTGAAACTCTTCCATTATTTAAAAGTGATAGCACACTCACTAGGTTGTACATTTACTAGCCGAGGAATTAACTTTGTATGGATCTATATGGAATGAGTAACAGATGGCCGAGCCAGTCTGCTGCTGCTGGTGGCGTCCAGGAACTCCTTTATTTATCTGACGAGTCCAGGTTTCTGGTTGTTGAAGCCTTCTGACACATACTGTCCATTTCACTTGCCTTTTGCTATTGTATTGCTATACTGTGTATCTGACCCTTGCTATGTTATTTGACTATTCTTTTGCAATTCGATAATCTGCCTAAATTAGTCACATTATGACAGATTAGCGTTATTTTTGTGTGTAATCCATGTGGAAGCTGTGACAAAAACCACAACAGGAACAGGAAAGTATAAACTTGACTTTCTTCTGTGGACTCCATGATGCAACTTTTGGAGCATAATTTTAGACAAATTTTCTGCTGCAGACACAACCTGTGTATCCCCATCCTGAAAGGACTTTGCATGCAGACTATGGTTAACAATAGGGTTTAGCATATCTACAACATCTCAGATGCCATCTACAGCAAAGTACATGCAATTTTGCTTTGACAATTTGAATTTGTAAAGTTGATTAAATATTTTTCTGACTATGTTTCTACCTTTTAAAACCTTGTGTTCGTTCCTGATACAAATATACTAGACATTTCCCAGTTACTTATTGTAATAGAGTCACTCTTTTAGGTAACATATAAAAACACTGTGTGTAGCAGTTTGCTCTAGCTTACTAAGCATATAAAGATTGCTCTAGATACATACATTTACATTTTTACACAATTTACATAAACAATTATACTTTTCCAAGATTCCTTATCCTGAAGCATACAAGTGCATATATGTATGAAATGTACGTGTTTGTATTCAATAGGACAATGAATGTCAGCATAGTGTGCATGCAAGTATTTATTGTATGTATAGAGTTATGTAATTATTACACAACAATATTTTTAAAAGGTAGGCCACATATAAATTTACCTGGGTAAGTACAATTCCCTTATAGGGTCACCCATACTGTACTTACCCTGGGAAACTGTTCCCTTCTGTACAGAGGAGCTTCATGCAACCATTTTCGGGACTTCCTATGATGTCCTGTGGCACTTCTAGCATCTACGTAGATCAGTGGTTCTCAACCTTTCTAATGCTGTGACCCCGCAATACAGTTCCTCATGCTGTGGTGACCCCAAACCATGCAACTCGCAGTAAAAACACAGTAAAATTTCGGCTCCGATGGCTTTAGGCGACCCCCGGTTTTGGTCGTTCGACCCCCGCTGGGGTCCCGACCCACAGGTTGAGAACCACTGACGTAGAGGTATGTACACGTACTCAGTGAACGCCATTCCCATGTCTCTGGTTGGGGAGACAGCTGCTGTTCTTAGCACAACCCTCCACTATGTTCCTCTAGGCATAAGGGAAAACTTTACCAGGATAAGTACAATATGGGTGACCCTATTTCTTATTTGAGCATTGGGTTGTTAGTTTATTGATGGATACTTTATGGAAATACATACACATAATCAGGGGCGTCGCTAGATCAAAAGATCCAGGGCCCATTCCCGGGATCTTTTGTCTGGTGCCCCGGATCTCCCTGGGTCAGCAGGACATCAGTCCCGCTGCCCGGGCATCCTCCTCTCTCACCACGATCCTTGTCCTCTGGACATAGATCGTAATGAGACAGGCACAGTACACAGCCTACATTGCTTTCCCTGCAGGACCTGTGATGTCACGATCACATGACCTGTAGGGGGAAGCAGTGCACGGAGCTGCATGAGTCAGGTGAGAGGGAGAACATAGGGAGATCTATATGGAGCACATAACAGGGGGATCTGTGTGGGCACATTACAGGATTGATGCCCTCTGTTACTAAAGATCCAGTCATGGAGGCAGTGGGATCTCCAGTTTACAGTCAAGGTATTCTAACTGGGTCCACCTAAGGAATTAGGAAGTTGAGACAGACATTGCTGTCTCACATTGTCTAAAGACAATTCCTGGGGGATCTGTGTGGGGCACATTACAGGGGGATCTGTATGGGGCACATTACAGGGAGATCTGTATGGGCACATTACAGGGGGATCTATATGGGCACATTACAGGGGGATCTGTATGGGCACATTACAGGAGGATCTGTACGGGGCACATTGCAGGGGGATCTGTATGGGCACATTACAGGGCGATCTGTACGGGGCACATTACAGGGGGATCTGTATGGGGCACATTACAGGGGGATCTGTGTGGGCACATTACAGG